>JAJMBF010000005.1:0-591595 GCA_030565165.1 Nematodospora valgi
TACCAATTCTTCAGCTCAAGCTTAAACTTGGACAGAATATCTTAACGAATTCTAAAACTCACTTTTAATTCATGTTTTTTTATACTTTTATAATTTTTACGTTTATACAATCTAATGCTTAGATTATTCTGTGTCGAGAAGAGCAAGTCCATAGAGTTGGTCCTTACAAGTTCTTTGCAAGTTTCTTACTAATGATTGCTTTATCATTGGTCGTAGAGAAATGTTGCAACTGAATAAAAAAAATAAAAAAATAAAAAAATAGAAAATTCTAAATCTCCGATGAGAGTCTCTTTATTTTTAATGTACGCCAACAAAAAGATAAAGCTAAACAATATGGTTAAAATTTGTACTCATTCAGGTTCGTTCCATGCTGATGAATCATTGGCAGTATATTTATTAAGACTATTGCCTCAATTTAGGAATGCAGAGTTGATCCGCTCAAGAAAACCTGAGGATTGGGATTCTAGTGATATTGTAGTTGATGTAAGTGGGAAATATGATGGTAAGAAATACTTTGATCATCATCAACGCGAATTTGATGCCACTTTCAATGAAAACTTCAAGACCAAGTTATCTTCTGCTGGTTTAGTCTATAAACATTTTGGTAAAGATATCATCAAGGAAGTTTTGAGTTTGGAATCCGAAAAAGACATTGATTTCTTGTACGACAAGATATATAAAGAATTTATCGAATCATTAGATGCTAATGATAATGGTATAAATAACTACCCTAAGGATGTTAGCCAAAGCTTTAGTGATAAGAATATTACATTACCCTCAATTGTTTCACGCTTAAATCCTCGTTGGAACGAAAGTTGTACTGACGCGGACTATGATCGCCAGTTTTTGAAGAGTAGCGAATTAATGGGTAGTGTGTTTGTTATTTTATTAGAAGGGTACGGTAAAGGATGGTTGCCAGCTAAATCTATTGTTGAAGAAGCATTCGACAAAAGATTTGAAGTTGATAAATCAGGTGAAATCATAATATTGTCCCAGTTCTGTCCCTGGAAAGAGCATCTATACTCAATCGAAAAGGACAACGATGCTGAGGGATCTATCAAATTTGTGTTGTTCAAAGATTCAACGGGTAAATGGAGGGTTTCTACTGTTTCCATCAACTCAGCATCCTTTGAATTCAGATTGGGACTTCCTGAAGAGTTGAGAGGTTTGAGAGATGGAGAATTGAGCAAAAAAGCAGGTGTTGAGGGATGTATATTCATCCACGCTGCTGGTTTCATTGGCGGTGCTGACTCGAAGGAAGGTGTATTGAAATTAGCGAGAATGTCATTGTCTTGATAAAACTACGTAATAATGTAACATAATACTACAGCAACCAAGTGTAAACCATTCCGCTCTTGCATTTGCTCTTCTGACCAAGTCAGAAATAAACTGAATTGGCATACCTGATAACTAAGAAATAAGAAATTTCAAAGCGGAAGCGTATCAACTAAGAAACATAACGTTTATATGCTTTCTCAGTAGTTCTTGCCATACAACAACTAATAACAGATGCATGGAATTACATGGTACAAAACACCCAAAAGAGTACAATTGCGTTTTCATCAGCTTTTCACACAGTTAAAGATTGGGAAAAATTATGAACACTTAGCTGGAGCGGAATTTTGAATTTGTTAGAGGCAATTGGTCTTCCAGGAGGCACAATTGAGCATCTCATTGAAAGAGTAAATGTTTTTGACCGAAAAGTTCAGAGAAAGGGCCTCAAGCTTAGGGTTCTGAGTAAATTGATAAATTGAAGGATCTTTTTCCCTCAGCTTGGAAAACAAACATTTGTTCTTTTGCGCTATCCTTTCGAACAGCCTCTGTGGTGGAATCATTACCCTTGATCTGAAATTGAATCTTTGTACCCGTATCTTGTCCAATTGGGAACAGCCAAAGAATTGCGCTTTCGTTAGCCAAAAAATTGAATTTCTAACCATCGCAATGCACTACAGTTAAAAGCATCGAACATCACGTAGTATATAATTATAGACGTATTTCACTGCCTCTCAAATCCTCGATATGTCATTCCCCCATAAAGTGAACTCATAATGAAAAAATCAAACACTTTACATATACCCTTGGAGCAAAGGGTGAGCCTAAAGGTACGGAATCTCACGGTTTCCGTCAAGGCTCAACAGTCAAATGATCAAGAAGCATCAATATCAACGACTAATGTGAAAAACCCCAAGATTTTGAATGATATCTCATTTGACTTGAAGAGTGGACAACTTATGGCACTAATGGGTGGATCTGGTAGTGGGAAAACAACATTGTTGAATACGTTGTCTCAACGAACTAACACCACGAATAAAAAATTGGAGTTTTCAGGTTCAATGGAGTTTCAAACAGGTAATAATTCAAAACATATTAAACATGCATATCTTTTACAGACTGATATATTCCTACCCGGATTGTCTATATTGGAGACATTTCAAACCCAAGCTGACTTGAGGTTGCCACCTGTTGTTTCAAAAAAAGAAAAAGATGATCTCATTGATTATATATTGGATGTGATGGAATTAACACATATAAAGCATCATCGAGTTAGTTCGTTTTCACTGCATTCTACAACATTATCTGGTGGTGAGCAAAGAAGAGTTTCATTAGCCATACAGTTATTATCAAAACCATCCATTTTATTCCTTGACGAGCCTACTACAGGGCTTGATACTTCATCATCACTAAAATTAATACATGTATTGAAGAAATTAGCATCGACCAAATATGGTATAATGATTATATTGTCTATTCATCAACCTAGGCCCGAGATTTGTGATTTGTTTGATAAGATCTGTTTATTAACTACCGGAGGAAGATTAGTGTATTTCGGGAATCTTTGCCGTGATGCTCAGACCTATTTTAACAATCTTGATTTCTTGGATGATAAAGTAAGTGATAGAAATATAAGTGAATACATTATGGACTTATCAGTGAAAGATGCAAGTACAGTTGAAAGGGAACAACAATCGGTTGTAAGAATCAACAAGCTAGTGGAACACTGGAAGAAAGCTCATCCATATGATGAACCCCAATTTACTTCTTCAAAAGACAACTACAAGCATTTTGAACATACATTGAAGCTATTTTCTAAGCCCAAGGAGGACCAGATATCGTTCATGCGAGAATTGGAAATTCTAACCAAAAGAACATTTAAGCTAACATATAGAGATTACAAAAGTCTAGCTGTCTTGAATCTTGGATCATTGATCATTTCAGTTACTATTGGATGGATGTTTTATCGCCCAAAACATGATCTTGCTGGTATAAGATCCTTAATATCTTCATTATATGTGATTATGGAAGTCGTTGGATTTTGCCCAATGTACTTTGAAGTTGAAAGATTGTGGAATACTGATGGTATATTCTTTTATCGAGAATATCTGGAAAATTTTGTAAGTATACCAGGGTTCATTTTATCTAGAAGGTTGGCTAAGTTTTTACTTGAAGACTTACCAATATCTATCATATTTTCTACAATTACTTTTTTCATGTGGGGATTAAGAGTTGGTAACGGATCATATTTTGGAATCTATTTTGCTATATGTTTAGTTATTGAACTATGTTGTATGGGGTCATCGATGTTTTGTTTTGCAGCAGCGCCAAATTTTACCATGTCCTCATTAATACTTAATGTATTCTATCAATTGCAAAATAGTGCTTGTGGTTATTTTGTAAATGCAGCCACAATGCCTGTATATGTTAGATGGACAAAATATATTGCTTATTTTTGGTATGCATTTGGTGCATTGACTGGAATGCAATTTACTGATTGGTATGGCGATTGTCCTCACGATGCAAATGATCCACGATGTCTAGAATATTCCGGTAATTTCCAATTACTGCTATTGGGATTCCCATCGGGATGGATAGGTGCGCCAATTGGATACACGGTAATATGGATGATTGGATTCTTCGTGTTTACCGGTGTTGTATTCTCATTGAAATCTTTTGACGTAGGCATGGCCAAAACTAAGAAGAATAAAATTGGCGGAGAAGAAGAAGAAGAGCACCATTATAAGAATATGGAGGCTGTTGGAGAAAAAGATTATATCACGGACAAATATGATATTGAAATCAACTTGAATAATGTTTTTTTAGCGGTCAAAGAGAAGACTTTTTGGGACCAAACTAAATCCTTGAAATGTATGTTGGATAATGTATGTGCCACGTTTTCTGCCAACAAAGTCAATGTTATCATGGGTCCCTCAGGTTCAGATAAAACCACCCTATTAAACTATTTATCCAATCGTCTTTCAAAATCAAGTAGTTGGGTGTCTCGGGGATCAATAAGAATTAATGGATCACAGGATATTACAAGTGAAGAATTAGCTAAAGTGTCAGCATATGTGATGCAGCAAGACAATACATTAATCCACAATTTAACCGTCCGTGAAACCTTATACTATCAAGCTAAGATTAGATTGCCTTTAAATCAACATGAAAATATTCCGACTATCATTAATAGACTTATCAGGCAGACTGGACTTATTGATTGTGCCGATACTCTAATTGGATCAGAATACGTAAAAGGTATTAGTGGTGGAGAAAAAAGAAGAGTTTCCATTGCGGTTCAGTTACTTAGTCGTCCTAAAGTCTTGTTCCTAGATGAACCAACTTCTGGTTTAGATTCATCTACAGCCGAAACCATATTGGGTTTATTAGATGAGTTAGCCAGAGAAAACCACACTACCGTGATTCTCACAATCCATCAACCTAGCGAAGATATGTTTTACAGATTTGGGTCTTTACTATTATTAGGAAATAGAGGAAGAGTCATTTATAATGGTAGTTCTCATGGTGTTGTAGACTACTTATCAGATTTAGGATATGTAAACAATGTAGATAACAATGTTGCTGATTTTATCCTAGATTTGATTTCAAAAGGTATTAATGAAGATTTTCAACAGCTGGAAAATAGAGTGGAGGATTTGATTAATCAATGGCAGTATAGCCAAAAGAAAAATGGTAGTATCGTCACGTATTCTCAAGAAGTTGTAGACCTACAGCAATTTTACTATAAGCGGTTACCTATATTTGTAACATTCCCTACCATAGCTCAAAGACAAATATTAACATCATATCGTTCAAAAGATAGTATCATTAGTAGAGCCGGTCAAACAGTATTCTTGACTATTATACATACATTATATTTTGCTCCACTAAAAAATACGCAAGAAGGTATTAGTAATAGATTGGGATTAATCCAAGAAGTCTTGAATTTATATTTTGTTGGTTTGGTTAACAATATCAGTTTATATCCAATTGAAAGAGATATGTTCTATCAAGAATATAAAGATGGAGTATATGGGGTCACAGAATTCGGTATATCCTATTTCTTAAACGAGTTACCCACCGAAATTATTCCAAGTCTATTCTTTTCACTGTTGATTGTATTTGTGTGTGGATTACCCAGAACTCCACAAATGTATTTTGCGATGTTTGCAACTGGGTTCATATCAATCAATTGTGGAGAATCGTTGGGTATATTCGTGAACAGCGTGTTCAAACATATGGGAGTAGCAACAAATGTGTTAACTACATTCGTTGTATTAGCCGTATTTATGGGTGGTACCATGTCTTTACATATGCCCAATTTTTTCAAAATTATTAACTACATCAGTCCCATGAAATATGCAGTTGCGATATGTGCAAATATGGGATTAGAGGACCAAATTTTTGAATGTAATGTTGATAGTGGGTCATGCTTATTGAACACGGGAGACGATGTATTACGATACTATAACTTAGAAGCTAACCTCGGGGCTATGGTTGGCGGATTAATTGCATGTTTTGTATTGTATAGGGTTATTGCAATTGCATCCATATATGTTAGAGTTAAATGGTTTTAGAAGGGAAATAGAAAAGCGAATATGATAGATCTTGAATATTCTGTATGGGTGCCTAAATCCACAAGACGAAGGCGGTTACACAATGTAATGTGAACTTGAAATGACGGATTGAGCGAGGACAATGGAGAAGTTTATCTTCTTGCTCATATTGTTGTTGTTCTCTGTAGTATACTTCGAAAGACAATCATCCGTGAGTTTTCATCCACTTGTGTAGGGTATGAAGCTCAATTGCTAAGCTGAACTTTAATTGATTGATCAGGGGGATATGTTGTAGAGAGAAAAAAAGGGCTGGCAGGAATGAAGGACACTAAAACAAAAAGAAGAGAAGAAATAGTGAAGAATTGGGGATCGTAGTAAAGTGGTATGGTGAGTTGTGTGTTGTAGTTTGTGGGTTGTATCTGGTTTGCTCGATAAGTGGTGGTGGTGGTAAAAATCAAAATAAATTAAGGGATAACAATCATAAACAAATAATCTATTACTAAACGAATTTAAAGTTCGATTTCTCTGATTCTCAATCTTTCTTTCTTTCTTTTCCATATCTTCCTTTAAATTAGCTTCATATACCACTAACTTCATATCACATTCTTTATCATTGAAAGATGACTTATACTTATACCATCCAATGGTATGTATCGCTATTCGATACGAGTGTGATCGAACTCCGAAAAAATGAAATGAGACTGATCAGTTTATGAGATTCCATACCATACACATTGTACATATCCATACTAACACGTATCCAGGCCCTCAACAAATGATGAGAGTATCGTTACTGTCCAAATCACAGGTAATTTTGATGACTGGTCAAGGTCATTACCACCATTGCACAATCCGTTTATTCAAAAAATCAGATTAGAAAAGAAGGAGGACGTAATATTCAAGTTTATTGTAAATGATGGTGATTGGGTTGTTAATGATGAATTCAATGTAGTTCACGATGAACATGGGAATTCCAATAATATTATTTACGCTCATGAGCTAATTGAAGAGGATGAGGAAGAAACCAATAGTTACAAAAAAGATGTTGTTGCACCTGTTGTCGATAATAATACCAATAAAAGTGTTAATAAAGACGGAGTAGAAGAACCCAAGCCAAATGATGCTACTATTAAGCAAGTAGATGAATTAGCAGTTACCCAAGATGAGCCTGATGTCGCTAGCAAAGATGGAAACAAAGTTTCTTCTACAAAGGAAGTTGAGGAAGAAATTAATCCTACTATCTTGGATATTCCGAAGGACACTGTCATTGTTCCAGAAACTGAGGAGTTTGTTGATCCTATTGTTCCAAGTAGATCCCCAACAAAATCAATAATTACTGAAGATGATATTATTTCCGACATTGATGGAACAGCTGCACCATTTGCTTCCAAATCAAATGTTCACGATCAAAAACCATTGACTCAAGTTTTAACCTCATCTTCTTCATTTGCTGCGGTTTCATCTCCCCCACTGTCTTCAGACTATGAACACATTGATTCGAAAGTAAATGACATCGAAGATGACGTAGAAAACAACAAGACTGCAACTAATTCTGGTACTTCATCAACGGTATTAGATAGCAAACCAGTTAAACCAACATTATTAACCCAACCTTCAGAATCAACAATTGATGCAACATCCGGCTCTGCTATCCCCATTGATCAACCAACTACTGCTAAAATTCCTGGTCAATATCCACCTGCTAGTCCTGAACATAGGCCTACTTCGTCTATTCTGTCGACACAATCAACCCCTAGTAAGCGTGAAAATCTTATTTCAAGGTTCAAGAGTTTGTTCAGATAAGGGTGCTGTTCAGTTCATACATATTTTTTTGCAGCTATACATATTATTTTAAGAGTATATGTGGCCGAAAACAATCGATAGCTTAATTTTCTCTAATTCTCTTTAATATATTAGTAATTTTACTACTTTGTTTGATTATTCAATTCTCTTGTATAGTATTATATATTATTATACATTATATGAATGCTAATTCTTCTTCTTCTTTTTCTTGTTCTTCTTTTTGGATGAAGTAGTAGCAATAGTCAAGGTTTCTGCTTCTTTAGGAACAGCAAAAGGAGTAGCTTCTTTTTCAGGAACAGAAATAGTTTCGAGATGTTCATGATCATATTTGACATTGGTCATTAAACTAGCTAATCCCAACATATTAACATCCTTATTATTCACACCCCTAGGTCCAATGAAGTTCAACAATCTGGATAATTCCTTTGATTTTGTAGTATTATATTTGATGCATTTACCTGAATTTGGTTCGTAGATTTTGAAGTTCACTGAATGTGTAGCATATAGAAACCTCTTCGTAGGTTTCTTTTTGGATACATTTGTATATGTTATTGATAAATTTGATGTTGTTGGATACGCTGATAATAGATCCGTTGATAACTCTATAAATGTGTCTATGTTGGAGACTTTTGGCATGTTCAATGGGTCTGATATATGGTCGATATCGTTGGAAGTATTTTTCTACAATTTTACAGTTGATGATTTTGTCGTGTGTAGATTATTGGCCAAAGGCTCCGAGACTCCTAAAAGGTTCACACTCTACACATTATAAATAACAACACGTATATCTAATTTACTATCAGTGTATCTAACTATGTAAATCCTATCTGTATTTGATACCTGTGCCTTTTTCTTGTCTTGCTTTCAATTTTTGTTGACGTTTACTCAAGCCATCGTTATGATCAGCAGCTCCATCATATCGATCAGCAGCTACTCCACTTCCTTTCTTAACAAATGGCAAAATAAACTTACCGAATTTCCAAAATGCAAATATTGGAATAACCAAATATCCCCACCATACTTTATTGGTTCCAAATACTAACATCAGTATGTCGAAAAACCAAGTTACATAAACAACATCAAAAAAATACTGAAATACACTGTCTTTTTGGGTTATATCTTCTCCTGTTCTAAATAACCCCCCATCAATACTGTATTGCGGGCGGCCACAAGTTTCTAGACCAAGCTGCAATAACCAACTTGGGATCGATAACAATATGAGACAAAGGCAGGAATTGGGACGCCCGAAGTAATATATGACAAAGAACGCCAGTATATTGATAGCAGATCCAATATAGAGTAATTGATCCAATATTCTTTTGTTTTTAATGGCCAATTTCTTTGAACTGGCTGAAGACATGTCTGTAAATAACCTATCGCTTTTGCCAGTTGATTGATTAGTTAATTCAGTAATTTTGAAAGATTTTTGTAATTGAAAAAATGAAAGCCTCACTCGATGTCTAGCCCACAGAAAACCAATTTGATCCTGAGGGTCTAAACCAACAAAAAAGACAAATTTGCAAATATTTATATTCAATCAACTACTTCTCTACTCAGCAAATAATATCGCGCTATAACTCCTGCCTGAGCTCAATGAAAGGCTATCATTTTCATGTGAAAAAAAAGGCTACATTCGAAATATTCAAAGTTGAGAAATGCCCCACTTGTGCACCCCCTTCTTTTTCTTCTACTCATCATTCTATTCTCCACATTTACAATCACTTCGTAGTCAAGAAACAACCGTAAAACTCACAACATGCCACATGATATTTAAATTCCTTTAACTTCTGTTAGCTTGGGCCTTAGGTAGCTGGATATTACTTAAGGAAGTTTCAACTTTTGTTCTAGTACTCTGATAGATGCTTGAAAGTTGTGCGTTATTCAATTGCACTAATAATTGGCTTACTTTCATGTCCATTTGTTCAACAACTGTTTTGGTATATTGATTTGCGTCATATCTAAATTTGTTGAATACCACTATCGAGAAGAAAACATAAATTTTAACTGCAAAATTTAATACATTCCACCTGAACAATAAAAGCACCGCACTTGGAATCAATTGCAAGCCTGACATGATCAATAATACAATTTCAGCATTTGCAGCTGCAAATAATGCAGGCTGATTGAATTTTGTTGTAAAGTTACTGATTATTGAATTCAACCTTTGTTGAGCTGGAATATTAGATACAAAAACAAACAACAAATGGTTTTGGAAGTATGTCAAGATATGGAAAACGGCGAATATGATGAACGAATATAAACCTGAAGATACTTGCCCAATGATAAAACTAGACAAGTAGAAAATCACGGCTAATGTTAAATACTGGATATTCTCGTCACGAAATAATCTCAAACTCAAAACTGATACATTGATATTTCTCTTAAAATAAACTTGCTTCATAACAATCAAATATGTTATAATAATTGACAATAATGAAAAACGATAGTATTTCAATGATGAGGCAGGATTCCAAAATCCTGTTATAGTACTCAATGCAAAAAACAATACTGCAAACACATGACCTAAAAACCAATAAAACTGTTGAGTTTTGATAACTTTGATCAATTGTTGTAGAGGTGTTTGATGTCTTTGCGTATTTGTAGTTGATGACGTTGCTCTCGAGGACATTTTTTAAACCTATTTTTTAGCTGGCAATTGTGATGAAAAAATCTATAAATGATATATCAGAGTAAATACTCAATTGAATCAACTGATTGGTCGTGATTAATATAATGTGTATGGAAAGTATGAATTGTAAATATAAGATTTACAGGTAATTTTCGCCCTCAGTAAAAGGTAGTAAGCATTCCGAATTATCACTATTCGTGCTCTCCCCCTTTTTTTTTACTTCGTGTACAGTAGCTCAAATTATTTTGCACCCAACGATCAATAGACATCAGGTTCTTATTTAAACAAAGATGTTGTATTGTAGGTACAAATTTGCATATACTAAACTGTCTGTGACAGTATGAAAACTAAGAATATAAAAACATAAACAGCATTAATAATTAGATCTGGTAAATAAAATGAGTATTCAACTAAAAAAAAGAGCTACTCTTCATTCTCTCTTAAACAGCTTCTTCACGGACGGCAGAATTTGGAATACCAGATGGAGGTATAGCTGTATCACCTGAATGTCTCGGAGTTTCGACAATTTCCTTTTCTTGTTCTTGCTCTACTGGAGAAGTATGTCTACGACCTTCATTTAAATGGAAGTGCCAGATCTTGCTGAAAGCCTCTTCATCAATTGTGGAGAATGCAATCCAGGTTAACGAAATTGGAACTAATCCAAAGGTAATCAAATCCAAAATACCGTAGAATACAGCCTCTGAATCTGGTTGGATAACATTACCACCTTCTGATAATGCCCAACAAATTGGATACAATATCCAAACAACGATAAAAGCAATAATGATAAAGTTTCCTATCACACTCTTATTTACAGTGCCAAATGAATGGTGAAGATCAACACAAACCAAATAGATGGCAAACAATTGAGCAACAACAGAAAATGTGAAAAAACCCCATTTATAGCTTGATTTGATTAACGAACCGATTAATAAGCCCAAAACAAATACACTAATTGCCAAGAATCTAGTGAATAAACTTGAGAAAATAGTAATGAACTTCTTGATCAAATCTTCACCTTCATCGGTTAAACCACTGTTTGTAATAATAGTAAAAATAATCAAGACCAATGGCCAACACAAGAACCAACCAATGTATTTAGCATAAAATATTTGTCTAACATTATAACCAAGACTGGTAGTAACATGGCGAAATTCTGTTTCTATGTATGTGAAACCTAAATTAGAAGCATATGAGTAATAAGCAAAAGCCATTACTGCACTAGTGAATAAGGGAATAGCTAATAAAGATTTCTTTAAACCATTAGTTCTAACACTGGTGAAGCTATAAATAACCCCATGAAAGATTGCAAAAAGTGCAAAAAGGGAAAATGCAGCCCATAACCAATCACTACCATGTTCGGTTAAATGAATATCAACACCACTTGGAGGAGGATTAACAGAAATGGCTCTATTACGCTTAACTATTTCTGAAACAATAAAAGGCATCTGTAATTTCTAGCTATGTTCTAACTGCAAAAAATATATGATTGATATAAATGTAAAATTTATTGGAAAATAAATATACCCCTCTCTATATATAAAGCTATATGGAGTAACTCGGATAATGACCTAGCCATGGATGATTGAATAAGGGATGGTGTATATTGAATAAGGGATGGTGTATATTGGCAATGTGAATAATAGTGTGTAAATGAACTGGATGATGCGGCAAAAAAGAAACAGAAAGAATGATGCAGATGATCACAGACTTGAATGTTAGTACTTCTTTCCCCTTCCCCAAGTCAATAACCGATTTTAGTTTCAATACTTTAATTAATTTTAGTTAGAATTGCATTTACTTGTGTCGAATGGTGCATGAAACCCTTACATCATTAAGATTCAAAGTCTCTATTCATGAATCTACTTCTCACTCAACAAGTATCAGTAAGCTTGGATGTAAATGTGCTCTTCTTATTCAAGAATCGTACGCCAATTGAGTCAGTACTTCGCTTCATTGCGTGATTGGATATCCTTACTGATATTAGTTTTGTTCATCACGGGTGTGGTGGAGAATAACAATTAAAAGCAATGTTCAAAAGCTTAAACTATATAAAATAACTAAAACTCACAAACCTAGAGTATCAATAAGAATATCAAACCTAAACTTTAAAGTTCGTAGTCATGTACTTCAAAATGGCTAATCAATACAAAATCAACGTTGATAAATACTTCTGAACTTGCAACTAATCCAACCCCAGGATAAAATCACCTCATATTGCATGCATTTACCCTTTGTATCAACATTACCGCTTCACTTCACTAACCTTCCGGTCTATGCTGCACTGTTTTCTGCATCAACTTATTATAATATCCTCTAGTTAAACCTCTAATGTTGTCCTCTACTATAAGTCCGTAATTCCCAATCTATCTAGTTTTGTACCTATCCAATTGCGACCGGTTCGCCCTTTCTCAATCGATCTATAGCAGTACTATCAATAGCCCCGGTAGTTCCACAAATATTACATTTCAATCTCTTCTGATAATAGAATGGCAATACAGGAATGAAAAACAAAGTGACACAATTGATAGTTCTTACTGCAAATGCAGATTGATTATGACAGTGACCACAATAACATGCCACATGACCTACATCCGGCAAACTCTTGTTAAATTCTTGAACTAAAATTAGGGTTAGTGACTAAATCCAAATTGAAGTGCAATGGCAGCAGTATTCCATGTTAGCCGTTGAATTTGTTGTTAACCCACTTTAGCCAATTAAGCGAACTACCACCTACGGGTTGTAGCATATTGTGTTCACAAATTGTTCCCACATTGCTGAAGGGATATAGTAACAACTCTTCATAACAACTAATTAGGTACCCGAATTGCTAAATCATATGATATCAAGGTAAACTGTATTACGTACATCCGATGAGAAAGAAACAAAAATCCATGATTTATCGCAATGTATTAAAAATTGTAGGGGTAATTAAAAAAAATTGATTAATAATCTAATGTATACGTTTCTTTGCCAATTTATTGTACTGGGTGTATCAGCCGTCGTCGAAAACTGTCAAAAATGGTTGTTTCTTGAAAAGAAAGAGTGAAGCATGATACAAATTGTTTATTTCATTGACTTATTTTTCAATTGGCTTGCCAAGCTTGCGTATTATTATTTGTTATGGTTGCTAAGAACAAGACTTCCATGATAAAACCAGCATTATAAGAAGATTGAATTTACCACAAAAGATAAAACAAGAGCATTCAATTACCGTTCTATATTGGCAAATATCTCTATTACAATCAAACTTCTGTTGTTTCCATTTTTTTTGGATCGTTGGAGAAAAAGCAACAGTAGTTTACACGAAGGTCAACAACACTGGAGAGAAATGAAGTAAACCCTAGCAGTTTGGAATTATAGGATGGACCACAAAGTTTTCCCAACTATTGATGATTGGTTATTGGTGTATTGCTTCTATATATCGTTGTCAGGTCGTTCACCTACTATGTGATCTGAGACTCTTTGATATACTTCAAGTACTTAGTATCACCCAATTATTTGCCCATTTAGCAACCAGCAGTTGAAACAGGCGTGGTGCACTTAGTGGACTTCAATTAACGAAACATAAACTGAGATGATTGAAATGAAACAAATCATATCGAAACCGTATTTAATACATATCATTAACCACGCGAGCCGCACAATAGTCACTGGAAGTATACAGGCTAACTTGATTGTGTATTTGATATGAAGAAATGTAGCCTCATGTTTTCGTACACCGAATATATGGTTATGTTTCCTTTTATTGACCTATAAATCTGGTCCACACGGAGATTACACAGTCATCTTCTCTTACTGGCTTCTAACAACTTTTTGCTTTCGCTGGTCATTCTCTTCGCAAATCTTGGTTTGTTATACTCTGAATCACTAAAACAGAGAAAGGTACCAAGAAAACTATCTCCGAGTTTACTCTGACACAATTCAAAATACAAGTCAGAAGAAGGAGTTTGCGAAAAGAACGAAAATTTAAAATCGTTGAAGCCCAAGAATAGCAACCACCACATTTCATAAGTACTTCCACATTATATCATCTATATCACGCTATCAACTTTCACGGTTATATAGAACTTCATATATTTTTTTAACTTCACATAATGAAGTTCTCTCACTCTCTACAATTCAATGCTGTTCCAGAATGGTCTTCCAAATATATTGCCTATACCACTTTGAAAAAGTTGATATACTCCTTACAAAGAGATAGTTTAAAAAGAAGACACCTACAACTTGATGAAAATGAAGATTTGGAAGGTGCACATTTGATATCTGACCATTATTCAAGCACTGGTCAGCTACAAGCTGAAGGTGAATCACCATCGGCAGTGTTCCTTGCGGCTCTTGATGCAGAATTGAAAAGAATTGATACATTTTATCAACAACAGGAAACTTTTATATTCAAGAGCATTGATGAGTTGATGATTGACATTGAACACTTTGAGCGTGAAGTGGATGGGTCATTATCTTTAGGTGCAAATAGAGGATTTAAGCCAAGGAAAGATGGTGTTGGTGGTAGAGCAAGAGCACATTCTGATGCTTCCAATGATAATTATATTACAAATACTACAGATCCAGATACTGAATTTACTCAAGCTGAGGAAAACGATGACGAGGATGAGTTAGAACGTGAATATCATGGTGAGCAAGAACAGAGAGGGAGACAATTCAAAAGGACCGGTTCTGTGCCTAATATACATCAAAATGATAGTGATGATGATCACGATTTGATGCCTACTCGTTCAATTGATGCTTATCTCAAATCACCAAAATCTCCTCACATATGGAACGATTTGAATAATGCAACTAATCGCCGGAATATCCCTCCACAATTGATCTTGTTAAGTGAAAGTAGAATAATATTGAGGAAACGTATTATTGGATTATTCACAACCTTATCAGAGTTAAAATCATATGTAGAATTGAATCAAACAGGGTTTAAAAAGGCTTGCAAAAAATTTGACAAATCATTAGATACAAATATCAAAGAGGAATACTTACAGAATTTACCTAGCCATTCGTATATTTTCAAAAAATCAAGTTTACAAAAAGTAGATGATCGTTTGGATTCATTAATTAAACTTTACGCGTTGATTTGTAATCATGGTGATGATTTGGAAGCTGCCAAATCGGAATTATCAATTCATTTACGTGAACACGTTGTATGGGAAAGAAACACTGTTTGGAGAGACATGATTGGATTAGAAAGAAAAACATATGCAGCAAATTCTAAACTAGTTAATAGAGGGGAAAGAATGAGAAATGAAAAAGAAGAAAGGGGAGGGAATGCTAAAGTGGTGAGTAAAATTAATTTATCATTCAAAAATCCAACGGTTTTAAAATTAATATCAATTTTCATGATAACAGTGATCTTGCTAAATCTCTCTCCCTTTGATGATTCAGCACAGAGGCATTGTTTTGCATTGTTAATTTGTGCTTCACTACTTTGGGCAACTGAAGCTATACCATTGTTTGTTACTTCATTATTAATCCCATTATTAATTGTGTTTTTGAATGTCATTAAGAATGATGATGGCTCCATAATGGATTCAATAAATGCATCCAAATTCATATTATCGACCATGTGGAATTCAGTAATTCTATTATTGTTAGGTGGCTTCACCTTAGCGGCAGCATTATCAAAGTATCACATTGCAAAATTGATATCTACATGGATTTTATCAAAAGCAGGAACAAATCCATCAGCTGTGTTGTTAACAATCATGGGAGTCGCATTGTTTGCATCAATGTGGGTTTCAAATGTTGCAGCGCCAGTGTTGTGTTTCTCATTAATTCAACCATTGTTAAGAACATTACCCAAGGGGTCACAATTCATTAACGCATTGATTTTGGGTATTGCACTTGCATCGAATATTGGAGGCATGGCATCACCAATTGCATCACCACAAAATATGATAGCTATAGGAGCAATGGAGCCCCAACCTTCATGGGGTCAATGGTTTGCCATTGCGTTACCTATATGTGTGTTATCATTATTGCTAATTTGGATGTTCTTGTTGATTACTTTCAATTGTAATTCAAAGAATACTCATTTAGTCGCTATCAGAACTATTGACGACAAATTCAGTGGTGTTCAATGGTTCATTATCTCGGTCACAATAATAACAATCTTGCTTTGGTGTATTGCATCAAAATTGACTGGTATCTTTGGAGAGATGGGTATAATTGCATTGATTCCGGTCATTTTGTTTTTTGGATCTGGATTATTATCTACAGAGGATTTTAACAATTATCCATGGAACATTGTTATTCTAGCAATGGGGGGCACAGCATTAGGTAAAGCAGTCGCGTCCTCAGGATTATTAAATACCATCGCTGTAAGCATACAACACCAAGTTGAAGGCTTTTCATTGTTTGGAGTGACTTTAACATTTGGATTGTTAATTTTGATAATGGCAACATTCGTATCTCACACCGTTGCAGCATTGATTATCATACCATTGGTTAGTGAAATTGGTAACAATATGAGCGAACCACATCCAAGATTGTTAATCATGGCCAGTGCATTGTTATGTTCCGCAGCGATGGGTTTACCAACATCTGGGTTCCCCAACGTCACTGCGATTTGTATGACCGACGAATTCGGGAAGCCATATTTAACAGTTGGTACATTTATAACTAGAGGTGTTCCAAGTTCCATAATTGCTTATGTTATTGTTGTGACTATTGGATACGCTACAATGAAAATCATAAATTTTTAAACTCAATATATACTAATACAATTATATTCATGATCATAAAATACCCTTGAATGAGTCTTCCAAGTCAACTAATTGCATGGTTTACTGCCGAAGAAAGAGTGTGTCGGTGCGACTTGCCTCCAAGAGGGCAAAAAATGAAACCATAGAGAAGTGGTGAAGTGGTGAGAATATGTAAGATGACATACTCTGTATGTTCGCCCTGCACAGCGACACTGCCATTAGTAATTGTCGTCAGCAATCTGTACAGATTTGTCTATCGTGGAAAACTAGGTGAATGTTTGCTGGTCTAAATTTGCTCCCGATTTAGTAAGATGGAGTAGCAGTCTTTTCAATATCCGTCTTCTTGAATGCGGTGTCATTACTAAGAACAATAAAATACGCTCTGAGCCCTGTGCAGCATACACATTTTGGTATTCTTTGTCGCTTCAAATATCTCCCGCTTACTCTGTATATTTGTCTCTTATCTATTCGCCAAGTCAATTAGTTCTACTTGAATGAATAAATTCTGGGATCAGCTCAAGTGTCTCATTACTAATCAAGATATCCACCAGCAAGTGCACTATCACCAGCAATTACCACTACGTAAATTTTCATTCATAGCAGATTCAGTGTTGAGATTTTGGCACCGAAAGACGTCTACCCAACAAAAAGCCTTCACAATCCAGTTACTCCTATTATTTGCTGCTATATACATCTTGCTTCCATCACTACCAAGTTTTACAAGCAGACAGTCAGAGATAAAAATGTTTTCCAAGCGTCCAGATAAACACACTACTGGATTGATCAACCTAAGAAACGACTGTTTTGCAAATTCTTCGTTGCAGGCCTATTCTTCTTTGCCTTCATTGACCGAGTATATCAACAAATTCATTTCAAGTTATAAAATATTGCATAGCTTCATCAAAGAACATAACATCAATGTGGAAGAGTTGATTAAGCTAAGATTAAACTCGAGTAAGAGTTTACAAAACTCTAAATTCAAGTTGGCCAACTCAAAGTTTGATATCCCATTACATATTGCAATGGCATCGATACTAAAAAAGTTACAAGAGACTCAGTTGACCTCCAGGACCATTAGTGTTTGGATTTTCTTGCATGTGTTAGAAGGCATCTTTAATGCCAAGATATCTAGATCTCAACATGATGCTCATGAATTAACTCAATTGATCAATGAGACTTTGGAGAATGAAAATTTGAAATTGAAAAGTTTCTTGAAATTCATCACTTTGAATCTACATACCGTTTTAAATCGCAATACGCAGCCAACCCCACAAGATTACACTCAATTGGAAAGTATTATAATTCCTGAATTTCCATTTGATGGATTAATTTTGAGCCAAACGACATGTTTATCGTGTCATGGAGTTTCAGAACCTAATTTCACCCCATTTGTCATTCTTACGATAGCCACTCCGCTGACACACACTGCTCAATTGGAGACATTGTTAGAAGAAAATGAAAAAGAGTCCATAGAAGGTTATCATTGTCTCAGATGTCATATCAACAAAATAGTCTTGAATGAAAAGCATATGAGACGTCAAACTTCAGAACAAGATAAACAATTCTTACAACAAATTTTCGCCTTGCATAACAAAGATGATCTTTGTATCAACGAGGATATTCCTGAGCCATTAGAAGATTTCATCAAAAGCTATAATGTAGGAGGGGTGGATATTTCAAAGATTACATCAACAGTGCAGAAACGATCACAAATTTTAAAACCACCAAAGATTTTAGGATTGCATCTCTCACGTTCATCATTTGATGGTCAAGTAGTATCAAGAAATTTTTGTAGAATCAAATTCAAAGACACTATGACATTTTCAATTGGTACAGAATATCATGCTAAACTAAAACAGTTTCAAGAAATAGTTCAAAATGAAGATGAAAAGTTGATGGAAAAAATTACATCCACAGTCTTGACCACTGATGAGAATGATATGGAGGATGAACATGTACAAAGAGAAGATATTGATGAAAAAGGTGAACCAGAGGATGATGATGATGATAACTTAACTGACGATGGTACTGTAAATGGTACTGATGATGAAACTGAAGAAGATGATGACGAAGTTGACGATAGAGAGGATAATTCGTCTGTTTCCACCACTGAATCGACTCCACAAACTATTACTACTTCCACCACAATTAGACCAGATGACACTAGTGCAACTGACTGTCATGCAATAAACTCAGGTACCATTACCGCAAACGACTTAAAAGAACACTTCAAAAGATTTAAATTCAACGATAACGATATTTATAAATATCGTTTACGTGCTGTGATAAGACATATGGGATCACACACTCAAGGACATTACGAGTGCTATAAACATAAACCATTGTATGTCAAGGCCAAAGATGGGCACATTTTCAAATTATCACCAGAAATAATGGATGATGTTACCGGGGATTTCCATTGTGACGTTAAGCCAGTGAATTCTGTATCGAGTCATGATTCTCAGGATAAGAAAAGCAGATTTTCGTTACGTTCAGATTCAGGTGAAAATGATGAAGGAATACGTCATAAATTTTCAAGTTTAATGGGTCGTAGAAAGTCAATTATACAAGCCGATCCTAGAAATGTTGAAGAAATTATTCAATCTGGATTACAAACACCAGCAGAAATCTTGGTAGATGATCCTTGTAAAAATTCTTTTGATGATGCTTTTGCGAAAGCTGATTTCGAAAAATCATTCCAGGATAATCCTCCACAAAATCACCAAGATAAGAAAGTCAAAATGAAAAAAATTAATTCTATTATATCATTACCCTACTGGAGAATCAGTGATGCACAAGTAAATGAAGTTTCAAGAGGGTGTGTATTAGCCGAGGAAACTACAGTTTACATGTTGTATTATGAGAGAGTTGATAGAAAGCAAATTAAGCGTAGTTATCGTAATTAAATAGTGATAGAACAATAGTTGTATAGAGAGAGTATTCATTATAAACGGTAAAAAAATAATTAAATCCCTTTTACGTGAGACCACCAAAACCGCTATATGAAAACAAAACTAGACGAACTAAATAAGGAACTACAGAATATGGATCAGGAAATAACAACAAGCCCATTGAAACCACCAGTATCGTCTCTTCGACCACCACCATCTCAATCAGGGCCAAACCGAGGGTTGTTCCCCTCTGTCGATTCAGCTCAAAGGACTTCATCATCATCTTTACGAAGGAAGGTAGCATTACAACCTGGTCATTCACCATTGGATTGGGCAAAATTGAATCGAACAGCTCCCAAGTTCAAACTTAGAGGTGTTGATCCCAGTACCCCGCCTCCACAATTTGTCAAAATTCATAAACTGGAACTATCAAAACATAGAACTCAGAATGACTGTTGGACTTGTATAAATGGCAAAGTGTTTAATATTACACCGTATGTGAACTTCCATCCTGGTGGGGTCGAAGAAATCATGAAATGTGCCGGACGAGATGGGACTGCTCTATTCAATAAATATCATAATTGGGTTAATGTGGATCGAATGTTGGAGAATTGTATTGTTGGGATATATACTACATAGAATATAAATCAGTCGGTATGATAATACTATCGATATTCCAGTCGTTAGTTTCCGTAGGTATATTGTCTATTATTTGTTCTTCTAATGCGATTCCAATTAAGTGTGGTTTCGGCTTTAACTTTGTATATGTGCTTAAAAACTCATCATAGAATCCAGCTCCATGACCCAATCTACTGCCAGATTTAGTAAAGGCAACCCCTGGAATGATAATCAAATCAAGATTACCATTATCCATCACGTCTTCACCTTCAGTTGGTTCCAATAGTTCATATTTTCCTTGTGGTTTTAAATCAAGCACGTTCTGGAAACTGGGCATTTTCAACATTGATAAATAATTCAATTTTCTGCCAACACTTGGAGCGGTATTACATCGTGGCAAATAAACCGATTTTCCCAATTTAAAGCAAGACTTGATTATTTCTATGGTTTTAACTTCCAGATCTTGCATGCTCATATACACAGCTACATTTTCGGCATTTATAAACTGATTATGAGATAATAAATTTCGATGTATCAGTTGAGACTGCAGAATGAGTGATTCTTGGGGGATTTGTTTCAATTTGGCTTTCAACTGTTTACGAAGTTGTCTTTTGGCTAGTCTTATTGATGATGCTGTCATGGACCTTAGTTGAAAGTAGATCCAAATAGCAAGATTTTTTTTGATGTGATACAAATCAGAGTCAACAGAGCTGCAAATACCCGAATCAATTTGATATCCTGAATCTCGTGAAAGCCAAAACTAATAATACCCGAAGCTTGGACCTAAATCCCTGGTTGTTCTAATGCCTTTTCTTTGGAGTGATTTTTGAATTTTTTTGATACGAATGATAGATTGCTTTGTGCATATTTTTGAGCTAAGGCAGTTCTTAACGTTTAACACAACAATGCTTCAACATCAAGTGCCTCAAAAAGTAATCATTCAATATCTTTCATTACAGTCAACAATTTAGTGGCAGCAAACTGTCTCTTGGTACACGGTGTGAATTAAAGATTTCAGTGGAAACATGAGGAAAAAGTAAATGCAACCAAAGCGAGACACATTCAACAGTACAAAATTTTGCTTCTCGTTCTGCTGTCCAGAAATACTTTAATCTTTTCAGTAGGCTTCATTCACACAACACAACACATTCACGATGGACTTTGAATTAGAACCTACATTAGAATCATTGATTAAACAAGATACTTTGAAATGGATTTTTGTTGGTGGAAAAGGCGGTGTAGGTAAAACTACGACTTCATCATCAATTGCCGTTCAATTAGCATTACAACATCCAAATGACGAATTTTTATTGATTTCAACAGATCCAGCTCACAATTTGTCCGATGCATTTTGTCAAAAGTTTGGTAAAGATGCAAGAAAAGTCGAAGGGTTGTCTAATTTATCATGTATGGAGATCGATCCTGAAGCTGCAATGAATGATTTACAGCAGCAAGCACAACAGTATAACAATGATCCAAATGATCCTTTGAAAAGTATTATGAATGATATGACCGGATCTATACCTGGTATTGATGAAGCTTTATCATTTATGGAAGTCTTGAAACATATAAAAAATCAAAAAGTTAGTGAAGATGACAGCAAAGATAGAATTTCATACAAAACTATTATATTTGATACTGCACCAACGGGACATACATTACGTTTCTTACAGTTACCATCTACATTACAAAAATTATTAGGTAAGTTTCAACAATTATCTGGTAAATTGGGTCCAATGATGAGTATGTTAGGTGGTGGAATCGGTGGTCAACAAGATATGTTTGAAAAGTTAAATGAAGTTCAAAAAAATGTAACTGAAGTAAATGAACAATTCACAAATTCCGACTTAACGACATTCGTATGTGTTTGTATTTCCGAATTTTTATCGTTATATGAAACTGAAAGAATGATTCAAGAATTAATGTCATACCACATGGATGTAAACTCAATCGTTGTTAATCAATTGTTATTTGCTGATGACGATGAAAGTCCATGCAGTAGATGTGTAAGTAGATGGAAGATGCAAAAGAAATACTTGGACCAAATGAATGAATTATATGAAGATTATCATTTAGTAAAAATGCCATTATTAGGTAGTGAAATTAGAGGTGTCGAAAATTTAAAAAGATTTTCCAAGTTCTTATTAACACCATATGATCCAAAGAAAGATAGTGCTATTATTATGGAGTTGAAAGAACAATAAACTGGTTGTATAGAATAATTATGGTATTATGAAAAAGTGTATCGTATAGATTCGAGATACTATCCTGCATGTAGTTCTAACTTAACTATCAAAAATTTTTGACAAATCGAACCAACTTATCTACCGACACTACGTAAAGCCCCAAGGGAGGTTATACTGTGATATTCTTTTTCAAGGAAGGAGAGAACCTTAGAAAATATAATACGAGCAGTACTTCTTATTTGAATCAAAGAACTTAAGATGGCCAGAGGAAATCAAAGAGATCTAGCAAGAGCTAAGAATTTAAAGAAGCAACAAGACGCTCAAAAGAGTCAAAAGCAAGGTGATAAGAATAAGAGAATGGAAAATGATGCTGATAAAATGAGAGCAAAGCAAGTCGCAGGTGTGTAGAGTCTCAAACTGATTATTCATGTTGAGATAGATTGTACTAACATAAAGACTTTTAGCTGATGCCAGAAAAGAAGCAGAATTTTTAGCCAAAATTCAAAAGAAGTAATTAACGACAGTGAAGGTGATCTTTTAGGGATTGACGCAGATATTCTCCAGAAGATTGGTTAATTGATACAAACTTTGTGTTTAAAATTTGTATGTAGTACATAATTAATTCACAGCCATATTTTGTTCAATTGTTTCAACTGAACTCATTAATTGAGCATTCGCAGTAGCAATTGCCGGGAGGTTCATGGCGTTTTATTTGATCGTGGTTGGCTGTAGAGATAGCATCTCCCTAAATTTTGTCTTTAATGCGTGGACGCCAAACGTCCACAATTTCAACAAACCCCCGTCAACTTCTTTTTATCGAAATAATCAATCAAATCAATCAAATCAATCAATTGCCCATAATGTTAATTGAAGAATCTTATCATGATGTCAAAACAGAAGATGGTACCACCATGCGTATCTTTTTGTTCCATCCGAAAATTCCTAATTATCCGAAAGTAAAATTTCCTGGAGTTTTGGTGTATAGTGAAATTTATCAAGTGACAGGTCCAGTATCAAGATTTGCCAAAGACATAGCAGGACAAGGATTTATTGTTGCATGTCCTTCAAGCTATCATAATTTTGAGGGACCTGAGCCATTGGCTTACGACGTCGAGGGTACCGATAAAGGTAACAATTATAAGGTTGAAAAAGAATTAAAAAGTTATGATGAAGATACCAATTTGACAATTGATTACTTATTAAGTTTACCTACTTGTAATGGTAATATTG
This sequence comes from Nematodospora valgi, assembly GCA_030565165.1. Classification (NCBI taxonomy): domain Eukaryota; kingdom Fungi; phylum Ascomycota; class Pichiomycetes; order Serinales; family Debaryomycetaceae; genus Nematodospora; species Nematodospora valgi. The sequence continues at coordinate 23,902 of JAJMBF010000005.1, forward strand.
GTGCTACTGGTATGTGTCTTGGTGGCCATTTAGCATATCGTGCCGCTTTGGATCCAAGAGTTAAAGCAACCGTTTGTTTCTTTGCAACTGATATTCATTCTCACTCCTTGGGTAAGGGGAAAAATGATGATTCTTTGAAGAGATGTGGTGAAATTAAAGGTGAAATAATTTTAATTTTTGGATGCAAAGATAATCACGTTCCATTAGAGGGAAGAGATTTGATTAGAGGTGAGTTAAGGTCCAAAAATGTTGAAATGACTTTCATTGAGATTAATGATGCTCAACATGCCTTCATTAGAGATGAATTGAGTAAAGGTAGATATGATCCTGCCACCACCAAGTTATGCACTGAATGGTTGTTTGAATTGTTCAATCGTAAGTTGAAATTAGATTATGGTGATCATGATGGTAAGGATACCGTGATTGAAGATGTGTGTTAGTAAGCTTTATATATATATATATATATTTATAAATATATATTGATTATACATGGAAAATATTGATGATGTATACACGACAAAATATGCTGTTGTAAAAATTTTTATTTTTTCACTTTTCAACTATCTCATCCAACAAGTTCAACCGCAACTACTTACGTATATAGTCGATAATGAGACCAATAAAGTTGATGGGTCATGAGCGTTCCCTTACTCAAGTGAAATATAATAGAGAAGGTGATTTGTTATTTTCAGTGGCAAAAGATAATGCTGCATCAATTTGGTATTCTTCTAATGGTGAAAGATTAGGTACATTAGAAGGACATCAGGGTGTAATTTGGTCTATCGATGTTGATCCAGAAACTCATTTATGTGCTACTGGTGGGGGGGATTTGGCTATAAAATTGTGGAAAGTTGAAAACGGACAATGTGTATATACGTGGGACAGTCCTTCACCTGTTAGAAGAGTTGCATTTTCACCAGATGGTAAGAAGCTATTAGCTATTGCTGATCAAGTTATGGGTCATATTGGTACCATCTCGATATATGAGATAAATGACGATGATTCAACCATAACTCAACAAAGAGCTGAACCTTCATTAGTAATTCAAACTGTAAATGGCGGTTCAAAAGCAAATGTTGCAGGATGGTCAGATGATGGTAAATTTATTATTGTTGGTCACGATGATGGATTCGTTTCTAAATACGATTCAGCTACCGGAAAACAAGTAAAGACGTTACAAGCCCATGGTATACACAATGAAGAAAAAAATATCAGTATTACTGATATTCAATTTGCCCCAGAAGATAAATCCTATTTCATTACTTCATCAAAGGATAAATGCGCTACATTGATTGATGTTGATACTTTTGAAATTTTGAAAGTTTTCAAAGCAGATGCCCCGATGAATACAGCAGCAATTACTCCCTTCAAAGATTTTGTCATCTTAGGGGGTGGTCAAGAAGCAAGAAATGTTACAACAACAGCAGAATCTCAAGGTAAATTTGAAGCCAGGTTCTATCATAAAATTTTTGAAGAAGAAATTGGCCGTGTCAAAGGTCATTTCGGTCCATTGAATACTGTTGCTGTTCATCCCGATGGTACTGGTTATAGTAGTGGTGGAGAAGATGGTTTTATTAGAGTTCATACATTTGATAAGTCCTATTCTGATTTTCTCTTTGATGCTGAAAGAACTGAAAGAGCAGCAGCAGCTGGAACTATTTAGAGATAGTTGCACATTAAAATCTACATGGCATTTTTTTTTTCTTCACACTATATTTGTATATTATAATAAAATAAAATTTAACTAGAATCCATGGCAGAATGTGTGAAGACTCTCAACTCTGGGGAAAGAAATTCAGTCAACCTTTACGATCCAGTGAATAAATACATATTGCATTGCATTAAATAACCGCCGCCGATATATTTGTTTTAGGAACGGCACTGAAGTCCTTCCAAGATGTTCCAGAAAAACACAGAGGTGTTGCGAAAAAACAACCTTATAAAAACAATATCATTTTCATTACAATCTTTTGTGATGTCTACCTTCTCATCAATAAACGCAAATGGTGAATATACTACACAATTCGAAAAACCCATATGATCAACAAGTTGAAAATTTGCAAGTATCCAAACCCTCAAGAAATACAACAACCCCCGAGAAGGCAAATGATGTGCTAGTAAAGGAAATAACTACATTGTCTTCTCGTCAGATTAAAATACATAGTAAGAAAGGATATGAGGGATTTACTGTAGAGATAGTCAAAAGAGGAAATGAGAAGTTTGTGGTGGTTAAGTCTGCCACAATCAAGTTTGAAAGATTTTTCAAGCTGGATGCTACTGATGATCTCGATGGAATTAGATCTGAGATAAGTGCGGACTGGTTGACCATTATCATTCCGCCCAAACGGAGAAAACCAAGGACCATAATTCCCGAGCCTAAGAAGTTTCCGAGAGCCATGACCCCAAAGCCGAAGCAAGAATCATCTTCGAACAAAAATCGTGCCAATAAGTTGAAAAGCACATTCAAAAGTGTATTTTTCAAAGAAGGATCAACATCGAGACCCAAGAGCCCACCAGTTCAAGCTAAACATAAAGTAACACTAGAAGAAGTGATCGATGACGAGTTCAAATAGCTGTACACGGAGAACTAAATGACGTTACGACTAAAGCAATAATTTGTTACCTAAGTTCCCTTGCCTATATGCAGACCCCATATGTATGAGTGATTAGGCGCAACTAATCAACATAATCTTTTGCAATTTTTTTATATTACAACGCTTGCCATAATTTGCTACATAAGCTAAGATATTATAAGATCACACATCCCTCAACACACTTGCTATTTCGTCGTAGTATGCCAAGGAGACAAGCAATAGAAGATCTGGGTCCTGATTCGGGTTTAAGTTTGGATTTGGATTTAGGTGGCGGTTTCATAGTTGATGACAAATCTAGCAATAGACGTACAAGAGCAACACGAAGAACACCAAGAAGGCCCACAACCAGAAATAGCTCATATGTTGAAGAAAGTGACAATACTTCGGAGGAGATAGATTCAGATACATTTGCTAATGGAAGTACACGTAACAAGAGGAGGAAAACTGGTCGGCCAATGCGTAATGGAACTGACAAAAAGAAGCAAGCTAAGAAAGTTATTGAAAGCTCCGACAATGATGATGATGATGAAGAGTTTGTTTTGAGTGTGGATGACGAAAAAGAAAGCGGGATTTCAGAAGGCCAAGATATACAGGTTATTTCTTGTAATAATATTAATCGAGATGGATCGAGTGGCAACTTAGCAATCGAACTAAGTGACGATGATGTACCCTTAGCTAATAAAGAGCCTCCACCAAAACAAAAAAGGAAAAGAGCGCCTACTAAAAAGAAATCGACAAAACCAAAGATATCATATTTTGAACGCTCAACCAATAGATTATATGAACATCATCCAGGTTTGAAAGAAGTTTTTCCATATTTGAAGACGTGTGAAAAGATAAAGCCAGAAAGAGCAGAACACCCAAAAGGAATGAGCATCAAGTTATTGCCTTTTCAATTAGAAGGTTTAAATTGGCTTATTAAGCAAGAAGATGGTGAATTCCAAGGTGGTATATTAGCTGATGAAATGGGTATGGGTAAAACCATCCAGACAATTGGTTTATTCATGCATGACACAACTAAAAAGCCTAATTTAGTTGTTGGTCCTACAGTAGCTTTGATGCAATGGAAGCATGAAATCGAAAAGCACACTGATGGTAAGCTAAAAGTCTTACTTTTCCATGGTGCCAGTAGAAGTAATAAAGTTAAAGAGCTCGAACAATATGATGTGATTCTCACTTCATATGCTGTATTGGAATCTTCTTTCAGGAAACAAATGTATGGCTTCAGAAGAAGGAATGGGATTATAAAGGAAAAATCTCCATTGCACAATATAGAATTTTACAGAGTCATATTGGATGAAGCTCATAATATTAAAGATAGAACCTCAAATACTGCAAGAGCAGCGAATAATTTGAATACCAAGAAAAGATGGTGTCTCACAGGTACACCATTACAGAATAGAATTGGTGAAATATACTCGCTAATAAGATATATGAAGTTAGAACCATTTCATATGTACTTCTGTACCAAATGTGACTGCAAAAGTAATGATTGGAAATTCTCAAATGGAAGAACTTGTGATCAATGCCTTCATTCTCCAATGTTGCATACAAACTTTTTTAATCACTTTATGTTGAAGAATATCCAAAAATTTGGTTTAGAAGGTGATGGTAGGACAAGTTTTAATAATTTGAGGTTACTATTAGATAATATAATGTTAAGAAGAACTAAAATAGAGAGAGCTGATGATCTAGGATTACCACCAAGAATTGTTGAAATCAGAAGAGATAGATTTAATGAAGAAGAAAAAGACTTATATACTTCACTATACAGTGATTCTAAAAGAAAATTCAATGATTATGTTGCTGAAGGTGTTGTATTGAATAATTATGCAAATATCTTCACATTAATCACTAGAATGAGACAGTTGGCTGATCACCCAGATTTAGTTTTGAAAAGATATGGTACAAATGCGATAGCACAAAATGTTGAAGGTGTAATAATGTGTCAGTTATGTGATGATGAGGCAGAGGAGCCTATTGAATCTAAATGCCATCATAGATTTTGCAGAATGTGCATTCAAGAGTGCGTTGAATCATTCATGGGTGCAAGCAATAAATTACAATGTCCAGTATGTCATATTGGTCTTTCAATAGATTTGGAACAGCCTGCAATTGAAGTCGATGAAGAATTGTTCTCCAAAGCATCCATTGTTAATCGTATAAAGTCTGGATCTCATGGTGGTCAATGGAGATCTTCAACAAAAATAGAAGCATTATGTGAAGAACTATACAAACTTCGATCTGATAGACACACCATTAAATCAATTGTGTTTTCACAATTTACCTCGATGTTGGATTTAATTGAGTGGAGATTGAAAAGAGCTGGATTTTCAACTGTGAAGTTACAAGGTTCAATGTCGCCACTACAACGTGATAACACTATAAAGTATTTCATGGAGAATACTGAAGTTGAAGTGTTTTTAGTGTCATTAAAAGCCGGAGGTGTTGCATTGAATTTGTGTGAAGCATCGCAAGTGTTTTTGATGGATCCATGGTGGAATCCAAGCGTTGAATGGCAATCTATGGACAGAGTGCATAGAATTGGACAAAAGAGACCCATCAGAATAACAAGATTTTGTATTGAAGACAGTATAGAACTGAAAATTATTGAATTGCAAGAGAAGAAGGCGAACATGATCCATGCGACTATAAACAACGATGAGGGTGCCATCAATAGATTGACTCCTGATGATTTGCAATTCTTGTTTATGAATTAGTGACCTAAAGTTGGTGAAGCTGGTGTAGTGTAATGTAAATAACAAATTAATCAATGAATCGACCGCAACTTACACTGGAGCGCCCTAACTCTAGTAGGAGGTTCTGATTCCTTTGAGTCATAATTTTGCCTCCCTCCAACAAGGCAATGGAAGACAAAAAATTTTTTAGCGCAGACTTTGTCTCTGTTCATCCTTATCGTAGCCGGTGCCTTTGCGATTACTCATATCGACAGTATAATATGAACGAGGGAAAAAAAATTTATTGGAGCTATTTCCTCCACTTTTAATTTGACAACCAAATACTTGCAACCCAACCACCAATCCCTAGTTAATTCAACGTTCAATCATGTCTGATTTTTGGTTGAGTTACTTAGATAATCCTACGCTATCAGTATTACCACATGATTTCTTAAAACCCGCTAATAATAAATCGGTCGAAAGTATCCATACTTTCAAAATACCAAGTAGTTGCAACACTGATTTCAAGTTTGGATTGGCTGTTTTCGCTGCTTTAGTGTATAGATTGACTGGTGATGACGATATCGTTATTGCAACTGACTTGTCATCAGGTACTCCTGAATTCATAATTCGATTGAATTTAAGCCCGGAAATTACCTTTAATGATCATCTTGCTAAAGTCTCAAAAGAGTATGATGCCAACTCTTGCAAAGTAGATTATGAATCCTTGAGTGAAATATCTAATAGAATTAAAGAGCAAAAGAAATTGGACGAAAATCCAGGATTATTCAGATTATCTTATCAGCACACTAATCCGAATCAGCAATTGAATACTGTTGTTGAAGGGTCTATTCGTGATTTGGCTGTATATACAGATGGTACAAACTTTACAATTTACTATAATGCATTATTATATTCACACGAAAGAATTGCGATTCTAGGACAGGAATTCGTGCAATACTTATCTGAAGTTTCTGAAAGATCTGATATACCTATAACTAATATCAATCTTATTTCAGAATCACAGAGAAAACATTTACCCGATCCTACCCTAGATCTTGATTGGTCTGGATATAGAGGTGCTATTCAAGATATATTTATGTCAAATGCAGAGAAACACCCTGAAAGAACGTGTATCGTGGAAACTGAATCATTTATGGATCCAAACTCGAAAACCAGAATATTCACATATAAACAAATCAACCAAGCTTCAAATGTAGTAGGAAATTATTTGAAAGAAACTGGAATTAAAAAAGGGGATATTGTAATGATTTATGCATACCGTGGGGTTGATTTGGTAGTTGCAGTAATGGGTGTGTTGAAAGCTGGTGCTACTTTTTCAGTGATTGATCCAGCTTATCCACCTGCAAGGCAAAACATTTATCTTTCAGTTGCAAAACCAAAAGGTTTGATTGGTTTAGAAAAAGCAGGTACTTTGGATAAATTGGTTACCGATTATATTAAGCTCGAATTAGATATCATCTCAAGAATCCCCCAGTTGAAAATGCAAGATGATGGAAGTTTGGTAGGAGGTGAACTTGAAGGTGAAAGCCAAGATTGTTTGGCAGATTTCAAAAAATTTTCTGATCAACCAACTGGGGTTATAGTAGGCCCAGATTCTAATCCAACATTGTCTTTTACCTCAGGCTCAGAAGGTATTCCAAAGGGTGTCTTAGGACGTCATTTTTCATTAGCTTATTATTTCCCATGGATGGCCAAAAGGTTTGGATTATCTGAAAATGATAGATTCACAATGTTATCAGGAATTGCACATGACCCGATTCAAAGAGATATGTTTACTCCATTATTTTTAGGGGCACAGTTATTAGTTCCAACTGCAGATGATATTGGAACTCCAGGTAAATTAGCTGAATGGATGGCGAAATATGGAGCAACAGTAACTCATTTAACGCCGGCTATGGGTCAATTACTAAGTGCTCAAGCGTCGACTCCAATCCCTTCATTGCATCATGCTTTCTTTGTTGGTGATATTTTGACCAAAAGAGATTGTTTGAGACTACAAAGTCTTGCGGAAAATGTCTTTATTGTGAACATGTATGGTACAACAGAAACTCAAAGATCTGTCTCTTATTTCGAAACCAAGAGCAGAAAAGAAGATCCAACTTATTTGAAAAATTTGAAAGACGTTATACCTGCTGGTACTGGTATGTATAATGTACAACTATTAGTTGTTAATAGAAATGATCGTTCACAGATTTGTGGGGTGGGAGAAGTTGGTGAAATTTATGTCAGAGCCGCTGGTTTGGCCGAGGGTTACCGTGGACTACCTGATTTAAATGCAGAGAAATTTATCACTAACTGGTACGTTGATCCAGAACAATGGACTAAAAAAGATGAAGCAAATAAAAGGCCCGAAGAAAAATGGAGAGAATATGGATGGTTAGGTCCAAGAGACAGAATGTATAGATCTGGTGATTTGGGACGTTATTTACCAGATGGAAATGTTGAATGCTGTGGTAGAGCAGATGATCAAGTTAAAATTAGAGGCTTTAGAATTGAACTTGGAGAAATTGATACTCATTTATCTCAGCATCCATTAGTTAGAGAAAATACTACTTTAGTTAAAAGGGATAAAAACGAAGAACCAACTTTAATTTCATATATTGTTCCTAAAGATTCTCCAGAATTACAAGCTTTCAAATCGGAAATCGAAGATTCTGAAGACACTGATGATCCAATCGTTAGAGGTTTGGTTGCTTACAGAGAATTGATTAAAGATATTAAAGCGTATTTGAAAAAGGAATTGGCTAGTTATGCTATCCCAACCTTAATTGTTCCATTGGTCAAACTACCTTTGAACCCAAATGGTAAAGTTGATAAGCCAAAATTGCCATTCCCAGATACTGCTCAGTTAGCTGCAGTTTCAAAACTTTCAGTGTCTGCGAAAGATATCGAAGCTAGTGAAAAAGAAAAATTAACTAAATTAGAGCAAGAAATTAAAGAGTTATGGTTTAATATTTTACCTAATAGACCAGCCACAATTTCTAAATCAGACTCCTTCTTTGATCTAGGTGGGCATTCTATCCTTGGTACAAGAATGATTTTTGAATTGAGAAAAAAACTCAATGTTGAAGTTCCATTGGGTGTTATTTTCAAAAATCCAACTGTTGAACAATTTGCCAAAGAAGTTGAAAAGGTTATTAAGGGAGGCCAAGATTTTGAATTAGCTGATGGAAATGCCCACGAAGAGGAACATGTGGAAAAAGCCTTAGATTATTCTGAAGATGCTAAGCAATTATCTAAAACTAGACTTTTGAAATCATATCCATCATTTATTGAAGTTTCTGAATCTGTGAATATTTTTGTTACTGGTTCCACAGGGTTTTTAGGTTCATTCATTGTTCGTGATTTATTGACGGCTCGTAAAGGATTAAATATTAAAGTATATGCACATGTTAGAGCATCATCCAAAGAAGCGGGTATGGAAAGATTACGTAAAACGGGTATAACTTATGGAATCTGGGACGAAAAATGGACTAATAGAATTGAAATTGTTCTAGGGGATTTATCAAAAGAAAAATTCGGTTTGATTGATAAAGAATGGGATCACTTGGCTAGTACCATCGATATCGTTATCCACAATGGTGCTTTTGTTCATTGGGTTTATCCATATAGTCAATTACGTGATGCTAATGTGATCGGCACAATTAATGTATTAAATATGGCAGGTGAAGGTAAACCAAAATGTTTCTCGTTTGTCTCCTCAACTTCTGCTTTAGATACTGACTATTACGTTAATTTATCAGATGAATTATTAGCACAAGGTAAAAATGGTATCTTTGAAAGTGATGATTTAGAAGGATCTGCACGCGGATTAGGTAATGGTTACGGACAATCTAAATGGTCTGCTGAATATATAATCAGAAGAGCTGGTGAAAGAGGGTTACGTGGATGTATCACAAGACCTGGTTATGTTACCGGCTTCTCACAAAATGGTTCTTCGAACACTGATGATTTCCTTTTAAGAATGTTGAAAGGGTCAGCTGAGTTAGGACGTTATCCGGACATTACAAATAATGTCAACATGGTCCCAGTTGATCATGTTGCAAGGGTGGTTACAGCAACAGCCTTGAATCCACCAACCAAGGAGTTATCGGTAGCTCATGTTACAGGACATCCAAGGATACAATTTAATGATTTTATAGGAACTTTGAACGATTATGGTTATAATATTAAACCGACAGATTATCCAGTTTGGACTTGCGCTTTGGAGAAATTTGTTGAAGAAGTTAAAGAATCAGCATTATTTCCATTATTACATTTTGTGTTAGATAATTTACCCCAAGATACCAAAGCTCCAGAATTGGACGATACAAATGCAGCTAGATCTTTGAAATTAGATGAGAAATATACTGGAGAAGATGTTAGTTGCGGAAAAGGTGTAGACTTGAAACAATTAGGTATTTATATTGGCTATTTGACTAAAGTTGGATTCTTACCTAAACCAACAGGTAAAGGTGAAAGGGAAATAGTTGAAGTTGAAATAAGTGATGACACTTTGAAATTAATCAGTCAAGGTGCTGGTGGAAGGGGGTCAGCAGCTAAATAGTTGCCATGTATCTGTAAATATTACTTAATAAATGATTGACTCTTATTGTCTTTATTGTTGCAAACTCAATTTTCTCCTGTTTTCCGTTATATGTCATATTACACAAAAAGGAAATAGAGATTTTTAATTTGATGTGGTGAAACTGTCAAATACATATATACACAGACCACAGCCATAATACAAAGCACCTTCTATTCAATCAAGCTATTCATCAGAATTACCAGGGCTGGTGTCATTACTCCGCATCTTCCCCCATAAATTAAATGAAATGACTGTGCGACAAGAACCCACATCCCAAGACTTGCCAACAACCATACTACGTACATCAAAACAATCAGATGAACTGACAACTAGGAACAATGGTCTTTCACGATCATCTCCTAGTTTAAATAACACAAGACATCACATGAACAAAAGATTGGATTCATATAGTGGATCCGAATTCTTTAAAAATGAAAACTCACTGTACGTAAGTACAAATAGTCATCAAGTGACCCCAATATCTAAGTCAAGTGATCATTTGCTAGATGAAGACATCGCAATGAGTACTACTATTGAAAATCCAAGCTTTTCACTGGATTCTAAGTCGAGAAAGCAACCATTAAAGAAATCTTTAATGACAAATAGGTCAGGTACAAATTTAAATGTTTTTTTGAAAGGTGATAGAAGGCATTCACTTTCGAACAACACAATGAATGAATTGTTAACGAGCCCAAAATTTAAAACCAATAGTGAGTATAAATTGAGCTCTAGTTTGAATTCATCATTGGCTAAGTTAGCTGCTGTTGGTGCCAGCTCCACGTCGATGGCATCAGTTTCCAATGATAGAAAGAATAGGTTAGTTGATCAATTTTATAATTCTGGAAAAGTCACGCTGCCAAATAGTCATGTTGATTTAAACTCCATGTCCAAAGATTTGTCTATGTCGTCAGTACAACCACAATCTCAACAATTATTACCACAATTAATGATGACTCCAATGGCTGAACGAAAGCTCCGATGGATAGCACAAGAAGAAAATCAAGAAGATATAAATCTCAATGATCAAACCCTATTTGAATCAAATTTGAATGAAGATATGGTAAATAATATTTTGAACAAAGGTGGGTTCAAATATCACTATGATGAAAGTCGATTGATTGAAGATGATGAGTTGATTACTTATTTGCTTAATATAGACAATATAATTGACAATTATAATGATTATTATTATCATCAAAGCAAGCCGCTCGATCAATTGGATAGAATTATGTCAAGTATTTCTGATAAACTTCTTGTGAATACTAGAGCAACCCTCGTTCCCACTGATAAATCAATTGATCCATTAAATGAGTTGAAGCAGGTATCAAATTATCTACAGCATCTACGAAATGAAACTGAAATATTGAAGTCGAAGTTGAGTGGCAATTTAGGGCCAGTTCGAAAGAAATATCAATTGGAGATAAATGATAATATAGAAAGATTAAATGATATAGCTGATCAGTTGGAGAACTTAGAGCATAAATCAAATTTATTTAAGAATAAAATTAATGAACAAAAACATAATATGTCCACGAAGATGTTTGAGAAATTGGATTTATTGGAAAAGATTAATGAAACAATGAAGGAAATCTCAACCAGTTATAGAAATCGTCGGTTTATTCAACTTAATATTTTATTGGCTGTGGTTGTGTTATTCTTGGGTATTTATTATGGATACAAACGCAAGACCTAGGGATAGTTATATCTTAGTCTACTTTGAAAAGGAGTTCACAGACACATACGATGAAATGACATTACATTTGAGTCTAAGTAATTGAATAATCGAAGCTCATAGTGAGCAAAGTTTACAGCTGGAACCTGAACTTTGGACGTTTGTCACAGTAAAGCCCGATCGCTGATATGATGTAACATGTTTCTAATTATCGAGACGTTGTTTATAGTTCCAACGGTTTATAGAGATTTGAAATACTTATGACGTAATATCCCCTGATTGAATGGAAAATACGTCATTAACGTTATGTGTTGAGTGCCAGTGTACTGACAAGCTTATTAGACTTTAATTAATTCTTAAAGCTCGGAGATCGTGACCCGCCGACACTTCAAAAAACAATATAAGCGATTGGTACTAAGAGAAATCAAGGTTGTTAATGTGGATTGCATTTGTAGAGGTTTTCAAGCAGTTGTGCAAGGATAGCTAAGAAAAGTTTGAAACGTCAGTATGCTGGACCAGCTAAATATCTTTGGGTTTATATCCAGTATATTTCAGATGAAATGGAAGACCTAGCCGAGTTTTAAGGCTTTAAAGTTTCAACGGTTTTTTTACGCAGGGGGTACACTACCCTTCGCTATTAAAAGATACCACCACGTAATATTTATGCCAACCAAAGTAACAACGACATTCTTCCCACATACTCTGGTATTTTTTTGGTTGTCTACCATCACTTTTTCTTTACCGATTCGCCATCAACAACGAACAGCAACAACAACCTCAACTAATACTACAACGACAGCAAAGGAACGTAAACAACCAAGAAGACAAGAGCACCACGCGTTAGCATATTCAACAACAATCACAGCAGTTCCCCAACAACAAAAGTACAAGAGAAACAGCATTCAACGAGAGTAATTTAATAGCATAGTGCACACAATCACACGGCTGTTCTATCTGAATTATTAAATTCAACTTAGGCCATCTTTCCACTCATTTATTGACGTAAAGCGCAATATATCTCAAAAGATAAGGAGTCAACGAACTCGAGAGTCAACTTACATTGGTTAAACACAGAAAAAAAAAGTAAACACTACAACTGAATATCCAGGACCTACCTCGCAACCATATATTGCTCACCCAATTTTTCTTCTAGACGGCCGGAAATCGAAGACACGTTCAGCCTTGTTATTGAAATTATCCCACATCAATAAATTCAAATAACTAGTATATTAGACAAAGTCAGTCGTCGAAACAACTGTGATTTGGACCGACCTAAATAGATAGATTTAAATTTTTGTGAAGTCTGAGCTTATTTGTTAATTTACGGCATTTCCAGATTATAAATTATACATTGATTTTGCCTTTCTTTCATCAATTTACACATAAGGGAAAGGCATTATTGATTTAGAACAGGCAAGTTTACCTTGCTTTTTAGACCTTACAGAAATAAAGAAGTAAAGGGGAAAAGAAAAAAGAACAGATAGCGAATTTCATCATTCAAACGTTTAATATTTTTTCTGATCATCTCATTTCACATTATCTTGCATAAAGAAACCTATTTATAATCCTGAATTATTGGCACTAGCTATTTGATCAATTCAGTTTGACTATTGTTGCATATATTTCTTAAATATTGAATTGGGGGGTTTGGATCCTTTGTATGCAATTCAAAAATTTGGAAAAATTCCCATCAAACGGATAAGAAATAAAAGACAACTGACTGTCATTTCAAAGTTAATTAAGCATATTTTCCTTCATTTGGATTATTGGAGTAAAACCCTTTCACAGAATTAGATCCATATTTTTTTTCTCTACTAGACGTATAAGACGTATCAACACATTCACATATCTATTCCATCGACCATCCTTCCTCCTCCTTTCACATAGACCATGGCAGAAGTATTATCCCTAAAATATGAACAACTACTGATTCCTGATGGCTCCACTAAACGATATTTCCCTCATTTACGAGATTTGATTTGTTATTTGTTTAAGAAAGGTAACAATGAAACTGATTCAAATAATCTTATCATAATTATACTCCCAGAGGAGCCATCAGAGGGGGCAACTACACCACTTGACAGACTTTCAATTGAAGATCAACGATTATTGATAAAGTATTTTTTTGGGCATTTGAATTTAATCATAGAAAGTACTGTAGACTTGGACTCATTAAACAACAAAATAAAGCAAGTTCACAAATCACTTACAAATAGAATATCCCGAATTAGTACATGGACGGGAACAAATTTTGTCGATGAGTTGTATTTGAATCAAGCGAACGCTTCAGAAATTATACCTACAATGGCAGATATATTAAATACCAATGCTACAAGAGCATCTGCAGAAACCGAGCATTTAATCCGTCTCAAGGATATCATGATTAGCGAAGTTAATTTCCTTGATTTATTATCGGATTCTTCACAAAGCCATTTAGCAGATTTATGTCATGCTGTGGGTAATTGGTCATTTCCAGCACATGAATTATCAAATGATGATTTGGTTTATTGTGTTTACTTAATGATGACTTATGCATTGAAGCAATTAAAGCGTACTGCTACTGATGATCATATACATATACCCGATTCAAACGAATTATTAGCATTTATATTCATTGTAAGAGATAACTATAAAAATGGTAACCCTTTTCATAATTTCCGTCATGCGGTTGACGTTTTACAAGCATGTTTCCATTTTTTAGTGAGATTAGGCTGTTTACCAAGATTCAAACAACTAGTTGTAGATCCGAAGTGCAACGAAGAAAAAAGCAAGTACGGTGATATGATTGAGTTAGTACCAGGACGAATATTAGGACCTCAATCAAAGTATTTGAATTCGTTACAAACCTTGGGATTATTAACAGCTGCATTAGGTCATGATGTGGGGCATCCAGGGACAACAAATGCATTTATGATTAAAAACAAAGCACCTATTTCATTACTTTATAACGATCGATCAGTATTGGAATCATATCATGCATCAGTATTTATCAATAAGATAGTAGCAGTTTGCTGGCCCAGTTTATTGGTAGCAAAAATTTCCGAAGATTCCTTATTAAATGAAAGAGATCTAATAATATCATCAATATTAGCAACGGATATGGGTGAGCATTTTGAATATATTGCAAGGTTAAAGAATTTCAAAACACAAGATGAGAATATCAACCATGATAATAAAATCAAATTAATATCTGCATTATTGATAAAATGTGCTGATATTTCAAATGTTACTAGACCTTTAAGAGTTTCATCGCAATGGGCGATGGTGTTAACAAGAGAATTTGACGAAGTTGGAATATTAGATGCATTAATTAATGAAAATAAACTAATTGACGTTAATCAAGAATTAGTTTATCTGCGTGTTCCGTTTGAATTGCAAGAAGTTTTAGTGTCACAACCATTTTTACAAAAGGGACAGATTTTTTTTATAAATACATTTGCTGAAAATTTATTTAATAATATAGCTGAATTATTCCCACAATTGAAATATACTTGTGAAATAATTCAAGATAATAAGGAGTTTTGGTTAGTTAGAGATAAGAAAGGGCATTAGATTTTTTTTTCGTACTAGTTATCGTTTGTTTTCACTGTTTTATAGATTGTACATATTGTCACATAAATTTTAATCCATCTAGGTTTACATTATACAAGTTACACCCTACACCTTTGTGATTTGTGTGAGTGTATTACGATCTTACATATATTTGGAATTCTCTGGTTTGGAGGATTATTATACGCACGAATAATTCTACTCAATGAAACTTCTGGAAGGATAGAGCATCCGAAGGCACACCGGTCCTAATTGAATAGAAGTTTGGTCTGGACACCTGGAATGTGAAAGTAACACACATATTTGATAGCTGAAAATTTTGTGAATGTCGACTGTTTGAAAATCTGAAAATACATAGTTTTATATGCATGTTTGCATATTTTACGATGTGCCATCAGTGATGAGAAAACACTTGACACATTTGGCATTTGCAGTTGATTCATCTTGCTCGGGTTGAAATCGAACGAGAAATATAACTCAACTGATGAAGCCTTATTACACATTTGTTAGTTTTAGTCAATTTAGTCATCTGTGCGACATTTTTCTGTCCAGATACCACGACTTTTCTTTGAGTTTTGTATAAATTAAATTTTCCCTCAAAAACGACTTTTTGTAGTAGAAATACTGCATGTTCTCACCAGTACATCTCATCAGTTTCTATCTTCTTCTCTTTGGCCGAGTTGCACACACCCATCTACGGTTTCACATACACTACATAGTACCATGTACTGTGTAGTACAGCTATCCCTCCCCCCTCTTCCCTGTTCCCTCCTTGAATACTGACCCTACCTTGTGTACAGCTCAATCCTTAGGCCCCATCGCTCCAAGATTCATTACGTCGCCGACTACTGTTTTCATACGGTTGACAGTTATTTTTATTCCCGATTCCTACCACCACCACCACTCTCTACGTTTTCAAAGCTTTTTTTTCTCCAGCTGTACTTTTTTTTCAGATTCACCGTTCAAATATCTTTGTTGTTAGATCCTTCCATTACTCTCTCCTGATTCTTGCATGAATCCCTGAAGAAGAGCCAGAGGTTTTCCTAGTAAGAAAAGTCCTTTCGTCCAAACATAGCCAGATCACCCTAGTACAAGAGAATTTGTACATATATATACAAATAATTTTTTTTTCAAACATGGAGCATCAAGCCAACATTCGAAGTTCATCAACATCAGATCTCCAGAGGCCTATAATATTGTCTCCTCCACCTTTGGACCAACAACCACTGCATTTCCCGTTCAACTCAGAAATGTCAGACTTATCGAAAGGTCATGCAAACAGACAACAGAGTGTTGGTTACAATTTACAACATGAATTTGAAACATTGACAGCTGATTTAGATTTGGATTTGAACAATCAAATTAGATCGGAGACTCAAAGTACTCCAACTCAAGGACAATCTCAGTCCCAGCAACAACGAGGTCCAACATCGGATCCCAGACCTCCAAACGATAAACCCAACTTAGTTGCCCCATGTGCTTCAAGATTTAGTACTGGCATTTCATCTGATTTATTAGGTAATTCGTCGTCAAATTCGTTACTTAGAGAAAGCGCTTTATCACCTATTCCCCAGATTGCTTCAACAAACCCAAAACTAACTAATCGATTGAATAATCCAAGCAGTAGTAGTGAAAATGGTGGGATGAACTCTGCATTTTTACCACCACCCTTAGCATCTATACCGAATAGGCCTCAATCTGTCAATGAATTTGGCAATGCATTTACTAGTCAAGATAAAATATTTCAAGAGTATAATCAACAACAACAACTGCAACAACTGCAACAACTGCAGCAACTGCAGCAATCGCAACAACAACAACAACAGTCTGGCCAATCAAACTTCTATCTGGATTTATTGGTATTCAGCAATTGGATTGAAAATTTGAATCCCCAGGATAGTATTGCAATGATTGATTATTTGTGTACAAATTTGCCACTAGACATCTTAATTACATTTAAGTCAAAATTAGATCTCCATTTACAAGCCCCAAAGCAACAACAGCAGAATTATTTGTCGCCGTATAATACATATCCACAAGATTTGTATACCGATATGGAAAATCTTAGTTTCGATAATATAAAGAAGCCAGGTTTCAAAAATAGCCAGCATTATCTTAATATAATGGATAGTCTGGCACGTCCTAAGTCTGCCGACCCATTTTTGAATAATCAAAGATACGGTAATCAACAACAAGCTCAATTAGACAGAGCCAAATCGCCAGGATTGCATTTATATGAAAAGACAAATTTCTTACAGTTGGCTGCTGCAAATCCAAATACTGCTTCATCTTATCATCATAATCAATATATTTCACCACCTCCGTTGGGACATGTATTACCTTCTGGTCAAAGTAATAATAAAGATGAACCTATGGATTTAAATCAAGCTGCTTTAAAATTGGGTGCTTTAACAACAATCAATTCGAGAGTTGCTTTGGATTCAAATAAAAAACACCCTCATGCTTCATGGACTGGCCAGTCACAACAACAACTGCAACTGCACACAATAACCCACCACAATCAACAGCAATATCTGCCAAGCCATCAACAGACTTCACAACAGCATCCTGAACGAATCAGTTTAGTGGGCTATGAAGATTCGATCAATAGATCCTTAAATTCGTCCTCAGTACCGACAAACATACCAAGATCACTGTACAATACCCAGACTAAACCCAAAAAGAAAGTTCAATCGCCTAATTCAACGAGTATGCAGCAATTTACATCATCAGTTTCATCAAATATATTAACACCTACAAATTCTGCAACATCAACATCGATGCCACTGAAAGTTACAAGTCTTGAATTATTGAACAATATACCTGCATGGTTAAAACTTTTAAGATTGCATAAATACACGGATTGTCTCAAGGACATTCCATGGAAAGAACTTGTAGAGTTAGATGATGAACAATTAGAAACAAAGGGAGTTGCTGCATTAGGTGCTAGACGTAAATTGTTGAAAGCTTTTGATGCTGTAAAAACTACTTTATAGAGTATTTGATATACTATCTATATGTATATATAATAATATGGATACGATATTTGTATTATAAATTAATTAAACATTATATAACAATCCAATCTCCCCCTACATAATTACGCAACATGAATTAGTTTTTTTAGCTTGTTTATAGAACATTCTTGAACTACTTGATAACGCCTCCGATTTATCAACTAAAGAATCTAACTTTTCACCTCTTTGTAAAACTCCTTCAATGGTTTTATGTAACACAACTTTAGTGTCATCTAATTCTTGTTGAACTTTCATGATAGAGTCTGCTTGACTTGGATCCTGATATTTTTTCAAATATTGCTCCAACTGTGGATATTCCAATGATGGGTTTGTTTGCTCCAAGTTTGACAAGTCACTTGCAGGATGTAATGATAAATATTCTTCTAAAATTTTGTTTATTAATGTATACGCTGGTCGAACCGGGTACTCTTTATCAGTTATGATGACTGCAGATACCCCTTCCGATCTTGTATACGTGTGACCGATATAGTTACCCTCTTCTACACTCTGTCTTTGGCCAGCAGCAGTTCTTTGAGAGACAGTTTCAGCAAAAAACGTCATGAACTGAGAAACACCGTTTCTTTCAAAAAACGAAAACTGGGATAAGTCTCTGGCAGACGTTAATTCTATTGCTTTGGGTCCATTTGTCTTCAAGATACCTATGTAGTAGATCTTCATTGTGGGGTGGGGGTCCTTATTACTGTTGAGGTCTATTGCCAACGTAGTAGATAAAAGAAACGTAAATAAATGATACCAACAAAACAAAACTAAAGCGAAAGGCAGAAACATTAGCAAAAAAATCGCTTCCTACACGAATAGGAGACATAGATCGTATACATACGATTTTCAGTTCAATCACAACCAAATCACCGGACGAATCACATTATTGGTTCGGATCAGAGCCATAGTATTCTATCACGGCTGTTCAACCTCCTACCACCGTGTTCTTTTTCTTCAAGAAGAATCTAGCATCATATGAAAAAGTAGAATCAGCGATCATATGTCAGATCAAAACAATCAGAATAGAAAAGATCGGCCTCCTCCGATACCTACCCTCAAGGTAGTACTATTGGGGGATCTGGGAGTTGGTAAGACTTGCTTACGATCACAATTTGTCCATCATGTCTTCACGAATGCATATAAAGCTACCATTGGTGGTGATTACTTGACTACAACTATACTGTTACCGAAAGAATCAGATGTTGGTAATGACATTAACTATAATAATAGCAATAATAATAATAATAATAACCATATCACAATTTCTACTGAAAACGAAAATCTACTATCTTACAACAAGGTGGAAATGGTCAATTTACAAATCTGGGATACTGCTGGTCAAGAAAGATTTAATTCTATATCCCAAGCATTTTATCGAGGCACGGATGTATGTGTTCTAGTGTACGATATTACAAATTATGAATCGGTACTAAGTATACGAGACTGGTTTGCAAGATTCATGGAGCATTGTCATGTTGAGTTTCCTGGCGTTGTCATAGTGGGAAACAAATCGGACAAAATAAATGATCGATGTGTTGATCTTGAGGAAATAAAGGATATAGTAATGACAAATACAACATCGGCAAATGTTGGAGATTATATTGACGATTGGGAAAATTCATTACGTGAAGTAAGCGCAAAGAGACTTGATACGGTCGAGAATTTGTTTGTACAAGTTGGCAAGATTGGAGTGGATTTACTATTGGGTGATCAATCCACAAATAAACGAAGAATGCAGCATTTTGACAACATAGATCTCAGGGAAACAAATGGAATTGAAAACTCTTCAAATTGTGCTTGTTGATTTTGTGAATTGAATTATATTTACTTTTTTTCTAAATAAATGTACATGAAATAAGTTATAGACTAGTATGATAATGATTAATAAATATTGCCACTTTACTTGTTTTCTGGCTTGAGTTTACCTTCGTCGATGCCTTCTTCAATTTCTTCAATTGCAGGTTCGGCAGTTTCGAGAACATGCTCAACATCTTCTGTATCCAATTCCTTGTCGTCGTCATATAATTCTTCTTTGTAATGATCAGGATGTTGCTTGAAACAAGATCTCATGTTTTCGAACTTTTTGATACAATCAATACCCTTTGGTTCAGTTTCCGAAAATACAAAACATGAAAATGCTTCTTTGAACTCTTCACCACATGGACCATGAGCCATACCTCCTAAACATGGACAATCCCAATTGATTTCCCCAGTTTCTGGATTGAATGCAGCTTCTTGTTTTTCATCATCCCTTTCATCTTTTTTGTTTTCGTTTTCACCTTCTTTTTTGGAACCAGTAGCTTTCGAACTTTCGAACTCTTGAGTACCGTCTTCATGAATAGTTCTCTTTTCCCCCTTTCTTTCTGGATCGCTATCTACTTGTCTAGAGAAATCATCATCTAATTTTTTGGAAGATGCTTCGCGGACTTTGGAGTCGGCAGCAATGTCTTTAGTTATGATACCATCGACATCAACATCTTTCTTGTATTCTGCATTATCTTCTTTTTCCTCTTTCTTGACTTTTGCATTATCTTCTTCACTTCTTAATTTGCTTTGCTTTCTTTTGAACGCTTCTTGAGCATCATCTGCGATAGCATTAGCATTTTCAAAGTCCTTTCTCAATTTATCTGCAACCGAATCATTTTGGATTTGTGATTGAGAGTAGTAGCCATATGCAACAACTGGAACCAAAGTACCTACTAATAATTTTGAATTGAAGGAAGATCTCGAAGATGAGGTAGTCGTTGAAAATTGTTTGGCAAATTTTGTTCCACGAACAATTGGTGATCTAGTAATATATCTATACATTTCAAAAACTTCTACTTCCGTTTCTTCTATCAAGTTGTACAAAAGCAAGTCTATATTTAAAAGGAAATGTAAAGGATGGATGTTCCTATGAAGCAGGTTAGGTATTGGGGGTGGAGGACAAGTTAACGTGAATCAAGTAGGATTGCTGTGAAAAATTCGACCCTTCCCAAGACAAAAAATGATTACTAACAAAATTAAAGCAAAGATGATGGCCAAACTTATATACAGGATAATCTGATTGCGATTATTCTAGAACCCTCATTGGGTTATACCAATGTACTTGTAAATCACACCTGAATCTCAATTTTGAAATTGAATAGCGATTTACGAGGGTAATAATAAGAATAAATTTCAGAGTACTTGTTGTTATTGCAAGTTCCCAGTGCTTTGCGTATTATTGTGGGATATGAACTATATACAACCTTAATCTCTTGATTTCATAATCGCAATATCCTCTAGTGTCATATATTCAATTATATATGTATTCATTCATTTCCTCGTTTCTTATACCTTATGTCTTCAGATAAATTAGGTATGTATTGGACGACTTCTTCGGGTTTACCGCCATATTCCTTGAATGCGGCATATCCAATGGCTATGAATACGACCAAAACAGATAAAGCTCCTGTCTTTCGAAGGTATTTAAGCATCTGCTTGGATTCTTTGGTGTCTTCAATGTGTATGTTCTTGATGTACTCTTTTGTGATGTCGAATCTAGACTTTGATGCTGGAGTGTATGATCTCAATGGTCGAAGTTCAAGAATCATCGCTTTCCTGAATGCTTTGCTATGTTTGGAAATTCCTAATATTGACCTCAACATGATTGCTACCTATGAAAATAACTGATAAATGGTATGAAATAGTAGTGAAATAGAGAAATAGACGATAGAATATATGAGGGGTTAGATGATTTGTGTATTTGAATTAAAAATTTCACTGGGAGTGTACATTAGTTATCAAAATAATCTAAGAATAATCCAATATTTGTTCTAACCCAATTGGTTCAAAGTCTCCAACTTCTTTTTGACAAACCCACAATACGTCATCATCGATATATCCATAAAACCTCTTACTCTTTTCAAAGAAATACACAGGTAACCCTTTGATTGGATGAAATTCTTTCGTACCTTTCATTATTATGCCATGTTGCAAACAAAATTCAGATACTATATTCTTGAATGATGTCATAAGTTGATATGAAGGTATGCCATTCGCATCGCTTACGCCTTCACTTAAGAGTGGTTCTAGAGGCGGTAGGCGCGTACCATTCAAAGTCGGTACTTCCTTGCATAAATTTTCATCAAAATTTGATTGTATGATCAATAAGGCCTTGTTAAGATACCACATGATTACGTCATATATGATTTTTCCATGTACCATATTCTCCACTTCGTCTAATTTGGAACTGAAATATCTGTACCATTCAGAGAACCAGAGAGTTGTGTTATCAGGTTTTGTTCTGTGGATCTGTTCCGTCATTTGTATCCATCGATTGAAAACTTGGAACTGTAGTATTTTCAAAATATCGTTGGATTCAATATATGCACAAAGTTCGAACAAGATGTCAAGGTAGAAAATATGCTTAGTATCAGCGAAATCTATATGTCTCAGCCATACAGCAAATGATTTAACAAATAAATCATATAACGAACGAGCTTTTTTAATTGAATGTTTATGAATGAAAGGAAACCAAGTTTGTTTAAATACGTTCAATTGCAATTTGAAATTATTTACAGTCTTTTCCTCGTACAACAAATCCCATAACGACCCTTTGTGGTCATATTCCAAAATATTTTTGAGCTTGTTATGTATCTCATCAAAAACATCTCCTAAACCGCCATGAGACTCGGTAGAGAAAATAACAAAATAATCTATTATACTCGTAGGTGAATATTTGGATGATAAATTCCATTTTTTGACTTTTCGCATTAATATAGGACTAATCACATAATCGGCCAACTTGTTAAATATGCTCTCTTGATGCACAAATATTGGTTTGTTCAAGCACATGGACAAAAACGTAATTACCACATCATCTGTCAGTAAAGTAGAGTCATTATAAGCCTGTTCATCCTCCAACATTATGGACAATTTGTCATACAACATTTGATCGTATTGACAGATTGTTTCTTGTGGATTGAAGTTTCGAAATTTATTCGCAAACCTGTGAAGGGTTGGAACAACCTCTTCCTCTTGCCTAGTTAAATCTGTTAGAGGAGTCTTTGTGAGTTTTTCCACCGTATGGTTTACAATAGTTAAGAAAACTGGTTGAGCAATAGGATGGTGGAGGCATGGCGCTGTTGTCAATTGCTCTAATACTTCCTCCATTTTATTCGTCTGTTCTGAAAAGTCCCACTCCTGTAGTAACTTGTGAATAATACTCAACAGCTCTACAGCTTTTTCGGATTCAGTTATCTGTAGTTCCTGCAATTGATAATCTATAAACTTCTCTGTTTCAGTCACTAGATGCAAATTTTCCCATGTTGATTCCAACACTGTACACAATTTCTCTGAGTCAGCTATTAGTTTGTCATCATTAAAACCTCGTGATAATTTATCTGAAACTTCCTTGAATCTTTGTGGAACCTCAACAAATAATTTCTCCAATTTGACAATAACCCCAAATAATCTGGATCCAGCGCTCAAAGCTTTGGCAGTGGCTTCATCTTGGAATTCAATTTCCATTTCATCGTCTGAATATTCATACTTATTCTTTTCATTTATTGCTCCAACTCCTAGACCTTGAGGTCGTAGCCTTGACTCAATGGGATTTACTATACCTTCCTGATTTGCACCTAACCCTTTTCCCTCTTGGTATCCCATCTTCATCAATATTCTGGCACCAATACCATATTTCTGTATATTATGTGATGGTTCGTTCAATTGTTGTGGTTGCATCATTGACTTGATGCTTTCTTCTTCTTTTTCTTCTTCTTCCTGTTCATCTTCTAAATCTGAATATTCAGCATGAACTGCAGTCATCATCAGACTTCGCATAGTATTTGCTTGTGTCATATCTTCACCGTTTGATTGATTTGCTCTAGTAAATGATAGACCTCCATAATGGCTTGATGTCATAGAGTTTAATAATAAAAAATGTGTGCAAGTTTTAATTGTTTTATATTTTTTTGGTGTATCAACTACGTCTATTTTTCTGCAGTATGTAACTCTACAAAGCTATGAAGTACTAAATCTTGGTTCTTTTGATCAATCCCAACAATTCCTTTTCTTCACCTTCATTGAACTCTTCTTCCGTTCCATCTTCTTTTTGAATATGTTCTAGTCCTTCGGTTATTATTTGTACAACAATTGGCAATTCCAGCTCGCCAGGTAACTTGAATTCTTTTGGAATAAAATCTCCATATTTTGATAACCATTGACGTCTACGGTCAGATTCTTCTAATTGAATTCTATATAGATCTTCATTTAGAAACTCGCTTAGCTTTCGAAGAAATTTCCGCGGATATGAATATTGTTCATGATGTAATTCTGTTAGGTACTTTGATTTATAGATATTTATAAATTGAACGTAGTGAAATGATAACTGGTCTAATGTTTCTGCGTAGAGCTTACAAGGAGTTTTGTTTGATTGTTCCGGTATTGAGCAGATATTCAACTTCTTCTCACATTCAGTCAAAAATATCAAGAATCTGGGTAAGGAGTCTGTCTTATAATCTCTGAATTTTTCCAACTCTTCTCCTATCAAGGAGATAGTTGACTCTATATTGGCATTGTTTGATGATAACACTTTCTTGGATCTCTCTTCGTTCTTAAGGATAATACCGTAGACGGTATTCAACTCCTTCGAAACTTCTGGTAGTTCCTCGACATCTCGTTGTAAAACCTCCAAGTTTACGTCACTAGTACCAGACGTCACTAATTCAACACCTTTCATACATTGATCATAATGATTAGTTAACATCTCCAATATTGAAACAAGCTCATTTTCTAATGATTGATTTTCTCTCAAAATTGTCCCCACTAAATTTTTTGACTCTATTAATTTGCAATGTGTTGACCTCAATTCTAGCCGAAGTGGTGTTAATTGATCATACGTCTTCAATATTTGACTATACAGCTTGTTCATATAGTCATATGGATCAATTATGTGGTTTTTGAATTTCTCCTGTAGTAATTTCCTTATCCTATTACAGTTTGATTTGTAAATATCAATGTTCTCCTTGAGTAATTTGATTGAATCTAAAGATGTAAAGTCCAAGAGACTTTTCTCGAACCCGTCGTACTTGTCTAACACCAACATGGGAACCTCAGTTTTTTGTAGTTGTAGCATAATATTATCTAAATGCTCTAATGAAGGTTGTAGGATGGTGTCAAATTCAACGAATACTTTCTCTATCTTACTGTTTAATATTCGCTTCAAAGACTCGATTTGCTTACCGATCAATTCGTGTTGTCTTTTGTAAGATTTGAATAAATATGCTGCTGCATCTAATCTATCTGGTAGTCGTATCGTTAACTCTCGAAATGCTTCATGTAGCAGTGATTGAGCGTTGGTACATAATTTCTGTGCTCTTTCCAATGTTATCAGAGCCTCTTGGGACCACTTTATAACCTGATCATTGGTTATTCGTGAATGTTTCTCATTAGTCATGTACCAAACTGAGTTGTGGCAAAATGTATATTTTACAAAGTATTAAAATACTCACTGATACACAGTTTATCTGTTACCAAATTTCTCTCGTTGGAAAATATTTCTTCAAACAATACACCTCGATCTTCAATCTTCTTCACACCTAACTACATATTAATATGGCCAGTCCATCGCCACTCAAAGCATTGCACAGAGCCACTACAAATCATGAGCCAATAATATTCTTTGACGATGGTGGAGACACAACGGAATCAATAAAAGAAGCATCGGACGTTCAGCTTGGTAATGATCGAAACAAGTTCAAATTAGACACAATAACAAATTTCTATAATGACGATAAACAACAAGATTTAAGATCTGTAGTGTTTTGCTGGTTACATGATAAATCCTCGATTGTTGATTACAAAAATGAATGTTCTGAATTGGGTATATCTGATTTCAAATTCTTGGTGAAGACTGAATTGACTACTTGGTTAAATGGGAACACCGATTCTTGTACGTTCATCAAAGAAGATGAGGCCACGGATTCATCAACAAAAACCAAATCCGCAGACTCAACTACCACACAGCCTAGCAAAAAACACAAATTGGAAGACCCACAATTAGAGAGGATAAGCAAATTTGAAAGAGAATCTATAGATCATAATGCCGCTTTAAGAGGAATAAAAAACATTGACTTTGGCTACTTGTTATCAGATGCAAAAAGATTCATGCATGGGTTGAAACGTGCCAAAGATACCACCACTTCGAATTCAAGATCTAATGTACCAAAGAAACAGCCAATTATCATTGTGTCACCAGCAACAACAGCATTACTATCATTATCCAACATTAAAGAATTCCTCGAAGAGGGCAAGTTCTCGGAACCAGTACCAGGTAATCGGCCTCATGGAGGGCTTGTTATTGTCAATCATCCATCTGATAAATTAGTTCCCTCTGCACAAAAAATCATGGTTGTTGACAGTGTGGACATGTTCACGAAACCGGAATATTGGGATAGAGTAATTGCAGTTTTCACTACTGGTCAAATATGGCAATTCTCCAAATACAAATATTCAAAGCCAGAAACTTTATTTCAAAAATATGCTGGTTTTTATTTGGGATATCAAGGTGAAACCACCCCCAGTCAAATCAAAGAATGGAATGTACATCAAATCAAAGTGGATAGAGGTGATAAAAGATTTAGAGATAGGGTGATTGTAAGAGATTTTTGGGCTGATATAGAGAAGCTCCTCATAAATAAAGGATATGGCAAACTGTACTAAGTGTAAAATTATATATATAAAGTTATTTATCTATTTATAGGACTTTTCTAATTCTATGAATGTTTTATATATTTCATCTGAAGTCATGTTCTTGACTTCTTTATTATCTCTTGTTCTAATTGCATATGTTCCATTTGCAATGTCT
The DNA here is from genome assembly GCA_030565165.1 of Nematodospora valgi. Classification (NCBI taxonomy): domain Eukaryota; kingdom Fungi; phylum Ascomycota; class Pichiomycetes; order Serinales; family Debaryomycetaceae; genus Nematodospora; species Nematodospora valgi. The sequence goes on from JAJMBF010000005.1 coordinate 50,833, forward strand.
TTATCGCCAATTAAAATGATGTAGGAGTATCCCTTCAGAATGGCTTCTTTAGTTCTAGCCCCAACAGTCTCTTTTCTTTTGTCGACATCAACATGAAAATTGAACGCTGTAAGTGGAGCGATTGGTTCAGCGCAATCCATTATTTCTCCGCTAAGTTTCTTCTGTAATTTCTCAGCTACTTCAACATGAGTATCATTTATTGGTATGATTACAGCTTGTCTGGGATTAATCCAAAATGGCCATTTACCATGATAATGATCTAATAAGATTGCGAAGAACCTTTCAAGTGACCCAAAAACGGCCCTATGTACAAGAATTGGTTGATTATCGCGAGTACCATCTTCAGCAACAAAAGTTAGCTCGAATCTACCTGGTAATTGAAAATCAAGTTGAACTGTTCCAACTTGATGTTTCTTACCAAATGCATCTGTTAAAAGAACATCAATTTTAGGTCCATAAAATGCGCCATCACCTTCTCTGATACTCCAGCTTCCCTCTCCAGCAGCTGAGTTTAGCACATTCTTCAACTGGTCTTCGGCGATATTCCACGTTTCGGCATCACCAATATATTTATCTTCAGGTCTTGTGGATAAGTAGTAGTCAATGCCAGTAATTCCAAATACCTTATAAGTATCTTTGATTAAATTTATGGTATTTTTGATCTCTTGATCTACCTGGCTTAAGTCACAAAATATGTGGCCATCATCTTGATGGAATCTTCTCACTCTAGTTAACCCACTTAATGCTCCACTTGCTTCATTTCTATGTAATGAACTAAAATCTGAATACCGTATAGGTAACTCATTGTATGAACGATCGAATTTGGCAAATATCATACAATGACCGGGACAGTTCATTGGTTTCAAACCATATTCGTGTTCTTCTATATTATCAGTATGTTCTTCCTTTGTCATATCGTTACCTATCACTTTGAACATATCATCCTTGTAGTTATCCCAGTGCCCCGACTTTTCCCATAATTTGGTCTTATAAATTAATGGAGTGACAACTTCCTGGAACCCATACTTTGTTTGTTGATTCTTCATAAACTGCACAAGTTTATTCAATACTCTTGTCCCATGAGGTAAAAAGAATATGGAACCTGGGGAAGTACTATCTATGGTATATAATAATTGCTTTGTTGAAATTGCATGATTTGAATTTGTTGATGATTCTGCCTCTTTAGCTTTTGAAGATAGAAATCTATAATTCACTCTAATCCATCGACTGACTCCTCTGTTAAACATTGGAGTTTGTGCAACCATTCAACTATGGAAAATTTTTCTGTTGATATCGAGAGATAAATATCCGAACTTCAATACTACATGTTATATTCCCTACGTAAATCTTCAAAACTTATAGATTAACTCATGATTCTACTTTGAATCCATTCACTATATTAGTTGCGCTTGGAGTTTCTACTTCTATAAATTCACTTTGAATTGTCTTTTCCTCTTTATTTTGATCTGTTGGTTCATAAACAATGTATTGCACTTTATACCCTGTGAAAGTCTTAAACCGTCTTGGTTTCTTTGTCCATCTTTTACATGGTTTACCGGATTTATCCAACGCATACTGGCCACTACTTATGCTGTTCATCGTTAATCCCGAAGTTGAAGATTCCTTTAAACCGACATTAATCTTATAGTTACTTATATTATTAGAGGCTCCGGTTGCACCATTCTCTGGCGCAGGTGATGATCTTTGCAGAAGTCCAGTTGACTGTGAACCTGCTCTTCGTTCTTCTTGAGCTAATTTTTTTAGACGTGATTTGGATATAGGTGTAGGAAAATTTGGTAATGTACTAAGTAGACTAGATGGAACTTTCAACTTCACCCAAAGTCTTTTCGGTGGAGCCATGATTTATAATTTATGATTGATTGGATAGCTGTAGGACGATGTTGTGAAGAATATTGTTATTAATAATAAGAAAATGTTGTGGTAGTTGAAGTGAGACAAAAAATTTATCATTCTATCATTCACACCAACAACAATTATGTCAGAAGAACCACGTCCTATAATGAGGGAAAGATTGCCTTCAAGATTAGATCACTTTGACAACGATTTGAAGTTGGATATTAGAGCACATCAAAGGACTTATGAAGGTGCATATACAAGGACGGCTATTGGTTGTCTATCATTTTCTATCTTGATAATCAAGTTATTTTCAAGTGAATTCTTACCAGTAGGTACGATATATACAATATATGGATGTTTGCTTTATTTCATAGGAGTTTACAAATCTTCCATTGTGTATGTTTATTATAATCCAGAGAAAGATATGGAAATGTATAAAACAGGGGGGGATTTTGTTTTACTTTTAACGATCATAAGTATATGTTGTTACATTGCTTTATTGGTATTGGTATTGAAGATGTAAGTATATACAAAGTGGGTTCTATGCCAAAGTCCCTAACCCAATAATAATCAATTGTACCAATAACTGAAGTGACCAAAACCCTACCTTTTTCATCCTTATCAATCTTGCTTCTTCATCTGCTACATAGTCAACAAAATTATCGTAAACTTCTTCTGATATATCATCCATTAATAATGAATCATAGATGGTCCATGATCCACTGAAATCTTGAAGATTCTTCACTATTCGATTATGAATTTCAATAAATGTATTTTTAGAGTTGATATATGCCACAATTGGTCGGATCAACGCATAATTGATATAGGACAATTCAGGTGTCTTGAAAGGGACTGTGGCTCTGACATTGTTTAGCTTTATTGTCAAGTCCAATACAAAGTATTTCAGAATATCAGTATAATCGTCACTGGTCAACCTGGTATGCATATCTGGATGCTTAGGTTGCACTTCAGGATTTTTGTATCTTGTAGCTTCCTTTTTGATTGATTCCGCTATCATATTTACAATTTCACTGACACTTATATCATTATTACGTTCTTCAGGAACCATCACATCACCAATCATATCAACTTTTCCATTGGTTATCCAACCAAATGGACCTTCTAATCCAGTATTCAAATGATCAATACTCAAAGCATCGACTCGCATACGAGTGATTCTTTTCCATTTGCGAGGTGGTGAAGAGCCCACATCATCTGAGAAATCATTTAGACGTTGTTTTTTATGTATAGTGAATAAGGAATTATCATATGAACCACTCATTACATTTGCGTTTAAAAAATCGTAAAATAACCAATGCTTTCTTAATTTAGATAATTCACAATTATAAATTGCAACATCAAAGATCCTAAAACCATTAGGTTGTCTCAATTCAAACAATACATCCTCCATTTTGAATTCTTCAAACTCGAAATCCCCTGGGTGATAAACGTTTTTATAGTTTGTGGCATCATCATCTGGATCCCAATGAACATGAGTACGATCAACAACTCCTCTCAAACCTTTTATTTCCAAAGTCTCTATCATTCCTGTACCATTTACCCACTTATTGACGGATAATGAAATGTTAACTTCCTCTATAGTCAAATCAAATTGAGTATAATTCCCATCGTCTTCAAATATGTCTTCTTCTTCTACATGCACAGCTTGATCTTTTTGTAAGAACTTCTCATAAGCCTCTTGTTGTGATCCCTTTACGAACTTTTGAACCTTTTTGGGTCTTCTACTAACAAAGCATTTTCTAAAGCTAATCTTACCATCTGACCAACCAGGAACAATGGCACTCTCAAAAGTCACCGTTAAATTGGAATTCTTCGTGATGAATTCGCCTAGCTTTCGAGCAACGAACTCTTGAGCAAATACCGTATTCGCAGTGAATATAACAATGGAAACGAAGGTAGTTGTAGCAACGAAGAATAAAAACACATTACCTACCACAAGCCAAGAGAAGAATGCGGAATAGTCGTCGGTATTATACGGACGATTGGATTTTTTTAATAGCCATTTTATTCGTACTCTCAATCTCGAATACATGTTGTTTGCTTTGGCAAGTAATTGATCTTTTGTTACTCGGGGAATTGATTCATTGATAGGTTTGTTGTGTGAGGGTATCGGTGTCTGATGTGGTGATGGTGCTTTCTCTGCTGCTTGTTGTGACAGCTCTTCCTGTTGCTTTTGGAATAAGCATGATGTACTAGAGATAAATCTTGTTGATTGTAAAAATGAAGATGATAATATTATAGATTGCTTTATACATGTTTTTGAAGAGCACAGTAGTATATTTCTATGAATTGACCTACTCAATAGTAGTTTCAGCTGTAGTATTAGTCTAACAGATAATATATTAATCATAAATGAGTGTCTTTGGTATAGTATTTTCTAGAAAGACCTGATTATTTTATGGTAAATCTGTCAACCCACATCATCGATCAAGAAAAAGAATCCTTGATCCCTTTTTTGTGTTCAACTTTTCTCGATGTGGAAACAACGCCCTGTGGACCACTTTTAACAGCCATTCGATTGCAGGGCTATACTTGATACCAGAAGAAGGGAATACTGTACGAGAGCATTAGTTAAGCAGACCTTTTCACCAAGGTGCACACTTAGTATTCAACCTGCGATAGAAAAGACACATCAATTATACATCATGTATCCCCCTCCTATAGTAAATGCTGATATCTTGTAAATTGTATCAAGAAACGCAACTACCAGAATCTGGTTTGTATGGTTTTGAAGCCAATTGGACTTGTCTAGTAATTATCTTATTTTGCCGTGAATTATATATGAATACTTGTGTATATCTTCTCCGTAGTTAGTAACGACGGAATTGGATATCCTTTTTGGTTTAGTGCGTGCAGTGTTGATTGTAAAACAACCATTTGAAGTATCCTAAAGCACATAAACGATTAGTCATACTATCTTAAAGAGATATAAAAAATACACAAACCCTACATTATGTTTTCTTACGTTTGGAATTTGTCTACTTCAAAGCAAAACATGACTGATCCTGTTGTCCCCTTTGGTAAAGTATTTAGATCTAAGTATTTCACAACCCTAGATAAGGATGTTCGCCCCGTAAATCATGGCTCTTATGGATTAACACCAAGTCCAGTCCATCAGAAATACATCGATATCATTACAAAAAATTGCCAATACCCTGACAAATTCTTCAAATTTGATGAAAAAGATGTCTATATTGAAGCATTACAGGAATTGTCCAAAGTTTTGAGTTGTGATTATCATAATTTGGCTCTTGTCGATAATGCAACAACTGGTGTAAATACCATATTGAGAAGTTATCCATTGAAAAAAAATGATAAGATTGTTATTCAGAGTACTGTATATGGAGCATGTGGTAAGACTGTCCAATTCTTACATGACAGATATGGTGTTGAGTTTATTGTAGTTGAGTTGAACTATCCCATTAGTGATAAGGAGATATTAGCGAAATTTGAGAAAATCTTAGGTGACGAGAAACCAAAAGTTTGTATTTTCGATACTATAACTTCGATGCCTGGTGTCATATTTCCATACAAGCAATTGACTAAGTTGTGTAAAAATTATGGCGTTTTATCTTTAATTGATGGGGCACATGGTATCGGATGTATTCCGCAAGATTTGGGGGAATTAAAACCAGATTTTTATGTGAGCAATTTGCACAAATGGTTTTACGTACCTTATGGATGTTCCGTATTGTATGTTGATCCTAAGCACCAAGCAAAGGTACATACATTGCCGATAAGTCATTCATATCTTCCTGATGAAGTGAAATTGTCCATCGAAGATGAGAAAAATAGATTAATTGACAAGTTTTTCTTCTTCGGAACTAAGAATTTTGCTTCAATCCAAGTTATTCCTGAAGCAATCAAATTTAGACAAAATGAATGCGGTGGTGAGAAAGCAATATACGATTACTGTCATGGATTAGCTTTGAAGGTTGGAGAATTAGTATCTAAAAAATGGGGTACGTCATTTTTCGATCAAAAAGGGTCAACTTTGGTTAGCACAATGGTCCTGGTCGAAGTTCCCACGCAAGACTACCCTCAAGTTGTTGAAAACTGGTCTAAGATTGACAATCTTGTATACCGCAGGTTGATGGACAAGTACAAAGCCTACACCCCATGTATTGCTCATAATAAGAAATTGTTGGCAAGATTTTCATGTCAAGTTTACAATGAGTTGGAAGACTATGATTTTGCCAGTGATGTGTTAATAACTACATTGAAAGAAGTGGCTGCTGAGCAATTTGAAGATAGTAATTAGGTTGATTTTTTAGATCAAATATATGTTTTTGTGATTATTATTATAACATATTTCCTTATTGGATAATTTGTCTGTGATGATAACTCAACTAAAACCTATGGCTTCAAATAGCCATTACGTTAGCCATGGCATCTACTTTTGGCAAAAGTTTTCATTCCCAATATTCGTTAGCATGAAGTAAAGGATTCTATGTATGTTAGTCAACCTCAATTGCTAATGCATACATGGAATCAGTTTTAAAAATCCGATAAACTCTCCCAATTATCTGATACACGTATGTCAGATCATGAATTTTATTGACTGAGGTCTCAAAGTTGTCGATGAAGTGTTCAATTTCAACTAGTAAGATTCCTGGTAAGTACAAAGAAGCCATCGAATTTTGCATGTCTAAACCACTTGAAGTCGATTGCCAAATTCAATTACACCAGAACCTTGAAAAGCAGAAACGATATATTCGGGTGGTATTCAAGTACACAACTGGGTAGGGCCCTGAGTTCCAGATAGATTATTATATATCTTTCAAACAAGACTTAAAATCCAAAGCATGGTCAATACCAGTGCTGAAGTTCTAAGTCACATTGAAAATAAACCACTAATTTAAAGTATGGTGTCTCAAGCATCAACCAGTTAAAACAACACAAAATCCCTAATATCAAAATTTTTGAGTCAGGTTTTGCTTGTAGTGTGTCTTTATGTGTCTTTATGTATATAGTTGCGAATTGCGAATTGCGAATTGCGAAAAATGTTATAATGATATGTGTCACGTGATTCTTTGTAAAAAGAATCGACGACGAGGAAATTAGTTTTCTGCGATGGCTGCAAATAATTAGAACCTGGTGCATTAAGATTGACTATGCAACAGGGGTAGATGTAACAAGAGAGTAGCAAGAATTTTAAATTTTTCGTAACTATTCAGTAAACATCAACAAGCACAAAATTTATTGACAGGACAATCTGCTAGTAAACAAAATAATGATAACTTTCATCTAACTTGCAGTCCGCATAACATCAAGTATAACAATCCATACATTTTTAAAACGTAAGCTAGTACATAAAAGACGAAGAAGAAACTATAAGGAACAAAAAGAAACTTAAGTTTTCTTCACTTGCACCCAAGAATATTGGATTAATCAAAAATGACCAATTAATCTAAAATAAAACCAAACGAATTGAAAACCTGACTGATAAATCTCTATAATCATCCTGGCGAACACTGTCGAATATTTACATTTGGTTTATTTTGTATCAAATACACATTGATTTGGAAATTGTCTATCTGATAATGGCTGTGGGAATAAATTGTAGTTTGTTAACTTTTGGAAATCCCATTCGGCTGCAGATTCGGTTTTCCAGTTCCAGAAAATCCAACCACCCGTGTATTCAAAGGCATCTAGTTGAGCTTCGATGAATCTTCTAACATTTTGTTTGTAATCTTCGGTCCAAGTACTAATATTTAAGTATGGCTGGCATGAGCCATAGAACGGAGAATTATCATATTGACCGGCAAAACGAGCACCTCTACCGACACCATTTAACCATTTAGCACAATCGGTTAGCGCAGCTGACCATTCACCGGCGACTGTCCAATGATATTCACTTTTAGTGTCCCATCCCCAATTACAAGCAACTGAAACATGTTCGTCAATGTCACGAGAAACTTCACCTGGTGAAAAAACTTGATAATGATGATGATCAACAACAACATTCCAATAATTTTGAGCAACTGTTAAGAAATCATTCCAGTAACCGGCAGGTTGGAAAGCATCATGGATAATGACGGGTGTAACTGATCCTGTTTCCCTCAAAGCTTCATAACCATTAGTATAAAAATCCTTTATTGAAGTCATATTTAAAACCGGTCCTAATGGTTCATTTAATAACTCAATACCTATGACGACATCGGAATAATTGAAGCCCCCATATTTGTCGAAAATTTGATTCAAAACTTCCAATGTGAATTGAGTGTTATCATCTTGTTGAAAATCAACTTGGCCTCTCAAACCTGAATTATCAAAACCGTTCTGTGAACCAGGAGCACCGTGTAAATCAATCCAAACTTTAAGATTATGATTTCTTGACCATTCTATAGCTCTATCTAAATATTCAACTTGTCCTTGAACATAGGGATCATACTCTAATAAATCGAACGCCCAATAGCCGATTGGAATACGTACAACATTCAATCCTAAACAACTCATTTGTTCAAAATCATCCTCTGTGTACCATGTAGACCAGTGTTGTTGCAACCGTTGTAATGCCAAATCCTTACCCAAGACTTGAGTAAAATGATACTCATCCACTGGAACTTGTGAATCGTCTGCTCCATTTTCCCACGGTGTAAAAAGTGATGGCGTAATATATGGCTCGAGCACAAACCACCCACCTAAATTTACACCTCTAGTGGTTTGATTGTCATAATTCCATGCGACATTTCCACCTCTTTTGAATATCAAGCTGTCTTGGCCTGATGGCTCTGAAATAGCTAATGCGTTGACGACTTTGATAAGGGTCAATACAATTGACAAAGATAAGATAAATAACAACTGCATTTTTACTTGATCTGAGTGTGTTAATTTGAATTTATAAGATAGTTCCTTATTTATGTAGCTATTTCACTCTTCTATGAGACGTGTTTGAATGAAAGATTAATGAAGATAACTTTTTCTTAACTTTTTGGCACAATCAAAGAAGTTAAAGATTAGTTCAATAAATAATTGGTCCTCGATAGTAGATAATGTGGTAGTTACAATCAAGCAGTATATTTTTTCAAAAAATCAAAAGATCATATAGCTTGGTAATGTTTCAAGTTGGTAATTTTTTGAATAAAAATCAATTTAGGATATTTGAATGATTCTTATGCAATATTATGTACGTCAGACTGTATTTATTACTTTTGAAGATCAAAAATCCTTTCTGTTATGTTGTGAAAAAGATTGAATCTTGGCTGGACTTTACCTATCAAGGATAGATATTTGTTTTTATAGAAAGAAAGAAAACAAAATAAGATATTCAAAATAATATATATCAACTCATGATGGGTAAATGATTGCGCTAACTAATTGAAACGTGTAAATCGCATAAGGTGTATGTAACTAAAAGTAAATAGATACACATAGCAATTTTAACCTTTATTTATTGGGCTGGCTTCAGATATGTATGTCACGAATTATCCGTGTTCCACCTGAAACTCCCCACAATATACAGACCGACATGGCTATTTCTGTGGTAGTTTAAGTATACAAGGGCTCTACGACCAAGTACCTCCACTTTGATCACACATGAACTGGCACTTGCCAACAACCAACACAAAAGAGAACTCAGGGGTGTCTACCATATTGCCACAAGCCATGACTAGCATGGTAAATATAAGGCTTCTATTGTTGCTTTTTTTGGAAAAATACTAAACCTTCTTCCAAGCATTTACTTTTGCACAAGGTTTAGATGCTTAAGCCCAATGTTTCCAACTTCTTTGAATCTTACTGTTGAAAGAGGGATATAATTGCTCATCGTTACTCTAAACTATGTATTCACAAGAGAAATTTTCTACTTCGTTAATAGTAAAGATGTGTCGAATTATTTCAAGATGATGAACAAGATGAAAACTGGAAAATTTTTTAAGTCATTATACATATTAATAACCTCCAACTAAGTACGACACACGGCAACAGATAATAATTATGTATAAGCTAATATCAAATGCATTTATACGCGTTTTTAATTCTTTTGGTATCCGAGCAATCATCTGCAATAGACAAATTTATTTGTTTCCAAGTCGACTGAATCCAGTATCGGGAATTATTCACGCAAAAGAGATACGTTGCATCACTGTGTGTGATATCATCTTCTTGAAATAATGCGTTTGTAAAATAATCCACTTTCATGAAAGTTGAATCACATGAAGAAAGTGAAGAGGCTTAAGAAAAAGTACAAGGAAAGCTTAATTGAACAGGCAGGGCTTCGAAGTGACGTAATAATGAACTCAATCAATCAAGAACAAGACAACTGAATCCCCAAGAAATGTTATGCAAAATAATTGTTTGCAAGAGTATGTTACGTTCGATGTATGGTCGACATTGTTATGGGCTTGTACACCCAACTTACATCCCCAAACTTAATACGTAGCCTTGCTATCAAAAGGAATAGAATTCAGTTTGCTGGTTGGATCAAATTCGGAATCTTTTGTTTCTCCGAAACCCACTCAAAATAGTTAAATTAAACCTTATTTGCTGTTACACTTTTGTAAGAAACAGGCGGAGCCTTGTTCATGGTTAAGGAGCACTTTATGGGGTATAGATACTTCTCACATTCAATCTTATTTTTTCATATCGAACGATTGTTATGTGATGTGCAGGTGGGTGTTACTCATCAACTTTTGTTTTCTTGTGCTTGGTTTGTTCAAGCTAGATGAATGGTGGACTTAACGGCATGGCGAATAAAATTCTACAAAGTCTGTTCTGATGGTACTGCTTTTTGATTTACAAAGATCTACAACGATTTTGAGCAAGCTCTATACGGTCTAGCTTGTTATGAGCCATGCAGCGACTTAGCAACAGATCGAGTACAGGTAAAAGCTTAACTTCTTCAAACATATTTGCCATCAGGAACAAATTGCTGACAGAATCCAATATAGGAGTTGCAAGATTTTTTTCGTGAGGAACAAGGGCAACTTGGAGGATTACAAATAAATCGACCAAACGTGAAACAATGATGGATTCATTAATAGTTTATGGTATATAATGAATTTCTCATGAAAGAGTTGATATTAAATATTCAAGATTTCTTGGTTAGTATTGTATGTGGGTATTTTTTGGTCAGAGTATGTTAATATTGAATATATTAAGGTTGCAATATCTGACGCGTTGTCTCAATAGTAAGCTGTTAAATTATCAACCAACATATAGGTGTTATAAAGTAGTAGATGCAGCATCTTTTTGAGTGCTGCTTGAATTAAACTGTATTTGGCGATCGTGGCCACTCTACTACCAAAAACAAGTGCACAAACATAGCAGTAATTATTACTATTTTTTGATGTCTGGTCACAATTTCTCTCTAAAAGTAATCACATTAACTTGCCTATGAATAGTGACACTGATGCAGTAAGACCCAGAAAAGAAAGTTCAATATTTTCAAAAAATACCCTCAAAAAGTTATAAAAATTTCATAGGGAACGAAAATCTATGTAAAGTTTGATTAGAGCAAAACGGAGGCGACTTAACAAGCAGTTGTGGGACAAATCATATCACAAATGCTTGTATACAATCTATTTCAATCATTTTGAAGGCGCATCTTAATTGTCATATACAACCGTTGTAAACAATCGTCATCACCAGATCACAGTTTGTATCTGCATTCCAATGGAGGTTCGATCATATCTTAGTATAAAATAATCAAATCTCTATTTAAAGTTCTAGTCCGTGAGCCTTGTTGATCCATTTCGAAGAAATGGAAGAAAAACGACGATTGCAAGTTTACAAGTGCTGAGAAAGCTAGTGACGTGCAAGTTAAGTAAAGATTAACTGTTCCGGCTGTATTGGCAGTTCCATGTTTCATCAAATGGCTTGACTTTTGTTCATTCCAAATCTACGATATGTACTGAATATTCCTATCAATTGGCAACCTAGCATCACAGACATCATTTCTTTGATCCTACTCCAATTCTAGAAGATCAAGTGGCTGCTAGTCTCTACCCTATTGTTTGTGAGACGTTCTCTAATATTTATAGACATTTACTTTTCATATCCATTCCCGTTTGAGACTATGACACATGAGTTATGTCTGATATGATGCTTCCGCCAGTACATACAATATGTTACTGCATTCTGCTCAAATGCCTGTCTGGAGTCTACTTTTGGATTCGGTTTTTTAGCAGTTCTTTATGTGGACCAAAAATCAATAATTTCAAACGTATTTTTCGTGGATTAGTAGGATTAATTTTGTTTGCCCTATAAGAAAAGATATCCGATACCATTTGATTACAATTATTGTAAGTAGATGTGAAAATTGTGTCGAAATTTAAGTAAGGCCATCATCATTTAATTTATAATTCAAATTTTGGTTTGATTTCAAGATTATGTATTTTTGTTTCAACTTGTGGTTTTCAGTAAGGTCTTTAATGTCTAGTACTATGATGGAAAAGATAAATTTTAGCGTGCGGGCTTGATTGCTCTATACCTCAGCATTGGAGAAAAAAGATAAGAGAAGAGGAGGGGAAGAGAGTGACCATATGAGGAGCCTGATCTGTTGAAAATACATCTTAAGCGTTGAAATAATGCTCAAAAAGTAAGATGAAATGAATTTAGTTGAATCAATTGATCAGGTTGTTGATATTTTGAGAAAAAAAAATCAAATTTCGGAGAAAGTGATCATCTGCCATAGCTGCTCCTGTGGAACTTTGCATATTTGCAGTGGGTTTAGTGAAGAATGGCATGTGTCGGTTTATGATGAATGATATTGGATGTATGTGATGTACAGACATCCTTTTCAATGGACGTTTATCCTAATGTGGTTTTTGGGGTGATTGGTGAAATTACTGTTATTAATTAGTGATAGTACTGATTATCGTGATGGATGCATTTATACATTTGTATGCTCTTGACGCTACGGGTAGACCGAATATATTTATAATTTCATTAGTTCCTGAATTGACTATTATGTTGACCACTGCATTTCCGCAACTTGATCTAAAAATATTGGGAATACGGACTAAACCGTGGTATTTAGAATTCTGTGTTCTTAGACAGCACATCGCATGAATATTAGTCTAAATTGTCATTAAGCTTTTGCAACCATTCTTATCTAGGTCTCTTACCCTATAAATAATTGTTCACGTGATTGGAAAACATGGTTTTTATTATGGTATTTCTGAGACACAATCGCATAATAGTTAATAAAACAAAAAAAATTATCAAAACTTCTTCGACCTTTATTCTCTTTCTACAACCATACTAAGAAATAGTCTGCTTTGCTTAATTTGATTATCTCTAGTTAGAATTATACATATATCAAAATGTCAACCGAATCTGCTTTATCATATGCTGCTTTAATCTTAGCTGATTCCGATATTGAAATCACTTCTGAAAAGTTATTAGCTTTAACCAAATCTGCTAATGTCGAAGTTGAAGGTGTTTGGGCTGATTTATTCTCAAAAGCTTTAGAAGGTAAAGACTTGAAAGAATTCTTTTTCAACTTCTCATCTGCTCCAGCTGCCGGTGCTCCAGCTGCTGCCACTGGTGGTGAAGCTGCTGCTGGTGGTGAAGATGCTGCTGAAGAAAAAGAAGAAGAGGCCAAAGAAGAATCCGATGATGATATGGGTTTCGGTTTATTCGATTAAATTTAAAGGAAATAAAAATCTATTTTATAATACTTGTATTTTTAAAGAAATTTGGGGTATTTTTATGAAATAATGTATAATCAATTGGCATTGGATCGTAGGAATAGGGTTTTTTATAGTCAAGGTGATTCGAATATACCAAAAAAAACTATCAGATTAAATGCAATGAAATCGTAGAGTATGTTGTAGGTTTAATTTATTTTGCAACTATTTTAAAAGAGTGAGTAAACTAGACTTTGAAGAAACAGCAGAAAATGTATCATAAATGTACCAAAAATGGTACTAGACTCTTTTACAAAGTATCAGATAATTGTGAAGTAGTCAAGGTTTGCAGCCAAAGTAGAGCTGAGATGGTGAGTGTAAAAGGCAAAGTACTCCTAATCTCTAAGTATTGAACTACTCTAAAGGCATCGATTTGTGATGGGTACAGTATAACAGAACGACAAAGGTTTCGTATCCTCTTTAATATTTAACAATATATATAATTAATACTAAGGTTTATTTATTTATCATACATCTCCTCAACATACTTCATGCTTTTAAGTTGTTGTTAATTAGTTTATTTTTTAGCTTTTTCAGCTTCAGCTTCAGCCTTTTCTTTGGCTCTCTTTTCTCTGATACCTTTGAATCTCTTGTCATTTCTAGCTAATCTTAAGGTTCTGTAAGCAGTTTGTTCTGGGACTTCGACAGCTCTGACACCTGATTCAATAGCTGGTTGTTCAATTGGGAAAGTAGCTGAGGTGGAAACTTGTTCATATGAAACAGCTTCAGAAGCCTTGGTCTTTTTGTCAAAAATAACTAATTTGGATTTGTATTCCTTTAATCTGGCAACATTGGCTTCGAAAGTTTCTTGAGATTTGTTTTGTCTTCTGTGATCTACTGAAATACCAATAGTTCTAGCATATTTTGGGGTCAAACCAACAGTTTTGATTTCAGCTAAAGTGAAACCTCTACCAGCTCTGACTTTTCTGTTGTATTTGATGGTTGGAGCTCTAACAACTGGCCTTAATGAATCAATAGGTTTTGGGGCAACTTTAGCGGCCTTTCTTAATCTTGCTTGTCTTCTTGAAACCTTTTTACCAGCTTGGTCAAAGTGAACTTTGACTCTTTCTTGCCAGTGCTTTCTGAAGTGATTGTTCAATAATGGTAAATTCTTTGAGATGGCCATTTTTGGGTTGTTATTGGTAAGACTTTGAAGAAGACTCTGTATGAACTTTTTAAAGATTAAAATAGTCAGAAAATTTTTCAAAGTGAGAGCTTGCAGTGTAGTTCTCACGCAGTGCAAGACACAGTATGAGAAAGTTCAGTACGTAGTTAGTTTGTTTGTTTGTTAGGAGAACAATCACGGGTCGTGTAAATGTACCAAAACAATAAACAATAGGGCTAAGCCCTAAGCATTATTATACAGGTCCCCACTACCACCTGAATATTTTTTATAGTGAGACTGTCTCAGTTCAAGCTCAAACTAACAAAAAAACTCACGAAGCAAAAAATTTTGAGATAATTCTTCTACGTTTAATATAGTTAGTACAGCACACCAACATGTCAACCCAATCTGTTCAAGTATGTTTAAGACTATCACAGAGAGAGAATCATTAAACTCAGAAGATGTTATATCGACAAACCTTGAGAGTTGCAAGAGAAAGAAATCACTATAATTCTATGGATCGTCAGATTCATTGAGCTCAACTAATTGGTAAATCGTGTTCAACCATAAATATACAAGTAGAGAAGAGGAAAGATAAATGAACATAGTTAAGATAATATTGAAATAAAATCTCAAAGAGGCGAGAAACCAAAGTCCAATTATTCACATCGTGGAATCACATTTCTAATTAAATCAATTGTTGAAGAAACAATAGAATATCCATATCTCAAACTAGAAAAAGATTCAATCTGAGTTTAAAAATGTTGAGAATTCTTATACTAACATGTATCCATTTAGACTTTTGGTAAGAAAAAGACTGCTACAGCCGTTGCCCACGTCAAAGCCGGTAAAGGTTTAATCAAAGTTAACGGTTCTCCAATCACCTTAGTTCAACCAGAAATTTTAAGATTCAAAGTTTACGAACCATTAACTTTAGTTGGTTTAGACAAATTCCAAAATATCGATATCAGAGTTAAAGTTACCGGTGGTGGTCATGTTTCTCAAGTTTATGCCATTAGGCAAGCTATTGCTAAAGGTTTAGTTGCTTACCACCAAAAATTCGTTGATGAAGCATCTAAAAACGAATTGAAGAAAATCTTCGCTGCTTATGACAAAACCTTGTTAGTTGCTGACTCAAGAAGAATGGAACCAAAGAAATTCGGCGGTCGTGGTGCCAGAGCAAGATTCCAAAAATCTTACCGTTAAAAAGGTTGTTATTATTCATTATTTGTACAATATATCATCTTTACCCTGTCCCCTCAAAAATTTTCATCATTCATCTGTAAAATATTACATAGTCTATATCATGAGTTGTTAGGTTTATATAATATTTTCTTAGCTTTACTATTTTATTAATACATAAAAGGGAAAATATTTCAATGTTATATCAGTGGTCTAGTTTCTCTGAATTAAACAATGATAAGTTGTAGATTATCTGTATATATTACTGCACAAACCTGCACTAGTATAGATCTCAAGGTATGGTAACTACATATGTCAATTATTATACTGAATATTCTATTTCTTGGTGCAAACGCAGGTTTCAATTGTCCTAATTTGGTACCAATGAAAATGTGTCTACTTGGAATCTTTCGTTGTCACTAGCTGCAAGTTAGCAAATGTTGTTCCGGTGTATTACATACCCGTCACATATATTAACTATTATTTGCAATCACATCAAGTATATGATACACTATGTCATTCATGTGCTATGTCCTTGGAACGCACGGAACTTCAGTGTTATACAATCGTCATTTTATATAATTATTACTTGCAGTAGTACTGGACATTTATTACTTACAAACGATATATTTTGTGTGAATCATTCGAAAGACCTTTGTTTCTCAATGATTGACGATTTTCACTGTAAACAAGCGAAATCCATTTCATCTTTTGATACATACCTTATTTTACTTTTTAGTCGTATTTCATGCTACATATATTACGCTAAGGCTCACTTATATAACTGTAGAGCAGAAGCATTCTACAACTAGAAATTGTCAAAATTTACTATCTGAATCTTAACACATTGTCTGTACAAATATGAATCTAATTGTTCGTAATCACAATGTTTGATACTTTAAAATGAGATTCAGTAAATAATTTGCACATTTGACATCTTCCACAATTCTGATTCTAGTGAATATCCTTGTAGACCATCTACGAATTAAGCCATTTTCTCCAATCGTACTTGCACCAATATTCCGAGCCCCACCTTGCCAACTTGATTCATCGATATAAAAGAGACTTTCCGTATAGACCTGAATGTGATGAGAATGTCCTAAAAAATTTCATTTTTGATTAATCAAAAGAGGGTTATCTTGAGGGTTAAATAGTTTTCATACTTCGAAGTGTATTCCAATTTCGGTGAAATCTTCCAAGTTCTGGTCGTCTCCTAGACAACAAGAGCTTAACTAACAAGTTGGTGTCATTAGCTAAAGTATCTCTTGAAGCAATGAGTTCAATTTCAAAAACTGTTTTCACAATATCCTCGACTTTAAATACATACATCTTCATGATATTCGAATCACTGACTATCAAATTGGTATTGTCACAATTGGAATTATAAACTGAGTTATTTAAATTCTTGTTTGAATAGCCTTGTCTGATACGTCAAAACTCTAGAGGATCCGCAACTCTTCTAAGCGGAAAACTTTCCTTAATCTCTACCGGGAACTATGAAATTTCATTTCTATGTTTTTCTCTTACGCATCAGTATATGTTGATCTAGTGCATGTTGAGGAGCGTTTACGACAAATTTGTGCGTTGATTCCAATTTCGACAACAGATTAAGATCTTGCATTGTAAGTTGGTTCTAAAGCTCCTCATACCATATGCCGTATGGTCAAGGAAATGATGAAAGAATAAATAAAAAGTATAAAGTTTTGAAGAGAACAATCACACCTGAGTTTTGAAATCGAAACTGGCAACGAAAAAACTCACTAGACATTCTCAAGCGTTTGGCTTGGGTTAATTAGTAACCTTGGTACTATTGCTCTCACAGCTAACAGCTCATTTAAATCTAGTATAAAGCAATTTGAAAAATGTGTATAACTGAAGATAAATTGTATTATTACAACCATAAATACTCAGCATTTGATTGTTATGTTGTGTGCTAAACTTGAGAATTCGCAGTTCGAAAGTAATTAAAGCAATAGTAAAGACACTTTCTTCAAAAGGCGCATGTTGTGATATGGTACTTCAGTAACCTTAGGCCTGATTTCATAGCTGACTAAATTTTCCAGTTACTATTGTGTTTTCTGAAATACTGAAAACGAAGTGATCAACTCTTCCTCAGATCATTTTCATCCCCGACCAGATGCTTTTAATTTCACGCAATTTCAACAGCATAGAAACCAGTAGGTATGTACTTCTGTTGTTATATAGAACAACCCCGCAACACAAGTTACTTATTACATGTCCGACACACACACATCAGGTATCACTTGCAACCATATCAAGTATATAGAACACCGTGTCATTCTAACGGTAAGACCCCGTAATGCTCGGAAGTTCAGCATTATACCGTCGTCACATTACGTAATTACTACTTACAATAATAGTGAACATTCATTACTATAAATGGTATATTCTGGATGTCATTGTGGAGACTATTGCCCCTCAATGATTGACAATTTTAACTATAAAAAAGTGAAGATTCACTTACATTTTGTATATTTTAGATCTAGCTCTTCTTAGTCTTTATTTATGATAAAATACGTATCAGTAAGGCTCCTTATAAAAATATCAATATTGTTACTGTAGACTAATGTGATCTACAACTACTTTTGCAAAATATTCAAAAAAATGCTTGCCTCCATAAATATGGATAAAAGGGGCGGACTGGGAATTGAACCCAGGACCTCCTCGAAACTTGAACGACTGTTCAGTTCAGGTGCTTACCCAAACGAGGAATCATACCACTAGACCATACGCCCGATGTCCAAATTCTTATAGCATATCTAGAAATGAGTTAGACGTATCATAAATATGTACTATTATGGTGTCGCATATTTGATTAACATCGTGACTTCCATAGATAAACCTCATTGTGGGTTTGCACCAATGAGGAAATAACACCACAGTATGGTGTCTACAATCGTACAGTACATTTGTACGATACCAGCTCGAAATGAGGATTGAATAAACCTTGTAAATACTATAAATGTGCCTTAAATTATCTTCTTTGTATAGAAAGAGAAAATAACTAACTATCAGGTCCCCTAAGAATATAAACTATATGGCAGTGTCGCCATGTTATTACAGTTTGCTACTTAGTTGCCCTACTATTAAACCTGTTGCGAAACCCGCTTCTGCGTTCCTTGCTGTTTACTACTCACCTGTCCTGTTATGGATATTGAAGAACCAGGATCCCTAATGTCAGAAGTCACCAACTTAAAGTGATATTAAAGAAATCATCGAGGTCCTTACAAAGGACTTCATTAGAGGAGATCACTCCGAAAAACCAGCGATATTTGACTGAAAACACTGTGATCTCGAGAAGGTTTTCACATTCTTATACGTAGAATATGGAAGACCAAAAGTCGAGGATGAAGAAGGCCTCGCAATGGATGCTTATAGATTTCTTCCCTGTCCTGCCCTCGTTTGGCTTAATAGAGAGTTGGAAAACTTCATTCCTAACAGGCATGAATTTCAAGAAGGATTCAAAAGGAAGTTCTTATCACCCACTTTTGAGGATGACATGATGTATGCAATTATGCGTGCGATTCAAACCAAGAGTGTTGAAGCTTACACAACTGGCTTCATGATGAAGTTAGGGTATCTCAATCAGCATTGGTTGTACGTGTAATCAAGAAATATACTACCGGGGTTTGAAACCCCAGGTACAAGCAACGGTACTTGAAATTACTACAAGAATACATCTCGTGCTAAACTTCATTTTTGACTACCAAAAGTATATTTTTATGCTGTTTCAATGAAGCCTCAGATAGAGCATCCCTGGTATCATTCAAGTGAAAAGTTCCCCACTCCAGTACCCCAATGTTGCTCGTAAAATCTTATTTAAGTGCAAAGTCGCTTTTCTTTTGGTACCGTATCTGTATTTAGTTATTATGTGCATCGGTAAGGGAAGCAAACCAAATTTTGATAGAAACTCTCAACAACTTAAACCTGCATCAAGTTGGAATACACATGATACAGCTTGCAACTGCAGTATTTAGCCTTTCTAAAGCTACTAGGGACGAAAATGTGAGAAACACTTACATAAACGTACAATATAATTTATCCTCAAGCTTACATTTTAAACAACTTTTTAGCCTTTACCAAAAGCTAGATCGTCCCACTCCGTACCAAATGATTTCTCAAAAGTTCCGTATTGTTTTCATGATTTTGAGATAAGTTCATCATTTTTGGTAGCGCATACGATGCTTCAACAGAATCACAGGAGATTGTGTGTACACGAAAAAATGAACACAACATACTTCAGAAAACAATAATTAAGTCGTAGATCGAACTACCCACCAACTAATCATGGTTTGGGTCAATGGGTGTCCTCAATTTCTGATCGATGTGCCATTAAAAGAAGACATAATTAATATAATACACATTACACATACATCGTTACTAGCAGTCTTAACCAAAACTACCGTGTTCATATTTCATCAATTTACATTATTACCATTGGCATCACATGTACGAAGTTCAAATTCAATTGAAACTAACGGGCTTAATCTAAGAATCAAAACGAAACATGTGAGTGTGAATACAGCCAAATTTCAAAAATTAAATACAATTAATTTATTTATTCAAACCGATGCTAACTTTGTCATCATATATCAGGTGTCAATTAATTATTCAAAGTCATTGTACGAAGTTCACAACAATAAAGATGAATTGATTCAATCTGGAAATCCATTGACATTTACACCGCTGAGATTTTCATTTACAAATTTCTTCAAATCGGCTACAAAGTCAATAATACATGGAGCTGAAGATATTTCAATTAATTTGGAGAACATTGAGAATGTGAATAATTGTTCATTGGAAGATGAAACAAGTGGGTTTACTATTGAATACGTTAAATTGTCTATCTTCAAAATCTTAAAAATTGGAATAGGGTTACAAAACTACTGGCTACAGCAAAATTCTCACTACTTATTTGTCTTCAATAACCACGACGAAGAACACCCTGGAATCGCCAATGAGTACTTTCAAATTATAAATATTTTTAACTTCAAAAACAAACTACATCAGTTGTCTGAATTTAGTTGGTATGAGTCAGAATCCAAAATCAAATACTTAAATTACAATGAGTTCTTCAATTATTTTATATTTGTCAATGAGGAACGAGAGGTATGGTATATGACGTTGAGTGTCGATAAAACTGTGGGCTATAAAATAGGTGACCAGATTATTGAAAATATTTGGTTCAATCCACAATATAATTTAATGATTATTCAGGAAGAAAACAAATTAAAACTTTGCACATTGAAAAATAAAACACTCCACCTTTTGAAAGATTTTAATCTTGTCATGGGTGACATTCAATGGTCACCTTGTGGGAAGTATTTCACTTTCGTTGATGAATCTGGATGTTGGAAGATAGTATCAAAATTTGGTAACATATCTTTTGATACGGCAGAGATACTACAAGAGTTGGACGATTTATATGAAGAGAACAGGAGATTTTTAAAAGCTTCCTCTATTACGATTTCTGGAAATGCATCGTCCTTGTACGTACTAGATCAAGAGAAATCTAAGATATATTTCATCAATCTAGTTACTGCCCTAGGGGATCTATTGTATGATAACGAATATATAAGTGTTATACAAAACAATCGAAGCTTGGTCAGATTTCCAACGCTACCTAGATTCAAGAAGATTTTTCAACAACAAGAACTCTTCAACGGCTCCATTAACAAATCCCTTAAAAGTCAGGGAGGGAAATTCACCATCTCAAAAAGTTTTCATGATCAGCTAGCTATATCATTTGGAGATTATTTATCAGTTTCAACGCCTTATTCCACAGGTGACAAAATAAATCATATACTTTGGTTTAACTTCAAGAGTTACTTGGCGGATTCAATGAATATTGTGAATCAATTTTGGTTTAAAGACTACCTCATTGTAATAAACAGAAGATCAAAACATGTTTTCGAAGAGGAAGAAGATGAAAGTGACGATTATTTAGTTGATGAATTTATAGTGTTTGACACTTCTGCGACAAAATATGGAACAGGGGGTGCGGATATTTCATTCAATAGTGATTCATTATTATGGAAATATGATTTCAAAAGCACTTTTAGTGATATTCAGATTGTAGCTGGTGAGAAATCTTCTCATGTTATCATACTTACCAGTGATTATAGACTAATTGTCCTTGATTTCGATACAGATAAGACAGTCAAGACTGGAAATGAAAGCAAGCATTATAAAATTTTTATCTCAATTAACAAGACAGTTCATTTAACATCCTTAAAGCACAAGATTAATCTCAATGAGGTGGCCCAAACTAGTATGATACACAACAGGCACTTCTTATTTTTATTACAATCTGGTGATCTATTCTTATTGAAGAATCAATCCCGTTCAACTTCAATTGTAAATAGACCGGTGGAGGCCATGAAGCCAAGTAATATTTATGATTTAGTCAAGTTGCATTCAACAATCGAATTTTTCAAATTTCAAACTGTAAAATTTGAAGAATTGATCAAATTTATTTATTTATTCAATGGGGAACATATTTTAATTTATGAAGTCAATGAATTAATTGATAAGGCATACGATAAGTCCAGTCCTATGCCTGAAGATTTGTTGGAGTTTGAGGACGAAGTGAAATTTCACCCTATTTCTATAGATAGTCATGGAATTCAACCTTTCAAGTTTGACGCAGTATTAGGAAGTGAGTCCATTGATTTGATAGGACTAGAAAACTTAATCATCAACAAACAAAGTGCCGGAGGGTTAATAATAAAAAACAGAGTATCGCACAAGCTTATTCTTAATAATTTTATTGAATTTGATCTTTTTCGCAAAGGAGATTTAGAAAGCTCATTTAACAAATACAGACATTTCAAAAATTTTCATTATTGTCTTGAATTATTACTTTTCAAACATTTAACAGATAACGAAGCATTAACATTGAAGCGATTGTGTCAATTAATTGAATTCACGGAAAATTCAGAATTTATTTTCATTAACTGCTTACGTAAAATCGAAGTTGATTATTGGAACAGATTCTTTGATGTATTGGAAACAACGCCGGAGAAGTTTATGTCAAGATTAATTCAAATTGATGATGTAGAATTATGCTATAATTATCTAATCATTTATTTAAATTATAAACGCGAAGGCGAAGAAGATAATGACCATTTGAACTCCAATGATAAAAATATTATATTAACGATCATAAAAATGCTAGATAAATCTGGGAAATGGGATTGGTGTTTTGAATTATGTAGGTTTATAAAGATTTTAGAACCGTCTGGGCAATTTCTTACGAAAATAAAGGATGAACTTAAATAAACGAACATGATCTTGCACACCGTAGTACACTATCTCCATGGTTCAGCTACCGGACATCCTGATTTATTTGTGAAAACAGCCTAATTGAAAGTGATTATCAATCGTTAAATTTCAATTTTGATAAATGGGTTTCTACCACATATCTGAGCTCTGCTGCTTTCGAGGTAGTAGTCCAGGGTCAGCATATACAACTCCGTGGCAATCACATCCAATTCAGCGATGAACTCTAGGCACCAGAGATACTGGATCACATGCTACAGATGACTTGTTAATAAAAAGCGCGAGGGGAACCATTGGTACAAAATTTGTGATCAATCAAGTAATGACAGCAAAACAATGACTATTAAAGAAAATAAATAAGGATGGCACCTAGGTGTATCAACGAAATGATCCGAGA
Organism: Nematodospora valgi; assembly: GCA_030565165.1. Lineage (NCBI taxonomy): Eukaryota > Fungi > Ascomycota > Pichiomycetes > Serinales > Debaryomycetaceae > Nematodospora > Nematodospora valgi. Next base: position 74,330 of record JAJMBF010000005.1, read on the forward strand.
GAAAACCACGAAGAAACAACAAATACAATTATATATATATATATACTTTTTTACTAAAATCTTTCACGAAATTCACCAAAATGGAAGGTCACCATCACCGTGATCAGTTAAAGAAATTGAAGATAGCGATCATCAATCTTCACAACTACAAAGCAGAAAAGAAATTGGCTAGAGATAAACGGTCGCAAGAGGATAGTAGTTTCTGGATGTGGGTAATCTTTAAGAAGAATATTTCAGTACAGAACGTGTATATCCAAATCTGATACTCGACATCAGGAACTCAACGTTTCCACTGAAACCTCAAGATTATCACAGAATTTTGTAAGTTGCATTATCGGCTCACATGTTTTCATTGGGTGCGGGGGAGGGGGGGAGGAGTTCGTAATTTTTGCAGTAATTGGATAGTCGTGTGGCCCTAGGTTGTTGGCTTGCTGTGGGTGTTCCAAATTGGGTACTTCTCGTACCGAAAGAATCTTGGCCGCATCTATGTACAGGAATTTGTTGGGTAATCGTACACGACTAAGATAAGATAATATAGTTAATGTAGTTGCCACTGACATACTTTATTACCACTTACTACACAAGTTGTAGGCTCTCACTCTCTGTATCCCCTTTTTTACATAACTTATTCTTTTACAACCAGTTCTTTATTACGTACCACCACCCACCTGACATCAGACAGTAACAGCTATCATGCAATTTTCATTGTCTGTGTTATCTACAATTGCTACCTCTCTTTTAGCATTCACTTCCACAGTTGATGCCAAAAAATTGAATACCAAGTTATATAAATTGTCAAATGAAGAAACTTTAGATGCTAATTCATTTCAAGAATACACCAATGCTTTAGCTAACAAATATTTGAGTGTTTTTAATATGGCCAATGGTAATCCATCTGCTTTTGGTGTTCAACAAGTCTTACTTAATCAACAGGCTGGAATTCCATTTGTTACTCCACAAAAAGGTGGTAAGTATGAAGCTCCATTAACTAACTATTTAAATGCTCAATACTTCACAGAAATTGAAATAGGTACCCCAGGTCAACCTTTCAAAGTAATTTTGGATACAGGTTCGTCTAATTTATGGGTTCCATCTCAAGATTGCTCTTCTTTAGCTTGCTTTTTACATTCTAAATACGATCACGATTCTTCCTCAACCTACAGACCAAATGGTAGTGAATTCTCAATTCAGTACGGTTCTGGCTCAATGGAAGGTTATATTTCTCAAGATACTGTCAGTATTGGAGAATTGGTTATTCCACATCAAGATTTTGCTGAAGCTACTTCTGAACCAGGTTTAGCTTTTGCTTTTGGTAAATTTGATGGTATTTTAGGTTTAGCTTATGATACAATTTCTGTTAATAAAATTGTTCCACCAATTTACAATGCTATCAATCAAGGTTTATTGGATGCCCCACAATTTGGTTTCTACTTGGGTGATACCAATAAAGATAAAAATGATGGTGGTGTAGCTACTTTTGGTGGCTATGATGAATCGTTATTCCAAGGTAAAGTTACATGGTTACCAGTTAGAAGAAAAGCCTATTGGGAAGTTTCATTCGAAGGTCTTGGTTTAGGTGACGAGTATGCTGAATTGCTGAAAACTGGTGCTGCCATTGACACTGGAACTTCATTAATCACTTTGCCTTCAACTTTGGCTGAAATTATCAATTCCAAGATTGGTGCTAAAAAGTCTTGGTCCGGTCAATATCAAATTGATTGTAAGAAGAGAGATTCATTACCAGATTTCACCATGAACTTTTCTGGATATAACTTCACATTATCTGCATACGACTACATATTAGAAGTTGGTGGATCATGTATTTCAGTTTTCACACCAATGGATTTCCCAAAACCCATTGGTGATTTAGCAATTGTTGGTGATGCCTTTTTGAGAAGATACTACTCAATCTACGACTTGAAGAAAAATGCTGTTGGTTTGGCTCCATCCAAAAGTTAAGTTGCTAACTAAAAATATGTTTAAGAGATTCCAATACAAATTTCTGGTTTCCTCTCTATTCTATAATTAGAAAAAGGTTCGTACGTAATTTTAATACAAAAGATTTGTTTTTTTTTTTCTACTTTCACTGTCGTTTAACAGTCATGTAACCATATGTATACTTCAACATTTGAATGTGCTTTATCTCCAAACTCTTCACAACACACCCTTACACAATCGACGGCCATGGCATAAAAAGCATTGCTGGTTGGTGCAGAGATTTAATTTGTACTGAAGTTTGGATGTTTTTGCAGCCAGCCATCTTTTCATGATTCGAGGGATACACTAAAATTCAAGAGACCAGTCGCTGGTCCAATCAAGTTATGATTTATATTATGGGTTAACATTCACATTTTGAATTTCTGTCGTCTAAAATTCAGATAGCAGTATTTTCAGAGTCATAAGAAGAAGTTATGACGATTCCAAAATTTCCGCCACCGTCTCATGACAATATAAAGCCCTCATCTCCCAATGTCATTTCTAGTGCAACACATACCCCTGGATCAGCCCTAAGTTCTGCAAATAATAAAGTTTTTCAATATCAAGAATCACCTAACCAGAACCATTTCATGACTCAATCCTCATTAAATCGACTTGAAGTTGAGTCAACTTCTACCAAATCATTGCCTATATCTTTCCCATATTATTATTTAGTTCAGGAGAATTCTGTGGATACTTTCAGCTTATTCAATACTAACGAAAGCAAAGTTGAAAAGAACCCTAAATATCCAAACACAATGCGATTAAGTGTTGCTCCAAATAGCCAGGACCCACAGCAGCTAGAACTGCATCCACTATCTGGAAGTGCCCAATCGTGCTCAAATAATGATTCTTTCAATCAGGTACCAAAAAGATTCCCCCTGTTTATAATTAATCAAAAAAAACCACATATCTCAGAGAAATCGAACAGTTTATCCGCAGTTTTACCATCAACGAAAAGCTCCCCCGAATTCAAGAATCAATCGATTCCAATGTCAGCGACTAAAGAAACAACTATGGCATTAGAGAATCAGCATACAAAACCAAATAATCATACTAGTGAAACTCCACTCAGAGACATATCTGATTCAATGGGATCTCAAGCTACGATTTTTTCAACAAGACAAGAACAAAATGAACCACTGATAAAACAGACAGACAAGAGAGCTAGTCGTTCTAATCGACTATTCAATAGAAACAAATCAAAGAGGACAAGTAACGTAAAACTATATCATACACTATCTTCTTCATCAAATTTGAGTCTATGCAGAAACAATGCCATACGATTCAAAGAAGGTGGATGGTTGTATCGTTTGAAACTAAGATTGAAAAAAATAGCCTCTAAGTTCAGGTTTTACAGTTTCAAAGCATCATCAAAGAAAAGGAATGCTAGTATTAAAAGGAATCCACATGAAAACAGCAGAGCTCATGGAGAATTCGGTATCAACGATAGATCAAAGACATTGGTACGAAAACAAAGGGAAAACCCACAAAATCGAGATCTCAAAAGACTTGCATCAATACAAGCACACATACAACCAAGAACATTCCTTCAGATTTCAAACCCAACGGCAAATCCTCATTTAGGTAAACAGCCGGTTTTCAAAGTGGCCAAACTTGACGACAACATTAAGTTCCTTGCTGGTGCTCCTAGAGAAAACGTGCATTTGGATGAACATAACGAGGAGATTGGTAAATACAATCATTTATCGCAATACATTTCTCAACAAGAAAGTGACTATGTGAATAATTACATGCAAGATGGTCAAGAAAGTAAATTACCCTCGCCAAATTTCGACAACATAAGCGATATCACAGAATCCATTGCACCTCCAATTCCCCCACATTTCGACAACAGTTATACACAATCTAATGAAGATTCGGTATACGATATTGGTCAGTTATGGCAAAGCTATTTGAGACAAGTATTGGCAAAACGGATTCAATTACGTCAAGAAATCAATATGTTTCAAGAATTCATAGCAAAAGGAGATAGTAGAATGGTGAATCAAATATTCGAACAAACCACTGTTGCATCGACAATTTCAAACGAACCAGTGAGATCGGAACGTGCTGAGAAATCAATTGTTAAATCATCTATAAATGAAAGCATTTTGAGTCGACAAGAAGAAGAAGAAATATTGGATATCGAATCTGCTTCTTCTGTATATGCAAGCACCACAGATTCAAATCAATCTTCAGATAAATTTGATGATCCTCAAGAGGTAGAATTCACAACTAAAATATTAAATAGAAGATCTATGTTAGGTGAAATGCTCGAATATCTGTCAGATGATGATGATGATGAAAATGATCTGATTTCTATAGTTACGCTGTCCTTTTCATTTGCTAATAAGCCAAATTCAATAATCGATAGTGTCAAGCATTCTGATGTGCTCTCTAAAACATATGGTACAATAGTTAGAACAAGTACCTCAAAAGGGGATGGTTCGTTAAAAAGAAGTTTTGGCTTAAATCATAGTTTAAGTCAGTTATCAAATCAAAGAGAAATGTACTAAGTAAATAGGATCTTAAGTTAACCAATATAAGGAATACAATTCATTAATTTTATATACAAGTTATTGCAATTTGAATTAAAAGGTAGAGAGCCATACTTTATACATATACATAATAGCTCCATTTCCTTCCTCTTCATGATATACAAAGATATTATAATTGGGGATAAATACAAAAATGTGGAAAATGAAAATATGTCATGAAAATTAAGAGAATCAATTGCATTTAAACAAACCTTTATCTAAACTCATTAGTTCTTTGGTTGTTCAGATGAACCGGATTGTTCACCATCTTTATATAAATCTTTGAAAAGATTGATGGCTTCATTTTGTAACTCTTCTGTCTTAGTTTTTAATTCATCAGCGGCAACTTCTTCACCGGCTTGAGCTTTCAAGACAATCTCTCTTAATTTGCTGATAAGGTCTTTGACTTTGTCAACAGCTTCAGCTGATAATTTTTCTTTATGTTCATTTAATGAATTTTCAGTATCGTTACATAATTGATCAGCTCTGTTGGCATTTTCAATAGATTCTCTTCTAGCTTTATCAGATTCAGCATATTTTTCAGCATCGTTAACCATCTTTTCAATTTCAGCATCAGATAAACCAGAAGAACCAGCAACGGTAATGGAAGCATCCTTGTTAGAAGCCTTATCACGAGCAGAAACCTTGATAATACCATCAGTATCAATATCAAAGGTAACTTCGATTTGTGGGACACCTTTTGGAGCTGGTGGAATACCTGATAAGGTAAAGTTACCGATTAACTTATTGTCTCTAGTTAATTCTCTTTCACCTTGGAACACTCTAATTTCAACAGAAGTTTGTCCAGCAGAAGCAGTTGAGAAAATTTGAGATTTCTTAGCTGGGATAGTAGTGTTTCTTGAGATTAATCTAGCGAAGACACCACCCATAGTTTCAATACCTAAAGACAATGGGGTAACATCCAACAAAACAACATCTTTAACTTCACCAGCTAAAATACCACCTTGAATGGCAGCACCCATAGCAACAGCTTCATCCGGGTTAACAGCTTTAGATGGTTCTTTGCCGAAAATAGATTTAACAGTTTCAATAACTTTTGGCATTCTTGACATACCACCAACTAAGATAACTTCTGAGATATCCGAGGTAGATAAACCAGCATCTTTGAGAGCTTTTTTACATGGTTCAATGGTCTTTTTGATTAAAGGTTCAACTAATTGTTCAAATTGAGCTCTGCTAATTTTTTGGTTAATATGTTTTGGACCTGAAGCGTCAGCGGTGATGAAAGGTAAGTTAATTTCAGTGGAAACGGTTGAGGATAATTCAATCTTGGCTTTTTCAGCAGCTTCTCTAATTCTTTGAATAGCCATTCTGTCTTTTTCTAAATCAATTCCACTTTCTTTCTTGAAGTTTTCAACAATGTTTCTGACTAAAGCAATATCGAAATCTTCACCACCCAAGTGTGTATCACCATTGGTAGATTTAACTTCGAAAACACCTGCACCAATATCTAAGATGGAAATATCGAAAGTACCACCTCCTAAATCGAAAACAGCAACAACTTCACCATCATTCTTTTCTAAACCGTAAGCTAAAGCAGCAGCAGTTGGTTCATTGACAACTCTTAAAACGTTTAAACCAACAATTTTACCGGCATCCTTGGTAGCTTGTCTTTGGGCATCATTGAAATAAGCTGGACAGGTGACAACAGCATTGTTGATTTTTTTACCTAAAGCAGCTTCAGCGGTTTCTTTCATTTTGTTTAAAACGAAACCACCAATTTGTTGTGGAGAATATTGTTCACCTCTAGCTTCTAACCAAGCATCACCATTACCATGTTTGACGATCTTGTATGGGACTTGATTGATATCTCTTTGAACTTCTTTATCTTCGTAACGACGACCAATCAAACGTTTGGTGGCAAATAAAGTATTTTCCGGGTTAACAACAGCCTGACGTTTAGCTGGAATACCAACTAATCTTTCACCATCTTTAGTGAAGGCAACAATAGAAGGAGTAGTTCTACCACCTTCAGAGTTTTCAAGGATTTTTGGGACCTTGCCTTCCATGACTGCAACGGCAGAGTTAGTGGTACCTAAATCAATACCAATAACTTGACCGGTTGGTGCAGCATTTGTGGATTGAGCACGAGCGAATCTTACTGGCAATTGACGACTGATGGTTTTCAATGAATTTCTAGCAGCTAACATTTCCAAATGCTGTTGAATTAATTAAATGATAGTGTTACAAAAGGATTGAATTGAAAAAGAAGGAGGAACAGCAAAAGTGAAAATTTTTATATTGAGCAATGAAAATTTTAATGGAAGCCAATGGAAAAATTTATCGTAGCCGATCGAGCACTACCAAAGGTCATCCATCAAACCCCATACACAGCTACCTGGAAATAAAGTCACGTGCGTTCATTCATCTACTACTATTATTACTTCTACTTCTACTTCTACTTCTACTTCTACTTCTACTTCTACTTCTACTTCTACTTCTACTTCTACTTCTACTTCTACTACTTCTACTAATACTACCACCACATTATGGATGGCGAGCAAAGGATAATGGTATAACCACGGTTATTCGATTACCCTTGTAAGTCAGGAGGCAAATTCCCATTCATTATCCAGGTTAGTGATTTGTCTTTACGGAATTTTTCAATATGGTTAATTACTTCATCAGCACTTTTACTGTATTTCATCATGCCTCTTTGGATGGCGTCACATAATTTCTTTCTTCTTTGGTACCTCTTGGATTCTTTTGATCTTGAATCACCTCTCCATTCATGCTTACCATATTTGTCGTCTAGTCCGCACAATGGTTCCTGTCCCTTATATCCTTTATAAAATTCGTCATATATCTCTCTTATTGATGTTGGATTATGTAGGAACACCATGTGGATTTTTCTTTCATCTTTTGAAGTATTAGAAGAGCCATCGTTGTGAATACCCTCTAAATCAGTGTCGTCATCTGCTTTCCTCTTTTGTTTTTTCTTTTTGGGCGGGGCTGGGGTGATCGGGGATTGAGTTGGTTGTTGTAATTGAGCTCGCTGAGCTTGTTGTCGATGAAGCTGTGAATTTTGTGATTGTTGAGCAGCTGCAGTAGCAACGGCAACTTGGTGTAAAGCCGGATCCATCGAGCTGTCTAAATGACTGAAATCCTGATGTTGTGGTACTTGTTGGTGTTGATGGTGTGTTTGTTGTCGATTTTGTTGCTGATGGAGGAGTGTGTGATGAGGGTGATGCTGTTGTTGGAGATGGGGATTCGGGTGCTGTGTATGGTGATGATGGCTGTGATGGGTGGGTATCTGATCAACTTGTCTCTGAATTTCTGATACATCAACATCTTCTTGAAGCGCTTGTATCGAAGTCAACACAGCGTCATCTTGGTTTTTCTTGTCGAATAGCTCACCAATCAATGAAGTGACTTTTTCTATCTTTGAATTCTGGAAGTCTATAATTTGTCTCAACAAAGTGATCTCTTGCTGCATAGTTAGAATTTTCTCATTTTCTATTTTATTTATTTGTAGGTTTAACCTATCAACTTTGTTTTCAAGATATGCTATGGTTTCAGTATCACTGTTTCTAGAATGTGATGCGTTCATTGTAGTGGACAATGAATCTGTAAGTACAAACCCTGTTGCTGTTAGCTAAGTTTGATTTGTGAAAAAAAGTTGCAAAATGTCGGATAATGGGTGTTGTAAATGTAAATATGTCTTGATTAGAAAGTAAAAAAATGGTGTTTCAAATTTGTTTTGATATCTCATTTACGCAGTGTCAAATCCTCATGGCACGTGATACATTGATGTCATTTTCATATACATATAAAAATCACAAACTACAAGCTGGTTCCTTCTTCTTTTTCATCTAGTTCGTCAAATTTAGCGGTAAACTTCTCTCCAAACAAAGCTAGTATGGCTACCTGTCTACCTTTGGAACTAATGTACACAACCCTACATTTCTTACTGCTTCCAAGCACTTCCACTGTTGCTTCACTTAATTGATCAAGATTCAGAGACCTCGGTAAAAATAACCCTATATTTTCAGTGTACTGAGTCATTTGTTTCAACATCCCCAGGATTGCAAACGGCGTCATCTTATTCAAATCAAACTGCTCTCGGTTATAATTTGTGCCACCCCATGGCGGAGATGAAAATATGAAATCAAATGTCTTCGAAGGTTGTTCAACATTTCGCAAATCTTCGGGTATCCAGCCTAGATTCACTTTGCCGTCATCGTCTTTTTTACTTATCTCATTCCAGTCGGCCTGTACGGTCCATATCTTTTCTCGGCACCCGTATATCGATGCATTATGTTCAGTGCAATATAAATTTGTGGAATTTATGTCAATAGCTCCAACCGAATCAAAAAAATTTGCAAATTGAATGGTATTCCCACCTCCACCACAACACAAATCTAACCCCTTTGTAGCTTCAGGTAGCAATTTGACAAATAATTGAGCTGTGTATTTTGCAATAGGCTCTGGCGTTACACTGTACCATAATTCTTGAGAAAGAAAAATTCCATCATCATATTTTTCAAACAACTCATATCGGCGATCCCAATATTTTCGAATTGATAACGGTAAAGTGTGCTTCGTATGCATCAAAAGCTCACCGTAGAAATTTCTTGAGTCTTCGTCGCTTTGCATCTTCATCCTGTTATTCTTCTTCTTACTTTTCTTTGTTTTCTTTTTGTTTACTCTACCTGTTTGTTCAGGAGGCAGTGCAGATTCTGGAAATGACGATGAAGAATTCACTAGTATTAAATCTGTTTCAGATGTAGCTTCACATTTTCTCTCAATTTCGATGTCATCCATTAGTGCTAGAGAAGTAAATAAGGTTTATGTATTAATTTACAAATGACTTGCTTTTCGCATCGCCAAAAAAAAGTTTGGAGAGAACCTGGATCTAATGATGCAACTTCAAACTTATATATAGTACAACTAATATCAAAATCAAATATCGAAATCAAAAAAGCAAATGCTTAATCTAATATAACCAAATATAATTTTTACAAAAATCCCATTAAATCCTCCAAATCTTTCCACCTTCAATAAAAAATCTATTCTCCTCTTGTAATTTCTCAAGTGCTGCTTGAATTTCAATTTCTGAAAATACGTCCTCTTGGCCCATTTCTCCATTAACTGCATTAATAAGCGCATCATAAGGAGCAGAGCCCACATCCAAATCAAATACGTCTGAACGCGACACTCTTGCCATTATTTCATAGAATCTTCTCATTCTTTCCGCACTTATCGTTGCTTGTTGGGTCGCATTTGTTGTTCTAGCAGCTAGCGGTTGTTGTGTTTCTGTTTGTGGTAACTCATGTTGTTGTTGTTGTGAAGACAAGTGGAAGCTTGCCAATTCTTCACCAACGCCTTCATCGTCTTCTTCTCTTTGTCCAATTGGTGGTTCTGGTGTGGCTAATGGGGTCCTATGCTGTTGCTGTTGCTCTCGTTGTTGTTGCTCTCGTTGTTGTTGCTCTCGTTGTTGTTGCTCTCGTTGTTGTTGCTCTCGTTGTTGTTGCTCTCGTTGTTGTTGCTCTCGTTGTTGTTGCTCTCGTTGTTGTTGCTCTCTCAATCTTGTTCTTCTAGCGCTTGCTCTGGGTATTACTTCGGCTTCTTCCTCTTCCTCTTCTTCCTCGCCCAGCTCAGAATTAGCCTCATCATCTGATTCAACGGCCATCCTCTGTTTCTTTTTTGATTTCTTAGCTACTTCTTTGAACAATGCAAATCTCAACAATTCTTCAGCAACCTTGGCATCTTTGACGTCAACTGTCTTGGATAATCTAACTTTAGCATGAGCTGAAGCAAGACGAATGAGTGTTTCTAAAGTTCTTGCTGTTATTGGTGCCGTGTTTCTTTGATTGTTACCAATTAAATCATTTCGTAAAGAAGAATAAATGCTCACAATATAGTCAGACGCCCCTTTTGTCAAAACTGGTTTTATTCTTTGTTTTGAATATTGAATGTACTTCTTCAAGAACGGAATCGAAAGTAAAGTAGGAGATTTCTTCCCAGTCTGTTGTTGAACACCAGCATGCAATAAAGAATTGAACTTTTGAAAAATTGGTTGTTCTAGTAATTCTTGTTCGTTCGTTTCATCATCGCCCACAGCTAAGGTTACACTAGATTTTTCCCTTATTGGTTCACCTTCCATTAATCCTGGTGGTATAAATCTGTGCATTCTTAAAACATGTTCAGATATAATTCTATCTTTTGTTGGATTTACATCATCAGTGACAACAAATAATAAATCAAAACGTGATAATAATGAATCCGGCAAAGCAATATTTTTATGAGGATCTTTATGAACATCGTATTGTCCAAAAACAGGATTTGCAGCAGCAACAACTGAACAACGAGCATTCAACGAAGTATGAATACCTGCCTTGGCAATGGTAACTGTTTGTTGCTCCATAACTTCATGAATTGCAACCCTATCTGCGTCAGACATTTTGTCAAATTCATCAATACAAACAATACCTCTATCAGCTAAAACCATTGCCCCAGCTTCTAATCTTCTTTCCCCAGTTTCTTTATCTGTAGTAACAGCGGCAGTCAAACCCACGCCTGAAGAACCTCTACCAGTAGTTGCAATTGCTAATGAAGCTGTATTTAAAACAAATCTTAAAATCTGAGATTTAGCAGTGGATGGATCACCCACCATTAGAATATTGATATCACCTCTCAAATGTGTACCGTTATCCAAATTTTTCTCAACACCTCCTAATAACATAAGTAGCACTGCCTTTTTAATGTATTCAAATCCATAAATCGAAGGAGCCAACGAGCTTGATAAAATATCGAAGATCTTTTTGTTTTTGGCAAGTTTATTAATGTTTCTGATATCTTGATCGGTTAATTTTTCTTGAGATGCAACACCTGTTGATCTGGCATGTAAAGGATATACCGAATTACCCAATATGGCAGTTTTAAAAGAAGAACTATTGTTGGAACCACCACCAAGTGCACGGTAAACACCGACAATTTGAACACGATCTCCAGGTTTAGTCAAATCTACAAGATCATCATCTAATATAATATCAACAGATCTTGGCAATTGACCCGCAGGTGCAGTTTCGGGCATTTCTTGCACCGAAATCTTCTGATGATCTCTGAAAGTTGAATAACCGTATTCTGTCATTAATTTATTACCATCCATATCTTCAGTTGGATAAATTGGCGGAGTTGAAATGGTCTCGAATGAAGTAGTTTGATCTCTGTATTCTCTGGCGTAAAATCTACCGGTTTTTTCAGCATAGTGAACTGATCTGATAACTTTCGGACGCACTAATGATGCTCTCGTAACAATACCCTCAATTGATATCATTTTGGATAGATGACCAGAATCAATTGATCTCGGAGTAACTGAATGATTACCAAAAGCACCTTTGAAACTCAAATAATATTGCTGGTTTGAATTGAAATCATCTGGAAATTGAGGATCGTGAGGATCGTATATCGTCAACACTGTATCTCTCAAAGCACGCTCACAAGCAGGTAGATAATCGACTGGCTGATTTAATAAACCACTCCAAAATTCTCTATCAAAATCTCTAATTTCATCTACCGAAACATTCAATCTGTATTTATTCTTTATAATCATATCTCTGATCAATTGTTTGTAATCTATATTTGTATTTGGTCCAATTCTATCTAAAAAATCCTGAAATCTTCTCACTCTGTCACCAAAGATAGCATCAATAGGCTGCTCGCCTGATTGAGTTGACTGATCCATTGTAGAATAACTGATGTGGTTATATGTAAAGAGTGACAAATGTGTGAAAGTGACTGGGTAGAAGAAGAAGTTGAGTGAGTGTAAAAATTTCGTGAAGAAATGAACGAGTAAAAAACAATCCGCGGACGCGTTTCATTATATTTCCTAATACAAACATATTACTATTACATAATGTATTACTTAATAAAAATTATGTATCCCCCTTATATACACCAGCCTTTCAACAACACTTTACCATCTGTACCATCTTTGCGATCAAACAAACTGTCAAACTCTTCAAACTCTAAAGCAGTGGCTTGATTCTTGTATCTTCTTGTATTTTCACTTTCCATTAATGTACTATAGCTCCAATCTAAGAAATCCTCCATGTTATAACTTGGTTTTCTAAACGGTTCACCAAATATTTTTGCTAAAGTCGCAATATTTGGGTGATAATGACTCATTAAACTTTCTAATTCCCATAATGATGAGTTTATAGCATTTGTGTTCATTGGATTTCTTTCTTCGTAATCGAAGGAATCTACAAAATCCTTGGTTATTTTGGTGCTGTTATGTAACATTATCATACATGTTGGATGCCTTTTTAATAGATTGTATACAAATGGTATTATTATAACAACTCCTGATGCACTAGATGTTATTGATAATCTTGCCAATTTTTTGATGAAAGAAGCAACCAAATTTGCTGACAAGTGAGTTGATGATAAAAATAAATCACACAATCTGAAAAATCTTGATCTATATTTAGTGTATAATAATTCCGGTGTCAACAACGAGTATAATTTTGTGTAAAAATCAGGATATTCCAAGTTATATTTCTTCATCAACTCATATAATGAGTTTAATGCTAATATTGGAACTACCGAATCATCTGAAATGTCATATGAATCCGTCAAAAAATCCATCAATCCTTGAGGTTGTGTCATGTATGGGATAATTCTCTTGTGCAAGATTGTTAATATGGCTTTGTATTGATTTGTTAATAACGGGTATGATAAGGTTGTGATGATACACTTTTGATACTGTGATTTGAAATGTGAATGTTTGTATGCAATTGAAGGTAACTTTCCAGAAATCCAAGTGGGTTCATTTTGAAGATCTTCCGTCTTGAAAATTAATCCGTTTCGTATAATTGTGAAGAAATTGGAGACAATTAGCTGCAATTCCTCTCTAGTTTTAGTGTTTTTCCAATCTTGTAATAACTCAGGTAAAACATTGAAAAAATAAAACTGTAGATCCCAGTATTTCTGGAAAAATTCACAGAACTCCAAGAGGATGAAATTACTTGAGCTTCCATCTGATAAACTTTCACCATTTTTACTTGTCAAGAGCGCTTCTATTAATTGTTTGTAAGTTGTACTTGGGAAATATGCTTCTTTATTTCTTGAGCTTTCTAGCTTTAACAAATTCAAATTGATTTCTAGCAAATCTAATTGCATTGAACTTTTAAATGATAATTTGGTCTGTATAAATTCAGCAATTATGGATTTGGATTTTGAGTATTTGTCTAATAACCATTTGATGATTACTTGCTTTTGTTCATCTTGTTTCTTTGTAATAGTCATTTGTCCATTTTTATAGATATTTTGAAAACATTTGAATATAATTACAGATATATTACGTCCCAATAATTCATATTCGACGTCTTCTTCGGAAACTAGTTTAGTTTTGATCTTTCCTAATTGTTCTAATAGTACGACAAAATTATTGAGTTTCGAAGATTCATCTATTTGGCGACCTACTTCTTGAATTTCTTTCAAAGAGATTAACGCATTATCAATTCTAGCTACCTGTTTTGTCTTCTTTGATTCTACTTCCTCTGTAGCTTTTCTTTTTGGGGCCATTTTCTTACTCTATTGATTCCAACTGGATATTGGTTTTCAACTGTTCACACAAATAAATTTTTGTATAGTGATGAGATGTCCCAACTTGCACGACTAACACAACGTAACTATAAATTTTCCATCTATAAAAAAATTTTTATACTTTCCCCTTCTTTCTTTCTTTCTTTGTATGACCTTCCAAGTTTTATACTACATGATGAAATCTCGCGTATTATCAAGATTAAATTCCCTTCTTTAAAGTTGTAGTTGTCTTTGGATGATTCCTTTGGAGAAAATTGGCTTAACTCGTCTGGGTTTTTATTTGATGATGGTGTCTGGCGCAAAATATCTTGTTACTTTTAGCAGACGCTTAAGAGAGCTTCTGATCCTAACTTGAAAGGTTGTACCAAATCAATTGGATTGGCTTTCACCGGAAAGATGTGATGGCTATTCTCAAAAGGCATGGGCTTCTTCTTCTTCGCAAATCTGTCCGAACTTTAGTGACCTGCATTGAGCATTTTTGCAGGTGGCAAGAATGCAAAGAAGATCTCTTGAGTAGACATCCAAGTCGTATTCATATTAAGCTTTGAGATTTGAATCTCTGAATAATTGCGTGTCTTCTCCAGCTTCCTAGAGTTAGCGGGCAGATGTTATCGGGACATAGAATAATGTATGTTATCTTATTTAAACATTCCTTACGCATGGCCCTACAAGTATATCTATATATGTTTCTCTTTATCAGACTCACTGAAGTCGCAAGAGGTTGTTTGTCATGAGATTTGAACAGTCAATCTCAATGCTACTGAAGAATTTTTTGAAGTGCTGCAAACTCATAGGATCTCTCGGTTATCTGAAAAAAACAGAACCAACGATTTATTTGGGGGCTAATTTTATCTTTCAACCAAAAGGTGGTCTTGATATCAACCAAATAATGAACAATTCGAGAAAGCCACAACATGGCCCGGTACTGAAATACATGATTATATTTGTAAGCGCAATTTGTTCGGTTTTATACTGTACCTTCTTGTGCACTGGTGCAACTCTTCAACATGTATTTGATAAAATCCGAGGCAAGGCTAAATTCAAACCTATTGATTTTGAACAAAGAAGTAATGGATATACACCGCGTAAGGCTTATGATAATCTAGAATCTATGAAAGCAACCCCGGACTTACAGTACTACTTACAACAATTGAGTCTAGAACTTGAGGAGTACAATGTAACAACCCCGGATGACTTTATAATCACATTACATCGAATCATAGATCCCAAAGAATCCAAGGAGGTGAGACAAGCTAGAAAACCATGTTTATTGCAACATGGTTTACTATCATGTTCGGGTACATTCATCGTAAGTGGGAAGAATTCATTAGCATACTATTTACATGAACAGGGATATGACGTATGGATGGGGAATAACAGATCATGGTTTAAGGCACAACATGCAAAACTTGAAGGAAATTTGTACAATAATGAAACTTATTGGAAATGGGGTATTACCGAGTTGGCATACTTTGATTTACCTTCACTAATTCAAACTGTACTTATATTAAACCCACATAAGAAATTGATCCTAATTGGGCATTCACAAGGTGGTTTACAAAGCTTTCTTATGTTGAAAAACAATGAATTAAGACATATTCACGATATGGTGGAGTTGTTCGTACCACTAGCTCCAGCAATATATCCTGGTCAATTGTTTCATACAAGATCTTTTATCAGAATTATCAATCACTTTAATAAATTTATGTGGACCATGGTGTTTGGATTTTGTGCCATGTTGAGAAATCTATGTTTAATGAGGAATTGCATATGCCGATATTGGATGTTTGGAAGACTATCCTATTACATGTTTAAGTTCTTATTTGGATGGACGGCAAGAAATTGGGGCTCGAATAAGAAAGTTTGGCATTTTTGTTTTGTATTCAACATGAGTTATATTTCAGTTGAGTTGATGCAGTATTATTTATCAAATTTCCTCCCGGAAGGATTTGCGCAAATGTTGCAACCGATGAAATCTTATAAATCCGGAGATAACTATGCAGTAAACCCACAATATGAAATTGACGACAAAAAGTCTTTTTTCCCATATAAGACATCGTGGTTTAGTGAAGTAAAAGTGCCAATGATAATAGCAGTGGGTGAAGACGATTTTTTGGTTGATGGAAAAAGATTATTAACTCATATGAGATATTATGAACCTGGATACAAAGAAGGTGAAAATATCGAGTTTATTGAGGTACCCACTTATAATCATTTAGATGTCGTCTGGGCTGCGGATCTTATCGGAACCATTGGATTTGCAATTACTGACAAGTTGAAGGAGATGAGAGACAATAAAGAGGGAATTCAGAAAGAAATAAAAGAAATTGTGTCGGAGCCAAGTCTAACGAAACCAATTTCTAAATCAGAGCCTAGTGCGTTATCAGAGCTGAAAAAACGCGATATATCAGGAATGGCAATTGAGCCTTTGGCGCCAGAGCAGCAGATAATACCTGAGTTTAAACCTTTAAAAGTATGTTAATAATCTATACTTCTGAATGCAGTGCTTTCTCTTTTTATAAAATATTTGTGACTGAGATTACTCATACTATTGCGTAGAAATTATTCAAACCATGGACCAGAACGGGTTCGTGCTAAATCCCAAAGTATATTCATGTCAGTGAGTTGAAAGTGTTCATTCTAGCCATCGAAATTGTTCATACTATCCAACTCTTAATATTTATACCCCGGATAAATAACCCCTTATATGTACTAGGACGTGGTTCATCTGCCTCGCTGTCAAAATCTAACAGGGGAGCCTTCTGTTTTTATGTGAGCACGACCACCTGTGGTTGGTCATAGTCTAGTGTATTACTCATTATTTCACCCATCCATTTATGGACCCTCTAACTGGTTAGAATATACTCCTCGACATCTAATATGCTATTTCAGAAATAAAAAACTAAGGCTAGAGTTTCGATCCTGTGGTGAGTAATATCGTCTTAGAGAGGTCGCTGAATTCAGTTTTAGATACAGGGCCTTTTTCTACTAAATTGTTAGAAAACCGGACTTTTTAATGAGGTGAGATAAGTCGGAAATTTACATCAATCATAAATAATCCTTTTGGAGTATTATCAATAACTAAAAACACAGGCATATTTAGATCCAGTATCTTAAACACTTCGACGCAAATTCTAAAATTGACTTCTGCTACACCCTCTGCAGCTGTTGTTGTTGCGACGTATGCAGTTTGCGGATACTGCTTAGGTAAAATAGCTGTACAATTATCTCGTATGATAAGACTTATCTTGGCTCTAAAGTTTACCGGAAACTTTCCTTAAGTAGTACCAGAATTGTCAACAGCGAACTTTACATATTTAAAGGGATATTATTAACTCAGAAGGTTTGTAATACACGAACAAGGTATATGAATTTGTTTTTGACTACCGTAATCCTACCTGAAATGTTTGACGTCCTAGCAGAAGGTTGAAATTCTAGTAAATCATCAGTTCTTTCCGTTTCATTTTAATAAACTAGTGATACTTCCCTGTACTCATGACCGGTTGGGCTCCTTGTATAGACCGACAGGAGCACCTGAAAAGCGGTCCCTTGGAAGCGCGCAAAAATGAAATTTGTTATCAGACTTCCATATGATCCATTTGCAACCAGTCCACCGCACAGCTGTATATATTCGAAGTTGATTCACCTATTCCATTTCAATTTGGTTGCTCGATCCCAGTAACTAAGATGGAGGTTACGGCATTTATAAGTAATATCAAAGCAAGCCAATAAAAAAGGCCTCGGTTGCATTTATTAAATACGTCTGTTGAATATTTTCTGCTTGGTCTCCGTAAACACTCCAACCACCCTTGTGTCCCTCATGGTACCAAGCAGCGAAGGCATATGGCTTGTTCTTGCTCTGAACTAGAACTCCAGCAGTTCCAACAGGAGCATCTCTTGTTGAAAAGTACTCGCTTCTATCTTCAGTGTTATGGACCATAAAGTCTGCTTCTCCACCTTTTTAGTTAATAATTCCTCTAACTTGAAGATCCAATTCGAACGAATTACGGAGTACTTTTGTTTTTGTTGGATTTTAGAATTATTTCTACAGTACTTCGACGAATGAATTGGTTGGCCGGATGCTAGATCAACTATCATTTTGTTAGTTCATTAAATTAGAATACTCATCAAAGAATTACTGTTGATATTTATACTATTTCCTTATGCTATATATTCAGTACCGCAAGAACATACTATTCTATGACTCGTATCTAAAACTGTGACAAAAATGGTCAGTGCATCCTTGATAATAATGCTCGAATTATCCATTATTTTGGCGAGAACAGTGAATGGACTCTTCATCAAATGCATTGACTCAATTCTGTGTTCTTTCCATGTAGAGTGTACTTTAGAATGCTGAGTTGTTTAGTAAAGATTCTACTAGCTGAAATGAACAATGCGCTTTTGACAGTATGAAAAAAGAGACGTCGTATTCACTGGAAAGGTAAAATTTTCCTCTTTCCTGTCCAAATAATGAATGTGGTGCAAGAGTATCACAACTGAAATTCAGCAGTCCTTTTCACAAATACACGTCATTACTTATTTCTTAGCTCTTTCCATGTAGAATAGGCACAGATGTTTGTTTCTATCGCTTTATTCTCCACAATTGAACCCAATTGAGAATTAATGGCTCTTGTTGAAACGCATGTATAAGAATCGGCAAATCTGTTCACACCATCCCAAAAGAGCATGTCCCTAATCCTTGTTTTGAAAAGTATCTGCTGATGCCGCTGATGTAGGATGAACTACGTTAGCTAACTCTACAGTCTAGTATGAGATGGAATATCATATGGCAAATAACTTAACAATGTTCTATTTACAACCTTTGTGGAGGGAAAATAGTCACAATGTGATTGCCAAATATAATAGAAAACAAAAATGTATAGATAATCTTCTTGTAAGTAAACACCTACTTCAATTCTAGTGTTTGAATGAAAAATTAAAGCACTGCATAGATGTTATCGAAAATTGTGCACTTCATGTGAACCTCAATTTCAGAATTACTTCCTATCATGCTGTGTATGAGTTCTAGTTACCCCGTGTTATCGCAATTTGATCCACACTTTCACATGAACTTCTCTCATTAAGCCCATAATTTGACTCTCCAAGAGATATGGAATACTGAAGCAACAATGTCAGCGAGGTATAAAGTTTATATTGAAGTTGTGGATGCCTTGCGGATTTAAACAGTAAGGCTACGGGTATAGCAATTCCAAGAAAAATAAGCTGCGACGAAATCTTCTACCCAAATAGTGACAGATAGGGCACCGGCGATCTAAACAGTGAAGTAGAACCTACCGCTCCCTCAAAAGAATTAAGCAAAGTGCATTGAAAATCGAGAATTCAGACTGTGGTTGATGAGGGTAATGTAGCGGTGTAGTGTTCATGAGGATCTAGGGTCTGAACATAGTGATGCATGGATGTTTTGTCAAGCTGTCAACTCAAACTCCAGAGTTGCCGCTCGCATTCAGTTTACAGTTTAGGGTTTCGTGCGGCACCTGTGGGGGAGGAGGGATTATAGAAGCTACCAGTGGAGACACAACAACACAGTACTTAACTAGAACAGTACAGTATAGTACAGTGTGGTGGTAGGTGGTGCTGTATGTACATCTATTCGTATTTTGGTATCTAAATATTAGTATATAAATATATTTACATATTTATTTGTATATTTATGTATTTGGATGACCAACATTAGAATATCTACAATTACAACTTAACTGACTCCTCTCACCACTTCCACCTACACCTAATCCTACTCCACTTTGATAATTGCTCATTCCCTCTTGCCACCTACCAACAATTCTTCAATACAACTGATTTGTTCTTTGTTCTTTGTTCTTTGTTCTTTGTTCGTTGCTGATTTAGTTCACCTCTCTGGTACACTATGACAAAGCAAAGAATACCCATATGGCTCGACTGTGATCCCGGCAATGATGATGCATTTGCCATCCTATTATCCCTCTTCAATCCAAGATTCGAAGTACTAGGTATATCTACAGTGCATGGAAACGCCCCAGTAACAATGACAACCCACAATACATTGGGCTTGTTGGATATATTACACGTTGACGATGTCAAAGTCTATCAAGGTTGTGACAAACCGTTGCATAATGATCCAAAGCATGCGTTACATGTACACGGAAATTCAGGTCTTGGTGGGTTGAAAATACCTTCAATTACAAAAAATCAAGTTAGTACGGATATGACACATCTCGAAGCGATCAGACAAGCTATATTGAATAAAGAAGGTCAAATTTGTCTTGTATGTATTGGTACGTTAACAAATATTGCAAATCTAATAACCAAATATCCTGAATTGAAATCAAAAATTAAGTTTGTTTCGATAATGGGTGGAAGTTTCGGATTTGGGAATATTTCTCCATATGCTGAGTTCAATTTCCATACTGATCCCCATGCTGCCAAAATTGTAGTTGATGAATTAAGCGGAAAAATCGTCTTGACTCCATTGAATTTGACTCATAAGATAATTGCAACCATTGATGTTAGGAAACAGATCTACAATGAAGATGATGAAAGGAGAAACTCCAAATTAAGGAAAGGTTTTTATGATATTTTGATGTTTTATGGAAATGTTTATACAAAAAATGACATGATCAGCGGTCCTCCATTACATGATCCCGTTGCTGTTTATAGTCTATTACCAATGGTGGATAAAGATCTCGAGAGTTATTCCTATGTTTATTTGAGAAGAAAATTGAATATCATCACTGAGGGAGAGCATGAAGGTGAAGCAGTCGTAATCAACACCGAGTTGTTGAACGATAAGGAAGAAGAAGATGGAGTCTATATTGGACAAGAATTGGATTCAAGGAAGTTTTGGAATGATATTTTAGTTGCACTTAAAAATGCAGAGTTAAATGTTACTAAATAGAAGCAATATATAATATTATAACAAATATAAAGTCTCTCTATATCTAATTGCAATCATTTATATATCTGCGGAAGGTTGCGCGATTCTGAATGCACCTGATAAGTAGATCGCAGGCTCTTCAACGTTATGATGTTGGTAACTCAAAACCCCAGTACCACCAGCATCTAAAAGCAATTGAGGATCAATATTTATATTTCTTTGACACCATCTGGCAACAAGACACCTCAAGATATGGCCATGGGCAACAACAAGAATATCAGAAGCCTCCTTTTTCTCAAGAGCCTCAGCATGTATTTTTTTGATTTTAGAGATGAATCTATCTAATCTTTCCGTAATTTGTTTATAATCTTCACCATTTTCACAACCATCTCTCCAAATATCCCAGGTTTTACCATCTTTATCAATTCCTCTTTCTTTTCTTGATTGTCTAATTTCTGCAGATTTCAAACCTTCATAATCTCCGTATTCCCATTCTCTTAGGTCTTCATCAATTTCGACTGGAATTTGTTCTTTGATTTTGGGATGAACTTCCTCTAATAATAATCCAGTGGTTTTTCTAGCTCTAGTTCTTGGAGATGAGAAAATATGAGTGATATTCTCAGGTTGAATCATATTCAATGGACTTGGGCCAATCAATGCTCTACCGGTATTTCTCATTTGAGTTACACCGAATGGAGTCAATTCTAAGTCGGTTCTTGACGTGTGTTGGCCTGACTTTGACCATTCTGTTTCACCATGACGGACGAAGATAATTCTTGGACAAGGTGGTAAAGTCATTGAGAGAGTATGTTTACAAAAAAAATAAGAAAGTAGTTGAAATTGCACCAATGTTCAAATTTATATTAGGGAAAAATTTGTTTGCTACGGGGCAATTTAGTTTTGATATTACTAAAAAACAAGTAATTTGCGTTTCAAGTCCTTGCCACCACGTATAAAACTACGATCTACCTTAATTTAATTAGAGACCTTACAAAGTCTACGTTCTCTTGGCCCCAATCTCAATATTGTATTTGCAAGTTCTTCAGTGGTGAAACTTATTCACAGTCAGGAAGCACGTGAGAAATTCAAAGTTGGCTTGCGAAGATTGCACGGTTTTCCTTCAATGACATCAAGTTTCAAGGTTTCGGTTGGTGATCAAGAGAAGGAGGTTCAATGATAGTGTGAAAAGTTCTTGAGAGCTTACAAGCCCCTCCTCTATCTTGATAGATCTCAGCATAATGGATAGTTTTTGTCCCATAGATAAGGACAAATTGAACAACGTAAGGTTTAGCAAACGAACGAAGTTAATTTTTTGCTCTCTTTCAGTTGCACAAGTAAAAAAAATTTCATTGTTACAAACAAGGATCTACTTCAAAAGACTATTCTGTTCTCAGTCTAAATACAACAGTCCGTCCATCATGTCAACAAAGCCAGAATTAACAAAGAAGATAGTGTCATTATTGAAAACTTTGCCAAAAGACAGACTAAAACACTTTGCATCCTTCAAAGATTCTCAATTAAAGAGATTCGAAAGTAATCCCGATATAAGTGAACAAGACTTAAAATTACAATACGTGGCATTAAAAGAGTTGGTCAATGATAAGTACAAAAACTACTATAAATTGGATGATAAATTATTGAAACCAAAGGGTAATCCGACATATTATGAACGTTTAATGAGTGAAATTAACGGTGAAAACAAGGAAACCATGATGTCTGCTATCAGAACTGTTGTGTTCGGGAGATAGAGAGAGTCCTAGGAGTATCACTTTGTATATACGTTTTGAGAACATATCCTAATAGATATTAATGTAAGGTGTACGATTAATGATGAAACAAGGGGTCGTTTACTCGATTCCTGTAACGAAATAGTAAATTTTCAACTCGAAATACACATTGTACAATGAGCTGAGCTTGATATTGATATCTGTGACCTGCACCCTGAACCTATCAGTACACGGCGGTTACTAGATTGAACTGCAACTTGTATGAAATTTTCTCGTGTTTACATATAGCTGTGAAATTTGTCTCTGTGTCCTTTGTGGTTTGAAGAAACAGTCATCAACACTGATTTTTTTTACAACCAATCAACTGATACCTACTCAATAGCTGTCATGTCACTAATTAAATCAATTCAACGATCCAAGCCACTACAGTCCCTACTTTCACTATTTATCTTTCTTATCCTCTCTGTCGCGTATTTATCCGGTTGGTTTCCATTTTCTAATTCCTCCACGTATTCTCCAGAAGAACTTAATACCTTATTGCAAAACAAGGAATCGCATATAGTTACATTGAAGAAAGTTGAGTTGACGGCTCAAGGGTTGACAAGACCATTCTTAGATGAAACGAATTTTCATGTCAAAAATTGGAATTTGAATGGTAATGCATTTGTTAAAAATAATGAGTATATTAGATTGACTTCAAATGCACCTCATTTAGCATCAAATATGTTTTCCAAAATGCCTATTCAAGCGGAATCTTTTGAAATGGAATTGACTTTCCATATCCATAATCAAGAAGCTAGCCATGGTTTAGTGGGCGATGGATTAGCTGTTTGGTTTTTAGATAAACCTTCAGACATTGGGGACGTATTTGGTATCGAAAACAGATTCAGAGGCTTAGGGATTATGATGGATACATATAAGAATGGGAAAAGAGGCCAATTCCCGTATGTCAATTTAATGTTAGGCGACGGTGAAAGTCATTATAATAAAAACACCGATGGGTACGAGACAAGGTTGGCTGGTTGTATGGCTAAAAGCATATTGAATCCGTCAGCGGGAGAAACCAAGATGAGATTGATTTACATCAAGAGCGGGTATTTATCAATCGATTTCAACTTCTACGGCAGATATGAAGAATGGATAAATTGTGTTACATTGACAAATGTAATCTTGCCACCTTTAAAATATTTAGGATTGTCTGCAGAAACTGGTCAACTATTCGAAAATGTCGATATTATTGAAAATAAAATATATGCTTTATATAAGCCAGAAGGATCTTTTGTTGAATCCATAGATGAATTAAATGAGTTAATTCTTGAACAAAATGAATATGACAGTGAAGTATCCCTCATTGCTCAAATCGTGGGTCAAGAAAAAGCTGCAAAGAAAAAAGGTGGTAGACACAGAGCTTTCAAGAAGAAATTAAGTGGACAAAGAAGAAAATCGCTAAAACGTTTGGAAAAGGCTGAAAAGAGAATCAAGGAAAGAGAACGTCAATTTAGATTAGAAAAATATGGTGACCCTGATGCCACTTTCTTAATAAGAATGCTTGGTCATTTCATAACTGGTCTTAAATTTATCATTTATGTAATAATACTGGTAATACTAGTATGGTTTGTATTGATTGTGATAAGAATTCAAAGACAAAAAAGAAAACAAAAAACTACTGGATTATTAGATTAGACTATTACTATATATAATTTATACAACATGAGTATGTAAGAATCGTGAAGTTTAGACGCTAATTTCTTCTTCTGACTTCGTTGTTCAACAACTCGCTATCTTTAATCAATTCAACGTCTTCATTAGATGTTGTTAACATTAAACCAAAAGAGTCTCTTGAAACTCTCAAAAATTTATAAAGATACATCATATAACTAGATGATTTTTCAGTGAAAGGGTTTAAAGTGTAAGCGCGATCCAAAAGTCTGAAACCATTTCTGAATAATGTATTTTCGAAGGTAGGATCAAATGAGTAAGCATTAGTTGTGATCAAGATAGATCCAGTAACACCCTTTTTCAACTTGTTTTTCTTCAAAAATTCCTGATATAATTCCCTAGATCTCAACACTGCCCATTCAATTAACATTTGATCAAAATCAACTTTCTGGAAAACCTTTCTGACATGAACACCAGTTATATTAACAACGAAGGTTTCAGCAGTAGATTGTTTTTCATCTGGAACAATTGTGGCTATAGCAATTGGCGACTCTCTATATACAACAATCTCAGAGTTGGCACCGCTTTTCAATAACTTAGTATCTGGGTCATTTGAAAATTCTTTGATGTCAAAGCCGAAAATATAATCACAATATTTCTGAGCTACGAACTTGTTTGTAATACTTCCCATTTCATCGCCTGTCATAAATGACAAGTACCCAAATGTGGCAAAAATACCAGCTAATATAGGCGCAGCCGCAAACAATCCAAATACAAAATCTGTTCTGTTCCTATTGGCAATACTTACCAATTCCAAAAATGAATCACTAGCTTCAATGAAATCCCATAACGAATACCCCAAAGCAATAGGTATAGCAATAAAATAGATAATTACTGAGAACGGGTGCCACATAATAAATCTGTTCAATTTAGATTGCAATTGTTTATAGTGATCTCCATGTAATATTATAGCTGCTTTGGCAAACTCTGGCACAAGTGGAGTTTTAGCTAATGTTGGTGCGATATTTGCATCCAAAGGCTTGTTTAAATCGATATCTTTCTGCTCGACCATTGCTTAATGAATTGTTTGGAAAACAGTTTGTGAAAAATAGTCGATGATCTTCGAATAATTTTTTATGCAAACAAACAAGTTGAAAACCCAGTCAAATAACTTATTGAAATAAGATGATCATAAATTGAAATTGACTGCACGTGGCCCTTTGCTGAAATTGGGAAGTTGTGCGGCTTCACATCCTGACTTGGACCATAGAGCAAAGTGAGATATGAGGTGGCTGTAGTGGAGATTCTACAAACAAAGCTGACGGTATTAGATTCGGTCTCAGATACATGGTGCCTTTAATTAGTACATACTGTTCGAAAGCAGAATTAATATAAGTAGCATCTATTCTTGGCAATTTTCTAAGGGGTTTTGGAAGTGTGGAACTGTATTGACAGTGGAAATGTTACTTCTGATGTGTGCGGCATATACGGTGCAATTAATGATGTTGTCGATTGATGCAAATATCATCTTCATTCAATTATAGTTGGTTGAGTACAGTTGGTGTAATAATTTATAAGCTCCCTGTTACATGTTCAAATTGTGGCTGCAAATGTAGGGAAAAAAGTGTGGTTTATCAACCACCTTAATCTTATCAGCTATTTGTCAATATATAATGATCTCTTCATTTCCATTTGATTTTAGCTTGCTTCTATGAAGTGGCCATGCCGTTCTTGTCTGATTTGGACTACGAGAATCCAGTCAACTTATCTCTTTCACAAGTTGAATCTGTAGCAATCATCGGAGGTGGAGCTTCAGGTGCTATAATATTAGATAGTTTATTGAAAGAGCCATCGAATATAAAACAAATCACCATATTTGAAAGACAAAGCAAGTTGGGTGGGATATGGATATTGAATGAACATACCATAGGTACCCCAAATGATATTGTTAAATCAGGTAATGTAGAGTTTCAAAATGATCCTCAATTGCCCAATCCATTAAAGAAGAAAGTAGGACCACTCATACTTCCTAAATCTACTCAAGAGCGATTCATTGAAACGCCTAGTTATTATGGTATCAAGACTAATATTATTGAGAAAATGATGACTTATAGTGATACGAATCAGTGGGATATTCAAGGGGAATCGGAAGACCGTAAATATGTAGTTGGTACTGTGGTTCAGGAATATATTGAAAAATACATAGGCAAAAATCAGAACGACTCCAGGTTCAAATTGAATTTGAACTCAACAGTTGAAGATGTTGAAAGAATCAACAGAGATGATCAAGAATTATCTTATAGATTCAGAATAACTGTTAGAACACCTCATGATAACGATAACGACAAGTGGTATCAACAAGAATTTGATTCAGTTGTAGTTGCATCAGGTCATTATCATGTTCCATATATACCCCATGTACAAGGGTTGATAGAAGTTCAAGAGAAATTTCCTGAGATTGTCCAACATGCTAAGTTTTTCAGAGATGCTCTGTCGTATAAGAACATGACTGTGGTTATTGTTGGTTCTCGTGCATCAGGTGCCGATTTGACAAAATTAATAGCTAGCGAAGTTAATACTGTTGTTTATCAGTCAATCAGAAATTTAGCAAAGACTAAAGTGTTTTCAACGAGACAAAACGTGATAATCAAAACCACGATAAAACAAATTCAATCATCGGATGGAGATATTGAGATTATTTTTGATGATGGGACTACGGTGATTAATCCGGATCATATCATTTACTGTACTGGGTACCTTTTCTCCTATCCGTTCTTGAATAGATTGTCTAACAATGCCATTACAAATGAAGGTATCACTGTTCCAAACTTGTATCAACATACTTTTTTGACATACGAACCTTTGATCGCAATTATTGGTGTTCCGATTGACGGGATCTCGTTTAGAGTTTTTGAATACCAAGCTATTCTTGCTACTAGATACCTTACCGGTAAGATCAAGCTTCCTTCAAGATCTTCACAAAGCGAATGGGCAAACAAAAGATATGATGAGAAGAGAAACACCAGGGCCTATCATACGATTGGTGTTTTGGATGCTTTCAATTATATGAACGATTTGGTTACCTTGGGACAGGTGCTGGAGAAAGTCAAGGTTGGAAGACAATTTCCGGTTTTAACCTATGATGATGTATTGATGTATAAAGAAGAAGGTGAGAAATTACGTAAATTCTGGGATGAAAGATAGATACATTAGATTATATATCTTGTACAGTTTCTGTTTCTGTTCGTGTTTCTGTTTCTGTTTCTGTTGCGCTTACAATCCACTCATTGTTTGAACTGTCACATTTTAGTAAAGTTATAATATTATTTTCAACGTTTGCAATTTGAATATTGTATTTAAAAAGACTAGGTGGCGGAATTGTAACATTAAAATCCTGATCAAGTCTGATTATCTTCAATTTAGGAAGAAAAAATGTTGCAAATACGTATTGTAACTTACTCAAGCTGAATCTTCTTAGCTCTAGATATTCTATGGTTTCTCTATTGGAGAAGAAAAGAATTGACAAGAAGCGGCATACTTGTTGGCCAGGTGAGTCCAATTCGTAATGTCTATCAATTGAGTTAGATGATGTGGTGGTAATTGGCAAATGACTTCTTTTGGATCTTAAAGGGTACAAAGTTTCAAAAGATATATCCTTTAATTTAAAATTAGACATAAATTCAATCTGTAGTGGCATCCAACAAGTTTTCACAAACTTTTCTAGTATAATTTTCAAAGTAGAAATTGTATTTGGTAATTGGTTTATATATTTCAAGGTATTTAATGAGTTGGCTTTGATTATGATTGTGTGCAAACAACTGAACCTGTGTAGGTCTTCAATTATAAGTGGTAGTCTCCATGAAGTAATGAAAGAGGGCCTTAGGTTTAAGCAAATAGTATCTATTTTGTCACAAATATTATGATCAATAATGAATTTAAATGTTTCCTTAAAAACGATTTGATGAAGCTTGCCAACTCCAATAGTGAGCGGTTTTGATAAGAAATGGTTGTGATCATAGAACAATTGTTTGCATGTAATTATCATGGGTAGAACATGTGTTGAATTCTGATCCATTAACCAACGGTGACATAGAATCAGCTCAATAACTTCGTATGGGAGATCCAAGAACGGTAGCTTTGATAACGTCTTCATTAACACTAGTGAGTTGTTATTTGATGTGTTTATAGTGGTTGTCTGGAGTTTTATTCTAAAGTTTCCCTGATGGGAACAAAAATGTTGCCAAAATCTTTTTTGAGAAACTGCAAAATTAAAAAACTTTTGAGATCTAAGGTGCAAACACATTTTGAACAAAAGATAGATAGATGGGTGTCGGACGGATCATATAAACAGTTTCTCAAGATGCCTAAACATGTTTCTTCAACCAACAATCACTTCGAGCCGGTCGGATCTGATAATTAATCTGGCCCCGAAAATAGACTTTGGTGACAACAGGAAAAATTTAGCTTTCACCAAGCATATAGAAACTGATCCATGAAGCAAACATGAAAATGAAAATGAAAATGAAAATGGCAAGAGATTAAGTAAAATGTTGTTTGCCAAAACTGGTTAAACGTTTCAAAAAATCATAAGCAAATATGGAGCTACCATCTATTAACAAAATGGTGTAAGTGTTTAGACAAGATTGCGAGCCGTGACATTCCTATGAGCTAAGTTGAAGCCTTCGAAACAATACCTAAAGGATAAAAAGATTTGATTTGAAATTCGAAAAAAGTAGCGTCGCCCGGTTTCGATCCGGGGACTTCAGGGTAACCAATAAACTGTTAACAACAATCTTATGAGCCCTGCACGCTTCCACTGCGTCACGACGCTCCTTTTAGTTGCAGGTTTATTTTTTGGTTTTTCCTTCTACTGTTGTCAAACACTGCACTCTTCTATATAATTTTATATGATTATCGGTTTTAGGAATCTAATTTTTGATATCTTATTTTTTTAATTTACTTATTCAATACAGTGAGGAGACAAACAACTGGGAGTAAGAACTGCTTAGAGTCGTTGTAAACATTAGGTTTAAATCAGTACCATGTTTACTTAAAATGAAGGGCAGGTTTAGCGAATGATTATGGTATCTGGTTTCTCGTAAGACACCCAAAAGAACATATGAAGCTTTCTATTAAGCAAAATCTCAATAGTTTTATATCATTCCAGAGGTATACCACTCTACAAATACTCAAATCTATTATTATACAACGCCACTGAAACGTCCGATGTTACTGGTAATGTGTTTGAACTATCATTCATTTATTGTATCTATAACCCCTTGATCTCATTAAGCACAACGAAAAGGTTTCTAATGATTGATAATTTTATTATAAATAAGTGGAATTTCTCCAGAAATTCTTAAATAGATTTTAGTTAGAAATCAATTTAATTCAGGATAAATATATATCGCTACGACTCTCCATAAAAATAATCATAACTGTAGAATATAACAGATTCTACAACTTTTAATCACATACTTATTTTACACTTAGTGTTCCTAGCATTTTGATTTGGTAGCAGCAAATTGATATGGTTTTTATGAGTCAAGAAAAAATGGTTTTCATTTTACACACTTTTCATCTACTATGACCAATGCCTGATGAAAATATTTACATACCAATTCCTCATTATCCACCTTTCAAGCTAAGGTCATCATTGATAGATAAAGATCCAGTTATTTGGGTACATTTAATAGAGGCATATATTCATTTATTGCAATTCTTATTAGATCCAAATTCGCCATATTTGAATGTTAAGTCGCAGCAGCAATTACAGCTTTTTTTGAAAGTCTTCTTGTATGAGTCAAGTGAAGAAGAGACAAAGATATTTTCATTAGGTGCTATAAATCCTGACATCAAGAAGAATACGGCAACACTAAGATCATATGTTTTTCAGCTAATTAAAAGTTATAGTTTTGTTAAATTGAACTTAACTGGTGAAGTTATTTGGAATTTCGTTAAGATATACTCGAAAAAT
The DNA here is from genome assembly GCA_030565165.1 of Nematodospora valgi. Classification (NCBI taxonomy): domain Eukaryota; kingdom Fungi; phylum Ascomycota; class Pichiomycetes; order Serinales; family Debaryomycetaceae; genus Nematodospora; species Nematodospora valgi. Next base: position 104,657 of record JAJMBF010000005.1, read on the forward strand.
AATATCAACACAGTTAGAGGATTAGTGGATGGGACTTTCAAGTCCAAATTCAATGATAATAAAAAGTCGGGGAATATTTCGTCTATTTCACCTATACACAAACATCTTGAGTCATTGATCATGAGTGGGAGATTCACTAAAGGAGATTTATCTTGTTTATCTATGTTATTGGGACAACATACCACAAAGACAGCTACATTCACATTGGGCAGTAATAAAAGCGTGAATAAAAAACAAAACACTTCGTTACCATTTGCAGAAAGTTTTGTAAATTCTGCGTGGATTGAATTATTAGAAAAGAGATACATAGGTGGGAAAAGTGTAAATGCAGACACTATCAAAGATGTAATGGTATTATCAATTATTTCATTGTCAACAGCGAAACTAGCGAAGTTGTCTATGGAATTAGGTGTATCATCTGTAAACACTTTGGGAATTGCCCCTCTTTTTAGCTCAATTATTATATCTGAACCATATAAAGAATTAGTACCTAATTTAGAAGAAAGATTACCATTCCTAAGATCGATAAAATTGGGAAACCTCAACGAATACGAGGAAGAGGAAGACGATGGATACGAACAAAATATAGAAGGTATTTCTTTATTGGTTGACCTATTCCCACAACTCACAGAGGGAAAAGCTAAATTTATCTTGAAGGAAAACAATGGAGATGTTGAGCATGTCACTCATTTGCTTTTGGAAAATCCAGATATCATAGATACAATCCAAGCAGCGCCAAAGAAAAAGAAGCAGCTAAATTCCAAAGTGACAGTAAAAACAGGTAACCATATTACAAAGAGGTCTATTTATGATGACGACAAGATAGCAAACGGTGACTTTTCTGGCTCAACTATTATCTATGGTAAGAAGGAGCGTGAAAAAATCGATTCTGCAAGTGAAGATCTAAAAAAGAAAACACTTAATGCTGCTCTTAGACTCATGTATGAAAGTGATGAAGATGAACCTGATGATACTTATGACGATCAAGAGAAGACTAGTGGACTGGCTTTAGCAGATGATCCCAAGAAGAAAAATAAGAACAACAAATTAGCAGTTCTTGAAGCTGAGAGTAAATCTGATAGTAGTATTGACGAACGAGAACGTTATTTATTCAGTGTGTTCAAAATTGAAGGCAGTAATTCATTTGCTAGAACTGCAAGAAAGTCGAGTAGTCGTCAACAGTTGAAAAAAGAAACTAATTGGTCCCATGAACAGATTGAAGGGTGGTTGAGAATGTTATTGAAGTCTCCACGTAGATTCAAGATCTTAGAGGAAGATTTCTTTTATGGTGGTGGTAATCCAAATAGAAAAAGGAAGGAGGAAACACCAGAAAAGACCTCCACGAGTGAAAAATCTAAGCCCAAGGCACAATCCGATAGTAAGCAAAAGTCCAAAGAACAATCCAAACGTACCCAAGCTAGAAACGAGAAAAATAAAGCTAGTAGAGCTAATCATAATCGTAAAAATCAATTTGATAAAAAGTCCAATCGTGCATTTGCTGATTTATAGCATTAGTTTAGATTATTTATAGTGTAAAAGCAAGATAATTTTCGGTAACAGAAAAATTGTTTATTCCAGTTGGTCCATTATCAACCAACAAAGGCAATTCACCAATTCATGATCACAGCAATATTCATCTATGATTCCAAAGGGGATGTATTAATATCGAAGCTATATAAGGATGGAATTAAGAGAAACATAGCTGAAGTGTTTCGAATTCAAGTCATCACTCAAACAACAGCAGCAAGATCAAACCGAGATCCACGATCACCCGTATTAACCTTGGGGTCTACTTCCTTCATATATATCAAGCTGGGAAATGTGTGGATATGTGCCGTGACTAGATCGAATCAAGATTGCTCTATAATTCTTGAATTTTTGTACAGATTGGAAACGTTATTGAGAGTTGTATTGGACAATAACAAAAAGAAGATTCCGAATTCAATACTAACTGAAGAAAGTATCATAAATGATTTCACATTGTGTTACGAATTGCTTGATGAAGTTTGTGAATTTGGATTTCCAATTAATTTGGATTTGAACTATTTGAAGAAATACATTGTTGGTATCAATGATGCTGATGATCGTCTTTTCAAAATTTCACCATTGAAGAGGAAACCTTCGTCACGCTCACCAGCCAAGAATACACCACAACCAAAAGAGAACAATATCACATGGAGATCACCAGGAATCAAATATCGTCGTAATGAAATATTTTTAAACGTGTCCGAGAGAATTAATGTTTTGATGAATTCACAATCTGATGTATTGAGAAGCTATGTCGATGGTTCAATACAAATGAAGACTCACTTGTCTGGTATGCCACAATGCCGATTTGGATTTAATGATAACACAGTGTTGGTTTCGCATATTAATAGCGAAAATAGAGATGGAATAGTTACACTTGAAGATTCCAAATTTCATCAATGTGTACAATTGAATGTGTTTGAAAATGAAAGAGCCATTCAGTTCATTCCACCAGATGGAGAATTTCAATTGATGAGTTACAATTGTAATCTGAATATCAGCTTACCATTCAAGGTATATCCACAAGTGCAAGTAATCGGACGATGTAAATTGATGTATAAGATCAGAATCAGATCGTTCTTCCCTGTGAAACTACCGGCTACGAATGTAATCTTAAAAATTCCAACTCCAAGAGGGGCCATACTGCCAAATATTTCAAATTCAAATGGGAAAGCAAAATACCATCCCGAGGAAAACATGATTCATTGGAAGTTCAATAAGTTTTTTGGGGAACAGGAACATGTATTCACTGCTGAAGTCTCTGTCGATCAGAGCTCTGATGAATTATTATACTGGACAAAACCTCCAATGACTTTGGAATTCTTTTTGGATATGTTTTCAAGTTCGGGACTAACAGTTAAGTTTTTAAGAGTACAAGAGAAATCCAACTATAGAACAATAAAATGGGTTAAGTATAGTACTAAATCAGGATCTTGCGAAATTAGATATTAAAAAGTGTATAGACATTCTAAATTGTACAATATATTACACAACCAACATGCGCGTGAACATCAAAATAAAAAAATGAGCCAAAAACCCTCCAGTCTCATCTCTTCCATATTAACTTCTTTACATTCAACCTCAGGATTCAATGAGAGATTTAGTAGTTTTAGGAGGCATATCACATCCCGATTTAACCAAATCAATATGTCGTAATTTAACTATTGAGCAGGGCTCAGTTACATCCCGTAAGTTCTCCAACGGTGAGACATCGATTGAAATCAAAGATAGTGTTCGTGAAAAAGATGTTTTCATAGTGCAAAGTGGATGTGGTCATGTTAATGATAATTTCATAGAGTTATTAATTACTATAGCTGCATGTAAGACAGCAAGTGCAAAGAGGGTTACTGCAGTTTTACCATTATTTCCATATTCTAGACAGCCTGACGTACCATTTTTACCAGGCTTAACTGGTGCTCCAAGTATATCCACAAAGAAGGAAGATTATACATTTGAAAGTACCCCAAGTACCCCAAAACCTCTTTCCAGAATGGAATCTCAAAAATCTGTATCCGAAGCGGGAATTGAAGTTGATTTCAAAGAAAAGGCAATTTTGAACAAATTAAAAATGCCAACTCCCGTTAAATATACCCCTAATTCTGCTGTTACAAATTCTGCTGCAACTTTTTTATCACAGGTGGATGCCCATGGTAAAACAGAAAGCGGATATAAGCAATGGATTTCACCCAATGGTACTTTAATAGCCAACTTATTAACCACTGCCGGGGCAGACCGTTTGATTACTATGGATTTGCATGATCCTCAGTTCCAAGGGTTCTTCAACACTCCAGTTGATAATTTGTATTCTCGTCCAATATTGAAGCACTACATTACCGATTATATTCCAAATTATAGAGACTGCGTTATCGTAAGTCCTGATTCTGGTGGTGCTAAAAGAGCAACTGCAATTGTAGATTCTATCGGTTGCTCTTTTGCATTGATTCATAAAGAACGAAGAGCTAAAATTGCTAAAAATCCACCCCTGACCACATCTTCAATGAGTATAAATTGTACACAACAACAACAGCAACAACAGCAACAGCAGCCTACCATGGTTGCAACTACAATGTTGGTTGGAGATGTTAAAGACAAAGTATGTGTTTTAATTGATGATTTGGTAGATACTTCATACACTATAACCAGAGCCGCAAAATTATTGAAAGATGAAGGCGCGAAATATGTTTATGCATTAGTCACCCATGGGATCTTCAGTGGTGATGCTATAAATCGAATTAATAAAAGTGCCATTGATAAACTAGTTACTACGAACTCCGTTCCACAGAGTGAACACGTCAGTGTATTGGGTGACAAGATAGAAGTCTTGGATGTAAGTAGAATTTTTGCGGAGGCTATTAGAAGAATTAACAATGGTGAAAGTGTAAGTATGTTATTTGATCACGGTTGGTAGAGGTAAACTTGTGTAAATACTGTAGATATTTATTAAATGAAGAATTTTTTCAAACGTCGATTGACGTAGGACTTATGAAAGTATCACGAAACTGTAGCGATCGTCAAACTTTGCCCTTTCGTGAGTAGGTTTGTTATAACTTGTTTGATTTCGCGACGTAAGAAACAAAATTCCCAAGCAAGGGTAGTGAGATTTGAGGTTTGAATTGCATTTGGTTCAACAAAGTCACATAGATGAATCTCTTCATCTCTACTTGCGCGGTGTAATAATTGGCTTTCAAAAGGATTGAACCTTTTCTTTATTTATAATCATAGCCCGTAACTGTTGAATGGTAGCGGATCTGACTTTTCAAATTAACGGGTACCAAGGTCGGGCGCACCAGTGATAGCATGCGACCAATGGAAGCAGCGTGAGAATAGTTAGAAAATTGCAAGCATTTCACAATGTACATCGTGTCAAGGCGTTGTGAGATGCGCCTATTAGAAAGTTGCAAAATTGTCTCTTATGCACAACAAACTTTGAAACACAACAACAACAATAACTAGCAAATTCCTCCAGCATGTTCCACCACTGGAAAACCCCTCAAATATTGATGGATTCCACGGCGTGTTAACTCGTGGGGTAGTAAACGTATTATGTTGACAACTCAAGATCAAAAAAATCTTCTACGATGAGACGTGCCGTCCTGGATCTTGTAAAGTTGCATACGCCTCCTGAATATACTCCCTCTCTTTCATTATTTTTTGGTCTAGACTTTTATTTTATCAAAATGTAAGCTCACATAGGTTGTTACCAAAAATAAAAATTTATGGTTTATTTAAGCGGTTCTTCCCAAAGAGCTGAGAACATTGGGAACAAAAGCTGTTAGAAAAACAAGATACATTGCTTTCCTACTTTCATCCGTTACTTTCTTACAATTTTGTTGGTGATATAATCACTCCGCACCAAATTACCTTTCTCAACTAATATTGTTTACTAATGCTTACTCAGGCAATTGTGACGGTGGGATATGTCATGAGCTTCGAAATTGAGTGATATATTTCTTGAAAACGGTGCAATTTTCGGAGTCCGGTCAGCAGAGGTTCTTCCACTCCAGATTTCGCTTTCGTTGTCCACAAATAAAGAAGGTACCAATCACGTGACACACAAATGCCTAACAAAAGCCCTACCAACTGTACGGCAAGCTAAGTAACTTGCAATGAAGCGTCGTTTTTCACTGCCTTTGACTTTAACATTTGAGCCCTTACTACTACTCGAATATACTCCACAATTTTTTCAATAATTTAACAAGCTTTTAGCTAGCTGTATTGTTGTAGACAATAAGCTTACATTGGGCTCTCATACTTCTCACGTACATCTCTCTTTCTCCCCCACCGCCGCCTACAAATACCAAGAACCAAGGATCAGTGTACAAGAAATGATCCATCAAAACAACCCAAATCGTTTCAAAGTGGCTGTTGAAAAGCCAACACTTAGGTGTTACAAGCAGATCCCACAGATGGAGTTGGTTATGTCATTCAAGCGTTTGTTGAACTAGCTAACTACGACAAAATTCCAAAAAAACTCCGTTATCCGAATATTTCATTTCGAGTATTATTTGTATATGCCTTAGTAGTGGGAACACAATAAACTTGTGTTGCTAAAATGCCCTCTGGTTTTTTCTCTGAGTTTTTGTGGCTTCCCCCTCCTTTCAAACTAAGTGTAACCATTTACCAGCATCAGGCATTTGCCTTGAAAACAACTATAAATATCACCCCAGGTTTCCACTTTATATCTTGATTTGGTTCTTGTTCTATCCCCCTTTGAATTTTGTCTTTTCGATACAATAGCTTTTCTATACAACAAACAAAATGAGTGTACCTACACTTGAGAACAGTGTTGCCAATTTGAATATTTACAAAACCAACTCCAACAATTCATCGATCATGAGTTTGAAACACGACTATGTTGATTCACCCTTCAGCGGCAAAAAAGATCAATTTGACCAAGTGTTGGATGTATTGGACTCTACTGGTTTTATCCCTGAATCATTGATTGAGTCCGAAACCAAATGGTTCTATGAATCTTTGGGAATTGATGATGTGTTTTTTGCCAGATCCCTGCCGGAGGACATTGCTAGTCATATACATGCTTTATATTCATGTAAGGTCCAAGCTTATTCTAGTTCTGGAGAACAACCTTTAATTTCCTACAAAAGAGAAGCTGAAGACCATGCTGTATTTTTTGACACCGTTGATGTTCAAGATTATCAAAGAAACGTATTTGAAGGAAGAATCGATGATAAATACATTGATCCTTCAAGCTCAACAACCAACAGCTATCGTACTGAATATTTCTGTGCTCCATTAAACTACAAAACTGATCCAATTTTACTGGGTGTTTATCAACAGAATAAAAATTTACATGAACAATATGTTCGTTTATTCTTTGTTTACAAAAATCAGTATGAATCAACAGAAGTTTTATCTGATGAAACTGATATAGAAAAAATTGGTGACAAAACTTTCTTGAAGATAGCTTCAGACAATACCAAACATTTATATTCCGAACTTGTTAGAGATGTTGTAAAGACTACAGGTCCAGTAATCAGACACTTCCCAATTGAAGATTCCGAAGAATATAGAGTTGTCATTGGTTATAGACAAAAAACATCTGCTAGATACAATTCCGCATTAAGTGATTTGGCAAATTACTATAAGCTACAAACTACCAGAAAGTATGTTGAACAATTTGCTAATGGTGTTACTGTAATTTCAATGTATGTTACCTCAAAACTGAAAAAATCTCCAGTTGACTTGTCGATTTATCAAGTTATTAAAGAAGCTTCGTTACTATACTGTATTCCTCACAATTATTTCCATGACAGATTTATTCAAGGTGAATTATCTTTACAAGAATCTATCTATGCTCAATCCGGGGTTATTTTCGTAACACATTTCTTAAACCGTTTGGGTCCAGAATATAGCAAATTATCATCATTATTAGACCCTTCCAGGTCTACTGAACACGCCGAAGTTTTAAGTAGTTTGAAGAGAAGATTAAGAGCTGAAACTTACACTCAAGATTACATCAAGGAAGTTTTTGACACAAGAAGAGACATTGTACGTAAATTATATCGTCAATTCGCTGATGTTCACTACATCAGATCTTCAATGGAAAAAACTTTATCCTACCAAAGATTATCACAGATTACACCAGTCGGTACAGAAAAAGAATTTGAAAACTTATTAAACAGAGAATGTTCCCAAAATGAACACCATGCCATTGTCTTGAGAGCTTTATATACCTTCAACAAATCCATCTTGAAGACCAACTTCTATACATCAACCAAAGTTGCTTTATCATTCAGATTAGATCCATCATTCTTACCAGAATCAGAATATCCAGAACGTCCATATGGTATGTTCTTCGTTGTCGGTTCTGATTTTAGAGGTTTCCATATTAGATTCAGAGATATTGCACGTGGTGGAATCAGAATCGTTAGATCTAGATCATTAGATGCCTACAATGTTAACGCTAGAAATTTATTTGATGAAAACTATAACTTAGCTAACACTCAACAACGTAAAAACAAAGATATTCCTGAAGGTGGTTCTAAGGGTGTCATCTTATTAGATTCTGGTTCTGCTCAAGAACGTCCTCGTGCTTGTTTTGAAAAATATACCGATGCATTAATTGATTTACTTTTGAAACAACACATTCCAGGTGTTAAAGATAGTTATGTTGATTTATACAACAAACCAGAAATTTTATTCTTGGGACCAGATGAAGGTACAGCTGGTTATACTGATTGGGCTACTTTACATGCCAGAGAGAGAGGAGCTCCATGGTGGAAATCTTTCCTTACTGGTAAATCTCCAGAAATTGGTGGTATTCCTCATGATGAATATGGTATGACTACTTTATCAGTTCGTGCTTATATTAACAAAATTTATGAAAAATTGGATATCGATGATTCTAAAATCCGTAAATTCCAAACTGGTGGACCAGATGGTGATTTGGGTTCAAATGAAATCTTATTATCCAGAAAAGAAAAGTACGTTGGTATTGTTGATGGTTCAGGTGTTATCTGCGATCCTCAAGGTTTAGATAAAGAAGAATTACTCAGATTAGCTAAAGAAAGAAAAATGATTGAACACTACGATAGATCTAAATTATCTCCTCAAGGTTATGTTGTCTTGGTTGATGATATGGATGTACAATTACCAAATGGTCAAATTGTAACCAGTGGTGTTGCTTTCAGAAACACATTCCACTTAAGATTAAAAGAACAATATGGTATTAATGGAGTTGATCTCTTTGTTCCATGTGGTGGTAGACCAGCTGCCATTGACACCCATAATGTTCATGATTTAATTGATGAAAAAACTGGAAAGTCTATTGTTCCATATTTCGTTGAAGGTGCTAACTTATTTATTACTCAATCTGCTAAATTAATTATGGAGAAAGCTGGTTTAATCATCTTCAAAGATGCTTCAACTAATAAAGGAGGTGTTACTTCTTCCTCATTAGAAGTTTTAGCTGCGTTAGCGTTTGATGATAAAGCATTCTTGGAAAACATGTGTGTTGATTCAGAAACTAAAGCTATTCCACAATTCTATCAAGAATACGTTAAAAACGTTCAAAAGATTATTGTTAGTAACGCTGAAGCTGAATTTGAAGCTTTATGGAAGTTGAAATCTGAAACTGGTATGCCATTCACTATATTATCAGATAAATTGAGTGTTGCCATCAATAAATTAGGTGATGAATTAGCTAACTCTAAAGAGTTATGGGACGATGATGTTGAATTTAGAAACGCTGTCTTATTAGATTCATTACCACCATTATTATTAGAAAAAATTGGTATTGAAAATGTATTGGCTAGAGTTCCACAGGCTTACTTGAGGGCAATTTTTGCTACTCATTTAGCTTCTAAATTTGTTTATTCAAGAGGTATTGACTCTAATCCTGCTAAATTCTTAGAATTTATCAGTAGTATTAGAAAAGAATTTGTTCAAAAGGGTTTATTAAAATATTAATTAAAATAATTTTTACGTATTAGATGTTTATAAAAATAATATCTTCTTATAGGTTTGAAACTGTCGATGTATTTCACCATACCTCTTTTTTCATAATTCATTAACTCATATATTCATCATTTACTGGGTTGTTTCAGCTTAACTCTTAGATCCTGGTTGTTCAATTCCCAAGTCAGTTATAATTTCTTTACGAGCTCTAACTTCATCATTCACATGTGTTGTAACGTAATCTCCTATCAATGCAAATGCGATGGTTGAAAATCCAACATAATAACGCACCTTCGCAGGAAGTGACATCCACTTAGCGTATAGTCCCATCTATCTTTGGAAGAAAGCAGTGTATAAAGTTGATTTTTTCTTACTCTTTTTTTTTTCCAGCTGTGGACCTTCCCCATCATCAAAATGTCAGATATTGCAACCAGCAAAAGATATGCCATTACTAGAACAACCCTCCCGCCTTGTTGTTTGCAGATTCATCCTAAAGATGCATCAAAGATCATCATTGGGACGTATAAACTAGAAGATAATGGGGCACGTCACGGTTCGCTAGATTTGTATATATACATAGACAATGAATTGAAACTTCAATCAAGCACACCTACAGAAACAGCAATCCTAGATGTGAAGTTCAATCCACGCGATGACGATAAGTTAATCACTGTTCATTCAAATGGGCACTTGGTGTATTGGAAACTTTCAGTTCTGCTCGAAAAAATACATGATGAATGCATAGTGAAAGACACCCTAATCACTTCATGTTTCTTCAGTCCAAGCAAACCTGGTGATATCTTGCTCACCTGCTCAGATGGATCCCTGGGGATTTTCAATTTGGAAATACTATCAATGCAATGGCTAGATACGTGTCACGAGCTAGAATGCTGGACAGGTTCATTCGGCCAATTGGGTGAATTAACGAATGTTGTCTACACTGGAGGTGATGATTCACAATTGATTGCGCATGATTTACGTACAAACGAGTGCATATGGAATTTGAGACGTGGCCATAATGCCGGAGTGGTTTCTATATTGTCACCTAGCAGCCAATGGAATTCACGTAGTGGACATACACTATGGACAGGTTCGTACGATGATCATTTGAGAGTTTGGGATTTGAGAGTTGTTGATAAAGAGAATCCGGATTTATTACCTAGATACATTCCAAAGAAACTTTGCGAGAAGAACTTTGGGGGAGGAGTATGGAGATTGATCCCAAGTCCACTTGATGATAGACTTTTGACTTGTTGTATGTATGATGGAGCTAGAATTGTCGATACCAAAGGAGAGAATTTCGATGTTACAAGATACTTTAAAGAAGATCATCAAAGTATGTGCTATGGAGCTGATTGGTCACTGGATGGTGAATATATAGCTTCATGTTCCTTCTATGATAACGTAGTACAGATATGGTCCCCTGATGAATGCTTATAAAATCAACTCAAGTATATAGACTTAAATCAAGAGGAACTGAAGAACCTCGTCCACTGGGATACAATTTTTGAGCTTGTCCATTTTCACCAAACCTTCTAGGATTAGGTAGAGCATTTGCGTTGACAAATTTAAATCTCTTGTCTTCAATGACTAATTTTTGAGGTGATGAACCATTACCACTACCATTTCTTGAGTCAATCGTATATGTCAGTGCTGAAACTTTTCTCAAAGAAGAGCCTGCATTCTGTTTTAAATCTAAATCATTGTAATGTGATGATGAAGAAGGAGTTCTTGGAGTACTAGGGCCTGGAGGTGGCGGAGGAGGTGCTGATTTTTTGGCTCTTGGAGGTGATGGATTCGACGTGGAAGGTAATGGAGGTGGACCGACATCTGGTAATTGTGGAGTTGTTAAAGATGAAGGAGATCCGACATCATCAAATGATTCAGGCAGAGATGTTCTCTGTATTTGTGGTTTGCTTGTTGGAATCATTGACACAATTGGATGAGCTTGTGGTGGTATTGAATGTGTCTGACTTGAGATTGGTAGCATTGGTGGCGCTGGTGTTGGTAATGAAACTTGAGTTTTTTGTGATGGCATTGGAAGTATCGCGCTAGGTGTTGGTGGTGCAGCATTTGGCAAAGGCGGTGCAGCACTTGGTGTTGGTGGTGTATTCGCAGGCTTACTCTTTGTGGTTGATTTTGCCAAGGGATTAAAACCTTTATGCTTGTCTGGTGATGTTGCTGATACTGTAGGTTTTTGAGGTGTTATGACAGCTTCATCTCCTACAGTGTAATAACCTTTCTGACTTCCATCAACCACAAATTCTTCATTTCGTTTGGCATTAATTTGAGCTAGGAATGGTAAAGCTCCACCAGGAGCCACAGATGTTGAATCTGAGGACGGAGACGACAAATTGTCGGCTTTCCTAGGCTCTGGTGCTCCAAATGGTGGTAAAAGTGGAGCTGCTGGTGCGCTATTTTTTGGTAATGGAGGAGCTACTGGAACATTATTCTTCTTTAATGGAGGTGCAGATGGAATAGATGATGGTAAAGAAGATGCTTTTTGCGCAGAAGAATTTGGTAAAGGTGGCGCCTTTGGTGGTCCGTTCCTTGGAAGTGAAGGTGGTAATGACCCTGGTATAGGTGGTGGGTCATTTGACGGTAATCCTGGAACCTTCGGCGGTGCTGGTGAAGATTTAGGAGCTTTTGCAGAATCAACAACATTCTTTTCATCTCTTTTTGCATTAATTTCAGCTAAGAATGGTAAGCCTCCACTTGGTAAAGGTGGTGCAGTAGGTACCAAGCTTGAACCTTTGTCATTATTTGGTAGTTTTGGGGCAGGAGGAGCATTGCTTGGTAAAGGAGGAGCATTGCTTGGTAAAGGAGGAGCATTGCTTGGTAAAGGAGGAGCCGAAGATGGTACCGGAGGGGGTCCAGTTGGTAAAGGTGGAGCTTTAGGAGTAGACTCGGCTGAATTAAGTGAAGAATTTCTTACATGTGATGATTTCTTTGGTCTTGTTGGTGGTAGCTTTGGAGCTGAAGTTTTTGGTAACGGCGGTGCTTGTGATGGAATCGGAGGCGGAGCTGATGGTATTGGTGGTGGATTCCCATTTAAAACTGATGAATTTCTTGAATGAGATGGTCTTGAAGATGGTATCAAAGAAGCCTTATTGGTAGCGGGTCTTGAAGGTACCAGTGGTGAGTTCATGTTTGGAATCTTTGGAGCTGAGGAAGGTATGACACCAGATCTATTGTCAACATGTTTTAGTTTGGGAATGCCGCTGGCAAATATGTCACCCAATTGAGGAGCTCCTGCTGGCATTGATGGAGGTGAAGCCATCCCTGGTGCCACGTTACGTGCTGGAGGCGGACCTGATGTCACCGACAGTTTAGAGTCGATCATTGGTTTAGATTTATCAATTGTAACAGCCTTTTTCAATTTTGCTCCCTTTCTTATATCTCCTAGCAATGCATCCCTTCCTGCAGGCATTGACGATGGTGGACCTGGAGTCAAATTACTTAAAGCTGGAAGTGGTGGAGGAGGAGGAGGAGGAGGACCGGCCATTGTGTGCTGTTGATAAGATGAAGTTGCTGGTTGATCAAACGTAGAGGAAATGACAAAAGCGGAATCTACTTGGTATACCATTTACATAATATTGGGTGATGCACAGAGGTATCTTTTGTTGACTTTGCACGACTGGTTTTGCAATTGTTCTTAATTATATCTATAACGTCTCTATTCAATAACTGCTACTTAACCCCCCATGATAGATTATCGTATCCAAATAGCCATGGACCAACAGTGTGTCTCACTACTATCATTGACACCCCTACTATGAGCTGAATTGCTAAAATAACCATACACAAATGGTCTTCACGCAAAGGACCAAACCATACCAAAGTAAGGTTTATGATTGTCATGTTTGTAAACCTAACGATGTCATTCAGTTTCGGATCTCTTTCCAATTTGATTAATTTGAAGATTTCGAGGAATCTGAGAATTGACGTAGCTAAAGGACTCTTCTTCTGCAATTCTCCATAACTAGGGTACATTAAACCATCCTGAACATTAAATTTCGGCAATCTATGTCTAGGACAAGGTATTATGTGAAACAATTGTGGTACTGAATAAATAAAATTGATGATTTGCGGTAACAAAAATATCAAGAGCGTTTTTGAAAAATGCCCTAGTATACCAACAATTGCAAAAACCATACCACTAAAATAACAATAAGTATCACCAACAAAGACTCTAGCAGGAAACCAATTGTATTGTAGTAAAGCTAGTGATACGCCTAAGAATGGCATGATGAAAATCACAGAGAACAAGTGTGAATCATGAGCAGCTTGTGAAATGTTTGTTGAAAAAAGGTAACAGAAATCATTTATCAAAAAAATAGCTGCTAAAACCACCGATTGTCCAACTTCAAGTCCATTAACACCAGCAAGTATATTTATCGAGTTTGGCGAGAAAATGGAAACTGCAGACATGTATGCATAGTAAAATATCCCCAAATCCATCAATTTAGGAGCTTTATCTGGTACAACATAATCTGTTTGCAACGTCCTGAATGATAATCCAGTAAGACAAGTCACCAAATGATTACCATACTTGATAAAAACGTTTAAAGTATTTATCAAGTAGTATCCACACGGAAGATCTGTAACAAATTTTGGAACAACTATCGAAGTAACACTAAAATCAACATAATAAACAATCAACAAAGGTAGTGATGCTACAGCTGGTAAGAAAAATTTATGACGCCATCTGATGTCAAATAAATCATCTAGTAAGCCCAATAATGTAGTACTCTGTAAACACAAAATTGCACTCAAATATTCAGCTAATTTATTATGAGGAAATAATCTGTTGTTCGTCAATGTTTGATATTGGGTGACATAATTCTGAGTAATAACTTCGTCATTCGATAATGAACCAAAGGAAACAAGATATTTGAAGAAAACAAAGGGAATGAGGCCAAACATCAAAAGCATATATGTCACTGCCGCCACCAATCCCATTGTCTCCGGTATTTCAGATACCGGTGGTGGTTTGGACAAATCCTTACCCATGAGACCAATTTTAATGAAGCTTGAGCCAACTTTTGGAATCACCAGTAACGTGATCACATATCCTATACAAGCAAAAGCAAACAGTGTACGTAATGGATTGTTGAGGGTAATTGCCGCTACACTCGCTGTAAGTATAGCTATCTTGAACAATCGATTCAACATTGGGTTTATGATACTGTTGTTGACGTTGCAAAAAACGGAGTCTCTACTGAAAAAAAACTACGAACAAAACTTCTAGAACTCAATTTCGATTTACCAGCCTATAAACAATGAAACCATTTATTACTGGCCACGAGGAATTAATACATGATATCAAATATGACTTCTACGGTAAACATCTAGCAACAGCATCATCGGATCAACATATTAAAGTGTTTGACCTAGATCCTACAACATCATCGTGGGTGTTAAATGACCTGTGGAAAGCTCATGACTCGCTGATAGTGAGGGTATCTTGGGCCCATCCTGAGTTTTCAAGTTCCAAAATACTAGCATCATGCTCATATGATAGAACTGTGAAAATATGGCAAGAACAACCTGATGAAATGCATGGTTCGGGAAGAAGATGGATTAAATTAGCAACACTTGCAGTTGAATCTTTTGGGCCAATATATGATGTTGTATTTGCTCCTAATCACTTAG
Source organism: Nematodospora valgi (assembly GCA_030565165.1). Taxonomy (NCBI): domain Eukaryota; kingdom Fungi; phylum Ascomycota; class Pichiomycetes; order Serinales; family Debaryomycetaceae; genus Nematodospora; species Nematodospora valgi. The sequence goes on from JAJMBF010000005.1 coordinate 119,756, forward strand.
GATTAAAACTCGGATGTGTTGGATCAGATGGAATTTTTAGAATATATGAATCCCTTGAGCCTAATGATTTGACGCATTGGGCTCTAACGTCTGAGATTCCAATTTTATATCTGCAATTACCTGCTAAAAGTTTACAAAGTAGTTTGGCCATTGAATGGTGTCCTTCCAAATTCATGAAGACGGAAAAATTTATTGTTGTGGCACTAGACCAAGGTTTCATTTATGGGAGTGTACCAAAGCAGATTAGTGATGGAGAAGAAGGAGGTAGTGGAGAGAAATATGTAAAAATGTGTAATCTTCCAGAGCATAATGGTCTAATAAGGTCAGTGAGTTGGGCTCCTTCAATGGGCCGTAGATATCATCTAATTGCAACTGGTTGTAAAGATGGATATGTGAGAATATTCAAAGCTACAGAAAATCCAGGAGGCGAATTGAAAATAGAGACTTTGGCTAAGTTGAGTGATCACAAGCTGGAAGTCTGGAGAGTAAATTGGAATATCACTGGTACTATACTTTCATCGGCAGGTGATGATGGAAAATTAAGGCTTTGGAAATGCAATTATTTGAGCGAGTGGAAATGCATGAGTGTTATAAATACAAGCAATAGGTCAGATAGTCGTGGTATTGAAACTGAACCTACAAAATCTATATAGTTTTTTGTTTCTTATCTAATTGACTCCATAATTCTTCATCTTCAGCTTCTTCTTCTCTCTTACGTTTAACTAATTCTTCATCTTCATCATCTAGTATCAATAAAGAGGAAACTTCAACTCCAACATAAACTTTAACTAGTAATTCACGAGACTGAAGATCAAACACCCTGAGATATCTATCCAAACCAGCAAATGCAATGATATCCTCACAAATTTGTACACCAAAAGTAGCACCCGTATTACCACCAGTAAATTTACCCAACAATTTCGGCACTGGTTTGATAATATCGCCCGCCGATGCAGAATTAGTCTTCAATGCTCTCTCATCTATTCGGGTTATGGAATGTTTAGCTATCAAACTATGGGTATCAGTTACGATAATTTCAGTTTGATCCTCATTTGCAAATTTCATTGTAACAATTGGTTTCTCACATACTTGAAAATCTTTTAGTGGTTTTTTGCCATGAGATGTATCATATATACGTACTTGACCGTATCTGGTTGATGTGATAATCTTGTACCCACTTTTCGGTTGATCTTGACAGAATAAGATGTTGGTTATCCAGATGGGTACTCTTAAGTTCAAATGATCATTTTTTACATTTCTTGCCTTAAATACTACTGCTGGTTTGAATTCTTTTTCGTAGCACTTTTTGAAGATTTTACTATTGAGCTTGGAATTAAATAATTTAATTATTTGCAAGTCATTTTCTTTACCTCCATAAGCAAATATGTTTTCCTCTTTAGTATTGATTGCAAATGCGCTTATTGGCTTGGTTTCAGGTAAGTTTATTTCCAAAGGTTTGAAATCAAATGAATCAGTTATGTGAATAAGGAACACTTTGCTAGAGTTATATGCTATTATAATACTATCTAATTTTTCAATCTTAATCAATGCAACTGGTTGGTCTTCTTTATCTACTGGAATATCAAAATTGTGCAATAACTTATGTTTATTTTCTTCATCTGTTGTTTCCTCGTCTGTCAATTCATATATGGACACAGTTCCACCTAACTTAGACGCAATAATATATTGATAATTGTAATTCAATAAATGAATAATTCTTGTTTTTGTTGAAGCCTTAGGTTCTGTGAAACAATTTGCGATTGATTTTGGTTTTGTCCCATCTTGTTTAGAAGTATCTGTTCCTCTTGAGCATACGACCTCCTTGGCAGCCCCTGTGTCGTCTGAAGATATTATGAACTTCATTGATACAGGTAGTTAAGGTTCTTGAGATGAGTACAGGATGAGAAAAATTATGTTGATGGAAAATGAATATGCAGGATTTATACGCTACCATATGATTCATCTGCTTAGTGAAAATTCCCACGTATTAACCACCATGATTCCTGAGTTTAACGATCAACAATCTAAAATTCAGTATAAAGACCTCAGATTAATAGTAAATGTATGTTACAAACGGTCTTGGTGTGCAATTAACTATTATAAATTAGATTTCGGATTTGGCAATAATATACACAGACCTTAAGTTGTAGATTTTATTGTTTCTACATTTACAAATGTTATTAATGTTTGAATTGTGAGCCATGACGATACATCTGTATTGTCATTTAAGACCAATGAACTAATACAAAAGCTAGTTAAAAAATATGAGAGGAATTTATCTTATTTATAGTGAGATTGGCAGTCACTGAAAATCTCTCCAGTGAGATATAGACATACATCACTTGTAATACTAAATGTGCCGCAAATATCTTTAAGGTTATATTCACAGCAAGGTCACGTGAGCTACAACACTGGAACAACACCTCATACCAATTGTTTGATAAACTTTTACCTAGCTTTTGAACGTGGTACTCAGTATTACCATATTGCACTTAAATTGATAACTCGACAGTTTTGCATTAATTTACGAATTGTAGGAAAATATCGTTAAAATATTACTGCAGGGTGAGAAGATACCCATCAAAACAGGTCCCTTGGCCCAGTTGGTTAAGGCGTGGTGCTAATAACGCCAAGATCAGCAGTTCGATCCTGCTAGGGACCATTCAATTTTTTTGTACACTTTCTACTAATCAAAGTATTTTCCAGTCTGTTCCTACTAAAATGCGTGTATATGTTATTTGATAGTTTGAAATGGTCTATACTACTGTGATATTGAACACGGTCTGAAATATTTGGAATGTGAACTTTTTATGAGTTCTATTATTCTATTATTCTATTATTCCGTTTACTTTGATTGTAATTTGCTACTCAATTCAGGACATTCTGGCTTTACTGATTAGAAAATATTGAAACATTCAACTTCGGAAGAAGGAGCTTGGAAAGAAGCTTTGGTGTATTGGGATATTTAATTTGGGTAGCATTTACCATACTCCTTGTTGTAGATGTAGTTAATTTTCTTATTGATAAAAAAAAAGTTATTCCCTCTTTCATAAGTTAATGTCTGTAGTATCCCTAGTTCATAATGCCCATGGAGTCAAAGTTGATGAAGTATGTATCCAATTGTGCATAATACAGAACACACACTAACCCCATCAAGATGGATTGGACACCAGACAAACAACATACACTAGAAGATTACATAACAAATTATTATCAGTTCTTACCAGATCCCACACACTTTTACCTTCGGATCAATTGGGATCAAATAATCAGAATAACAGGAGTAAATGATAAAGAGTTTTTGAAGCTCAAGATCGATGACATTTATGATGATATGATTAACATTTATGAAGGTGAGGATCTAAATGTTAATGAAATAATATCTCATTGGAAGTCAAAAAGTAACCCGATATTCAAAGAAGTTGTTGAAATGATTGAAGCAGTGGGATTGGATGCATTCAAAGTGGAAGTGAACCAACCAAAGGAGATTGAGCGTCCACATGAGCAAGTAGTAATGTCCACGGCACACAGAAAAGTTGACATGCCTAAATTAACAACAACTCAACGAAGGTTGTCATTAGATTTAATGCACCCCAAACCATCTTTTGGGCTCAATGCCAGAGAATCACAATTGACTAAGCCAGCTGCAACAAGTACCACCAATGTAAACGTTCTTGCGAGGGCAGAAGTTGTTTCACAACCAAAGAGTACAGGCAGAAAGAAACATAGCCCAATCAGAGCAAATGAATATACAGTTCAAAGAAGAACATCACTTGTTGGAGAACATTTACCATTGTATATAAGGAATCAATTGAACAAGAATCGACCACAGCAAAGATTAACCCCCAAATCTTCGAAGCTCCAAATACGGAAAAATCTGTCAGCTGCATCAAGTGCCCTAGGGAGTTTCAAAAAACCTTCACGATTGCAGAACTTAGTTACTAATTCCTCATCACTATATGCACATTCTAAAGATGTTGAATCCACAACTAACACTTCAGATACCGATCAAAGACTACACTATGATTCAGATGATGATGATAAGGAGTATATACTGCCAGATCTGTTAACCAAATACTATGGTATGCAATATGACGACGACGAAGAAGAGGAAGAGGAAGAGGAAGACAATGATTTTGTCAATGTACAAGGAGGTGTTGAATTACATGACGATGCTGATGACTATTTATTCAAAATATGAACTATCTATTCTAATGATTTTATAAATGAAAGTGAGTATTCATACATAAATAATGAAATTGCACTTGTTGGTGCTGTCTTCAATATACTTACTCCATACCCTTTATATAATCCCAAAAAACCTTCTTTTTTGACAATGTTCATAAGAATATGTAATGAACTAATATAATTGGTTCCATGGACAACTGAATACATTTGACATCTCTTTCTTAATGTGTCTAGTGGAAATGTAATAACTTTTGAAGTGGCACCTGCAATAAACCCACAAACACCCTCTATAAGTGGTATATGTTTGAAGTCACTAGAGGTTTCTCTTGCTAATTCATATGCCCAAAACATTATTCCAGTAGTAGATGCAACCGATAACATTGCTGGCCGTATACCGGTAAACATACCAATAATTCCTTCGTTTTCTAATATATGTTTGATTGTACTTGTCATCGATAACAAATCTCTTTTCCGATTAGCTACTAGTCGGGTTCTTAATAAATCAAATGGATATGTGACTAAAGTACTTGTAATACCGGCTCCAATTCCAACAACTAATGAGTGAGTGGCTCCTGATAGCGTCACACTATACAGCTTCTCAAATTGTTGTAGCGATCTACTTAGTATCGAATAAGAGGTGAATTGAACACCACCATATAGTATATACAAAATTTCTGCCGGGACATTACCTTTCCAAAATGCAATTACACCTTCATTTCTTAATAGATTCTTCACAATTGTAGGGAATGTTTTTCTATCTTTGTAATTTCTTGATTGTAATTGAAGCCGTATTTTTATAGTATCCAATGGTGCAGTGACTGCTCTAGAAACTGCTCCTGATATCGATCCTGCAACTAATGCTTCATATGGAGTTACTTCTGATCCTCTTTTCAAGTGGTCTTTTCTTTCGTTGTAATTCATTCATCAAGTATGGCTCTGTTGTGATAGCTGCTGGCCGATAAATATTTTTTTTTGCCTTAATTGTGGGAGAGATGCCAAAATATTCAAGTCATCATAATAGATACATGAAGTTGCACCCGGGAAAAGAGTGTCTTTACTGGACTTCAAAGAGAAAGAGAGGATCCTCGAAGGTTAAGCAACCTGGGATACATCAGCAATTGAGTTTTTTGTCTGTCGTCTGTTTTGGAGTGAAAACTCTTACCATTCTCTCAACAAATTCAATCATCATGTTTCAAGTATGTCTCATGGCAGCTAGGTTATCTTTCTGGATCTGGGCGGTGGTGTTTTAAGTCTGCTGCAGATTGTTGCATTTGAATCATCGACTATGAATTTGAGCTCTCATATCAAAACTTATTTCAGGAGATGTGAGTTCAAAAACGCGTCCACTCCATCAACTCACACATCTAAATGGACATACAACTGCACAAGCTAATTCCTAAACATGTATTCGTCTCAATGGTTAATCATGCCTATGCGATAGACAGTGTCTTGTCATTGCATTATTCTCATCATACGACAGACCCAAACTTACACAAATTGCTAGATCAAGCTGCATCGTTTGCAAATACTCGAATCAAGATGTCTCACTTGGAACAGATACTAGCCGTGAATGCACAAATGTATCATATAATTAAAACCGATGAGACCATTACAATCAAATTTCCCAAGAATGTGAAACATACGCTGCGTAGAAACCAGTTTATTAATGATTTGAATGGCTGGATTGAAAATAACCAAGAGTTGGGTCACATCCCAGAATTGAAGATTGCTGACGTAGCAAGGAGAAGTCAGTCGCCATTTAAAGTCACTAAACTAAGATCAAACAGTGCATCGCCAACAAAGAGGAAATTTCATGATTTGAAGAATGATCCATCAAAATTCAAATTCAAAGAGAAAGATGAAACCATGGAAATTCAAATAAGTGGGCTATCTTTACTTGAAAGAATCAGAATAAAGGAGAAGCTCAAGAAAGAGCACGAAATATCTCCAAAGAAGATATATGAGCAAGTGTTACTAGGAAAAGTGCCCATGGTTTATGATGCCATTTATCAACTATACAACGGACAACCTGAAACATTCAAATCATTTTCTGTCTCCAAGTTAATCCAAATAATTCAGGACAGCTCAAATTTTGCGATCGATGCTGATGAAATTAATGACGTTTTAAAACTAATAGAATCCAAATCATCCAAATTCACCATTGTTGAAAAGCATGATATTAAAATACTAAAGGTTGCTCATTTAAATAGAGATCAGGATTTAGTACTATTTAAAATTTATTAAATCATCTATAATTTCTACATATCGTCTTCTTCTCTTACAGCAATATCAGCGGCATGAGAATTCATAAAGAAGTACTTCAACACATTTTCAATTACCCATGTAGCTCCTAAGTCAACAATAATGGAACCAGTTAATTTGACTTTGAATTCAGTTGTCATTGGTACAAATTGCATTGCTTCATTAATTTCTGGAACAAATTCGGTAGATCCAGCAAAAGTTAAAGCAGCAACCCCCAACAATCCATAGTACATACCTTTATTATCTTTAATACTTTCTCTGAATGGTAAACCAATATAGTTAACAGCAAAAGTAGAAACTTGTTGAGCCAATTGTAATAAGAACATACCAGTATTTAACAATGATGGAGAAAATTTCTTCTCTAAATCAAGTTGTGGTTCTACTGGCTCAAGAACGTAAATTTCACGAGATATGTAAATCAAAGTTATGATATGAATAGCGAATTGACCCAAAATTGACCCCATAATATAAATGTTGAAAATACCATTTTGTGGTCTTTCTTTGGATAATTTTTCAAGTGGTCGACCACGAGAAATGGACAAGAAACAAACTGATAACAAAATTCCAGAAATTGTAGCTTGACCATCACCAAATTTCATACCAGCCAAATACAATACAGAAAGATGATATGAAGAAATTAAACAATTCAATGCCAAAATCTTGTACATTTGAATAGTTGAAACCAATGCACAACGACCTTGACGAATAATATGAGTAACAGAACTAACGTTAGCCAATTTAGAAGTGAATGGAGCAGCGACTGAAGCATCACCAAGCTTCAACACTGGTGCTTCATCTTCAGCCTCAGCATCATTCAAAGCACCAAGAATAGTATCAGCAAAATTTCCATTAGCGCCACGACCGGTAGGCGAATTTGAATCTGCCCGTTGTGGAACTTTGATTGGCTCTTTCATAACTGCAGCTACAGCCTTTCTCATATCATCAGTAATAGTAACACCCTTCTTTTCCATAGCTTCCAAATATTTAGGATTAGCTGGACCAGGTGGATACAAATGAGCAATAACAGGTGGAACAGGCGGAGCTGGTTTACCCCAATTTGTAAAAAGCTGCACTTGTTTTTCATAGATTTTGGTGGTAGCTTCGATTTTTCTGTTTTCAGCAATCTTCTTCATACCTTCTTCAGTACCATTTAACAAGGCAACACCAATATTGGCTTGCTTCAAAGCACCAACATCATTAGTACCATCACCACACATTAAGGTAGTATATCCGGCATCTTTCAAAGACGTTAAAATAAATTCTTTTTGGGCTGGAGAAACTCTAGCATAGACCCAAGTATGTTTTAATAAATCCAAAATTTGTTCATGTTCACTTAAATAACTTAACGCATGACCAGTAATACAAATATCATATCTAGAAAATAAATCGAGATTGATTCTTTCAGAAGATTGGAATGGAATAATGACAGATTCATTTATATTTCTCCAAACTAAATCATCATGCTCACCAATTTCGTGGTGTTCTTCGGGAGCATCTAAAATCAAAACATCCTTGATTGTGATCGCAACCTCTTTTGCAACATGACAAGCAGTTAATGGATTATCACCTGTGATCATAATGGAACGATGTGACGATTCATTCAACATTTTAATAGTTTCAATAGCATCATCTTTCAAAGGACAATGGAATACAATAAATCCAGCAAAATTTAATTTTGATTCAATTTCTTCACGCTTGGCTTTATTAACGTTAACATTAGTATCCAAATACTTATATGCAAGTGCTAAAACACGAGACCCTGATCTAGTGAATGATTTGAAAATCTCTTCATAGTTCTCTGGAGCATCAATAATCATATTACGAATGGTTTCTGGAGCACCCTTAGCAGCAACAAAATGTTTACCTGGAACTGTGTTAATAGATGAAATGGTAGATGATCTTTTAAGTGCAGATGAAAATTGGAAACGACGCAAAATTTTGATCTTCTCAGATTTACCCTTTTTACCTTCTCTTTCAACAGTATCGTTAGCACCAACTTCCCAATGAGCTGCTTTCAAAGTAGCTTGTTCCATTGGGTCACCAACGACTTCACCATCATCTAGTTTAACCAATGCATGCGCAGAACCTAAAACATAAGAAGTAGTGTCAGGAGCCTCTTCACATTTATGTAAATGATGGATATCATCGTTGTGGAATCCAGCTAAACCTTCAAAGACTAAATCTTCAGCAGTTAATGTACCAGTCTTGTCAAAACAACAAATATCAATTCTACCAGCTAATGGAATTCTAAATGGCTCAGTACAGTAAATGTAGAATTTTTGTAATTTTGCCAATGATGAGTTAACAGCCATAGTTAATTCCATAGGTAATTCCGGTGGAACAACAGAGGTGATAACAATAATACAATCTAAAATTAATTTAGACTGAACTCTACCCATCTTAGTACCTTCTACCCAAACATACCAAGAAGCGGCAATAGCAAAAATTAATAAGAAAAATATAAAGAAGAAAGCTTCTTTATTACCAACAGAAACACGCTCACTTGAAAAAATCATCATACGAACTAATGAACCCTGAGAAGTTTCAAACCCAGTTTTAGATACAACAGCAAAAGCACCATTGTCCGGAGCAATTGGTATAATTGGGTTTTCTGGTTTAGTAACTTGTAAAGCCATAGTACCACCATGTATGATAGAATTCTTGTCAAATCCTTCTGGTTGTAAATTCTCATCAGCTGGTCTCAATTTAATAGATTCTTTCAATAACGGGGTAGATTCACCTGACAACATGGCTTCATTTACAATCACTGAACCATCAACTAATAATAAATCACAAGGTAATGCACTGTCACCGTTGGTTCTAGTAATAGATACCAAATCGCCCGGTAATAATTCAGTGGTTGAAATTTGTATCCATTTGCCATCTCTATAAACATAAACATCATAAGGTTTAATACCCATACTTTGAAATTCAGCCATGGTAGTTCTTCTCTGGAACACGGTAGTCATTTCAAATGACACCAACATGAATAATGAGAATAACGAATAGTACCATTGTTCATCCATACACCATAATGCAACACAAAAGATCTGGAAAACAAAAAAAGGTGCAACGGCATGTTCCTTGAATAATTCCATGAAAGTAGGAATTGGAATATCAAATTTATTTGAGCCATAGTTTCGAATCATTTTTTCTAAATCACCAGATAAACCTTTACTATTTTGATAAACTGTTAATTTTGGAAGTTCGTCAAACAAGAACTCTGGAGGTGAAAACTTCTTCAATTCCGGGTGATACAAATACTTCCTTTTCTGATATAAAAAGCTTATTTGGCTTTCACCATCATGAAATGTTTCACGATTAATTTGACAAATCTCACCAGTACCTGAATTTGGAGCTGGTATGATCTTCATATAAGATGCTTCCGCAATCGTCTTAACTTTGGAGTAATTGAATTTGGAATTTATATCAAGATTCCAATGAGGCATTAACCAAAATAACAAATTCAATGACACAATGGTGATAGTATATACGAAAGTCCATTCTTTACCCACGATATATTTATCGTAATGTTGAAAATATACTTGAAAAAAGAAGGGATATATAATAGTGAACGGCCAAACATAGGGTCTCAAGAAAAAGGCCCTAGGTACCAACAATTCTACAGCTTGAATAGCTGGGCTGGCTACTATATCTGACATGATATTGTTAATGGCAAGTTGTTGTCTTGAAAGGAAGAGATCAGATTACACTCCAATTTGTCTCTTTTTTTGTCAACAAATTTTCTAGTGTAAATTTTTTCGTTGGCATTTTTTACGTTAGACAAATGACTGAAAAGGCTTGATGGAACAGGTGGTAGATCAAACTTATAGCTAGAGCATCAGTGAGTGCTTGCCACATAAAGTTTTTGAATTACAGACTGGATGAGGAGAAAGCTCTGAAAGTATTCTTGTATTTTTTGAGTCCGCAATTTTAAATAGTTATCCAGAATGGCTGCCAAACTCCAACCTGTATGACGAAAGGAAGTCAAGCCGTTTGAAAACGCAAGTACAAGGCGTCAGCTTTAAAATTTTTTTAACTTACTGGACAGATGCTACTCTAATAATAGAAATACATCAGGACAAGAACTCTAAAGTTTATTTTCAACCTTCAACATGGCACTTGAAGAGACCGAAACTTCAAACTCCACACTCCTCAACGTAGTGCGATCCTCTCAACCATCACGCGTTGGAGAGTCTGGTGGATTTGAATTCTTCTGGAGAGTTCTCATATTCCCAGCTTTGGCTAAATTTGAATGTTGATTGACGAATATACCAAAAGCTTAGTATCATCAAGAAACAGAAGCAGAAACAGAAGCAGCTCTCACAAGAAATGTAGCTGCAGAAAGTAGATGCATCTAGAAAATAGGAATCAGCGATATGCTGGCTAGATTCTACACAAGTACACCTGTGGTGTCCATGCACCATTCTGTAAGGCTCTATTAGCTTGATAAAAGACGCCCTTGAAAAGATAAATTCAAAATCTTCTGTATACAACCAGAGACTCCCATTATTAGTAAGCGGACGAGAGTGATTAATCCTGGAGCAAAAGAATGATTCGAGTTTCGTACTTTTCCGAGGACGTTGCAACTTGCAATTTATTGTTTGGTTGCAAATGCCATAAGGTTTTAAATCAGTCGCACTATTGGTTAATCGAAACTGTGGCTCCAATTTTCTTCGTGGCATTTCACCATCAAGCTCTCCACATCAAATATAAAAGAATCTCCATACACCTGATCTATCTATTCCTCAGGTAGGTAAATCAACACCAGTATGTCATTTGAAAACATTCCAATACTTGATTTGAACCTTGCGTTTGATCCAGAGACAAAGCCCCAGTTTTTAGAACAGTTAAAAGATGCAGCAATTAATGTTGGTTTTCTACTTTTGAAAAACTATGAATCAATAGGTCCGTCAGAGCAAGAATTGCAGGAAATTAAGCAGCAATCTCTTGAGTTTTTTGACCTACCAGAAGTAACCAAGTTGAAATGTGAGATGATCAACAGTCCTCACTTTCTAGGTTACACTAGATTAGCAAATGAAATTACTGCTTCTCATACTGATTGGAGGGAGCAGATAGATTTAGGGACTGAATTGCCTGCTCCTAAAGAAGGCGAGCCAATCTATAAAAATATTGAAGGTCCAAATCTTTGGCCCGATGCTGAGGCAGTGCCTAAATTCAGGCCAACTGTTGAGAATCATGTCGCAAAAATGACCAGATTAAGTACAAAATTCAGACGTTTGGTATCAGAATCAATAGGACTCGATGAAAAATCATTAGACGGATACTTCAAGCCTAATCAACAGTGCAAAATGAAACTTATCGCTTACCCAGATACATCAGCTTTAGCCAATACTAACTCAGCTGCATTGAATGATACACCACTGACAGGCCAAGGTGTTGGTCCACATCGTGATTCTGATCTTCTAACTTATATATATCAAGCAACCTCTCATGAAAATTCATTGCAGGTTCAAAATTTTCAGGGAAAGTGGATCACAGCTCCAAATATTCCAGGTCATTTGGTTGTAAACATTGGACAGACGTTAGAAGCAATAACCCAGGGTGTGTGTAAAGCGACGATTCATAGAGTGTTGATCCCTGAGCCTGGCACTGGAACTAGAATTTCAGTTCCATTTTTTCAAACTATAGACTTAGATAGCTCTAAATCGGCAGTTCAAGACATACCAAAGGACATAATACAATTAAAAGAAGAAAGGGATAAAAGGATTAAAGACTGGGCGGTTGATATTGGATTTCAGTTTAAGCCAGACGTTAGCAAGGAGCCTGTTGGTCATGCTGTTTTCAGAAACAGGATCAAGTCTCATCAAGATGTTGCAAAAAAGTGGTATCCCGAAGTTTTGAAAGAAGTTCTACAAGAATACACCTACTAAGACCCTTGTAAATAATAATATTGTTTATCAGTTATGAACACCTTAAACTAATTCATATGATTAAATGTTGAAGTCTAAAACTAAGTCAACTTGTGGTGTATTGCCCCCTTATTCTTAGTAGACCAACTCTGTTAGTGAAGCTCAGTTCAACAGGTCGTCTCGAGTCAGTCATACTTCAGTCGACTGATGCATCGATTTGAACAAAAGTTTAGCCGCCCGAGGAGTTAGACCCTACTGCTTTGCCGGGCTCGTGTCAGGCGCAGAAGAAACCTCGCGTCCTAATTATTTTTTATCCACCCGTAATTCGAAGTACTTTTCGAAACCGGAAGCCCCCCTTGAAGTAATTATGATCAATATGCTGACAGCTTAACGTCAAATATTCAACCGACATGTAATTGAAAGGGAAGAGAGAATCAAGCGTCGGCATTGAATAAAATCTCCTTATATATTCATTCTACATAGACGAAACAATTAGTTGGATTCAGATTTTGAATTGGAATCTTTGGAATCTTTAGATTCTTCAGAAGAGCCCTTTGTTGCATCATCTTTATGGTTATTTTGATACTCGGCATAAGCATTCCTGGCGTTAGTTTGGAAATCACCACCTTTTGAGAATTGGTTGAAAGCGTCTTGAGCGTCCTCTTTAGTAACTTTACCAGACTTTACCAAGTCTTCACCTTTTTTAAGAATATCGTTGAAATCCATCTTTTGACTAATTGATTGATTGATTGTTTGAAATTGAATTGTACAACAGAAGAGAACCAAGAAAATGCGTAATTGTACCAGGGAAGTTCGTCTTTATTTATACTCTCAGAATTGGACAGGTTGCGGTTATGAAGTCACATGCGTTGGCTCAGGGTAAACCTGAAACAAGAATGAAATCTGTCGCCAGAAACAATAGACCACACAACAGACCAAACACAACCTGAACTTGCATTCTGTTCCCTTCACAAACAGATACCTGCATTACGTAATTGCATATCCCAACAATTTCATATTTCTGTATAGATTTGTTTAAACCATATTGTTTAAGCCTCATCTATTGCAAATCTACGAAGTTGGGGAATATCGTCAACAAAGTTTAAGTGGTCTGTTTTCTACGAATTGGAAAGCCTTGTCATGAAGAATTGGCTCACACCGCTTGAGTTGGGAAGGGTAATGAATCGGTCGCTGCGATAGAACTTTGTCAATGTGTGGATGCCACTAGGGGTTGATACGTTAACAACTCTGGCAGCTTTGTACTGCTTATTTGGACCAGCCACCTTTCAGGGGGCCTTCTGCACTTGCAATTTTGTATGAACCACAACATCGATCATCACTTCGAACGTTGCGGGTTTATGATTACGAACAATTTATTACAAGTATTTAATATGTACAATTCCACTCTAGAGTTTCAATTTTTCCAATATTGCGATGGTTTGTTCATATCCTTCAATTTCAGCAACAACTTTTTCTAATCTCTTTTGAGCAGTTACTCTTGCCTCTGGTACTGTTTTATCAGAAAATTTACTTATGGCTTCATCGTTCTTCTTCTTGATTTCTCTAGCTGACTCTAATTTCTTATTAACTTTAGCTATTTCCGCATCCAAGTCAATTTGACCCTTAACTAATACATGAACAATACAGTCTGGACCTATTGCTTGTAATGCACAACCAGATGGAACATCCTTTGCTGATTCTACAACAATGATTTTTTCAACCCCCTTGATTAATGAAACAATCGAGTCTTGCTGATCTGAAGCGATCTTGTTGATTTTTTCGTTGGCAGTTTCAACATACACTTGGCCATTCTTCAAGATGTTATACTGAGACAATAAAGATCTAGCACCTTTAGTAATTTCAAGGACCAACTCGTAACCATTTAATGCGTCTACGTCATCAAATTCCTTGACATATGTTGGGTATTTAGCCTTCATTATGGTAGTTGTATTATCTCCTTCACGTCTTGGTAATCTTTGCCACATTTCTTCAGTAACAAACGGCATGAATGGATGAATTAATTTTAAAGAACCATCAATACAGGTATATAATGTGTCTTGAGCGGATTTCTTTTGTGTCGGGGTACCATCCTGAATTAAAGATTTGGAATTTTCAATGTAGACATCACACAAATCATACCAGAAGTTATAGATATAGTTAGTGGCATCACCAAAATTACGTTGTTCTAACGCTTCATTTGTGTTTTTGGAAGCAATAGATAATTTGTGTAAAATCCATTTTTCAACTAAAGATTCATTACCACTCAATTCACTTATCTTTGGTGGAACATAGTCACCACCTAATCTACCCAAGACGAATTTGGTAGCTTGATAAATTTTGTTACAGAACTTTCTGTAACCTTCAACTCTTAAAATATCCAAATTAATATCTCTACCACCGGTACTGTAAGCACAAAGTGCAAATCTTAAAGCATCAGTTCCACATTCTGGGATACCATTAGGATATGACAATTTTTGACCTTCGGTAGCTTTTTTCAATTCTTTTGGATCCAAATTACCGGTTAATAATTTTTCATGTAATCCTTCTAATGGAATTCCAGAAATAACGTCTAATGGATCAACAACATTACCTAAAGATTTGGACATTTTACGACCTTGAGCATCTCTAACTAATGAATGACAGAAAACTTCCTTGAATGGAATCTTACCAGTTAATTTCAATGACATTAAAATCATTCTAGAAACCCAGAAAAATAAAATATCCCAGCCGGTCTCTAACATGGACATTGGACTGAATAATTCCATATCCTTAGTTTGGCGAGGCCATCCTAAAGTAGAGATTGGCCATAAACCTGATGAAAACCAAGTATCCAAAACATCTTCATCTTGTTCCAAAGTGAATTTTTTACCAGCGAAATTCTTATTAGCTTTTTCCAAAGCTTCTTCTTCAGTTCTACCAGAAACCCAATATTCGTTATCTAGTCTATCATGTTCTTCACCTTCAATAATAACAAAATAAACTGGACATCTATGACCCCACCATAATTGACGAGAAATACACCAATCTTGGATATTTTCTAACCATTGGAAATATTCAGCTTCGGAGGTTTTTGGATTGATTATGATATCACCATTTTTAACAGCAGCAATTGCATCTTTAGCCATTTCTTGCTGATTAACATACCATTGTGGTTTCAATAATGGTTCGATAATATCTCCGGATCTTGAACATACTGGGATAGTCATTTCATTATCTTTTTGTTCAACAAATAATCCTTTCTCTTTCAATTGTTCAATGACTTTGTATCTAGCATCGAATCTTTTCATTCCTTTCCATTCTAGACCACAGTTTTCGTTCAAGTAACCATCATCAGTGTATATGTTGATAAATTCTAAGTTGTTTCTTTTACCTGTGTTGTAGTCATTTTGATCATGTGCTGGAGTAATCTTGACAGCACCAGTACCAAATTCCATATCAACAGTTTCAGCATCTGTGATAATCGGTAATTTACGGTCTAAGAAAGGATGCAAAACAAATTTACCATGTAAATGTTTATATCTAGGATCATTTGGATGAACGGCAACACCAGTATCACCGAAAATAGTTTCGGGTCTAGTAGTAGCAACAGTTAACACTTCATCGGAATTTTCCACTTGATATGAAAAGGAGGTTAAAGTACCGAATTCTATTTTTGAGTCATAACCAGGAACTGACAATAAGGTTCTACCTGGGATTGTCTTGTTATCGACTTCTAAATTAGAAATAGCAGTGTTTAATTTAACTGACCAATTAACTAACCTTGAAGCTCTGTAAATTGTACCATCTTCGTGCATTCTAACAAAAGCCTCAGTAACAGCTTCAGACAATTCAGGACTTAAGGTGAATTTTTCTCTAGTCCAATCATAAGATGCACCTAATTTCTTAAATTGGTTTGTAATTCTGTTATGATAATCTTCTTTCCATTCCCAAACTTTTTCGATAAACTTTTCACGCCCATAGTCATATTTGGTCTTCTTTTCTTTGGCCCAAACTTGTTTTTCAACAACGGATTGAGTTGCAATACCAGCATGATCAAAACCTGGAATGAATAATGTCGTCTTACCTTGCATTCTGTTCCATCTGATCAAAGTATCTTGAATGGAAACGGTCAATGCATGTCCAATATGTAAAGCACCGGTGACGTTAGGTGGTGGACATGGAATTGAAAATACACCTTCTTTTTTGATTTGACCATCTTCACTCAATTCTGGTTCAAAATATCCTTGTTTTTCCCACCATGCATACCATGAACTTTCAACATTTTTTGGGTTGTAAGCTTTGAATGATGGATCCTCTAGTGATACCAAGATTTTCTTTTCACCTGGCTTGGTTTCATCTACAAATTCTGGAGTTGGTTCCACAGGTTTTTTTTCTTTCTTTGGTTTCTTTAGTTCGTCAGTCTTGGTCTTGACTGATTCTGCTTGTTTAGCCTTCTTAGCATTGAATTTAGCTAATTTTTCAGCTTTCTTTCTTTCTTTTTCCAATTCTTTGGCAGTTTTTGGTTTTGATGCTGAACCATCTTGCGGATCAGTTTGTTGCTGCTGAGGCCGAGCTTCTTCAGGTTTCTGTGCTTCACTCATGTTTTGCGTATATTGCCTTCTAGTATAATAGTTGACTCTCCTATTTATCAATGAGGTTGTTCGTATTAGTTTAGTGAAGAGTGATCTACTAGGAAGCATACAATGACAGAAGAATTGTCTACACAAATATGGGTTGAAAATTTTTTTAGTGAGAAAACCACAGCACTGCTAAGTGTATGTGTTGAGATTTAGTTAGTCATTTTATCTATTAAATGTTATACATACGAAATCCTATATTCTGAGATAGTGATTCACTCTAACTTTGTCTTTTTATTGTTTTCATCTATCTTACTATCAAGCTTCCTTTTGGTTATGCCACTCAACCATTTGCTCTTTACCCCACCATCAATGTCTTTGGTTTTCTTTGGTTTCGCCAAAATCAAGCTATCGAAGTCTTCATCAAATATGCTTTTTTGCAGCTTCAAGTCTTGCTGCTGTTTGTGTAACCTGCTGACCATGGCTTTAGACATTCTTGCTCCAGTATTTGTATTGATTTGAATTTGCCCAATTCTACCGGTTCCACCACCATTTTTACTCATACCTAACCCTATTTCTTCACCAAAGCTATCCATGACTGTATCTTCTTTTTTGCCAAATTCCAACTTGTTTTGAGCTTTGCGCAATTCTGACATCTGAAACCGCTCTTTCATCTTTCTAAACCTTCTCCCACCTCTTTTTTTAGATTTTTGTTCAACTGGTGCAGGTAATGCCTTATCTGGAGTTTGTTCAGGCGGTGATAGTAGTTTATCTATTTTAGCTTCAATCTCTTTATAGTATTTCTGACCCAATTTTCCATCGGGGCTAGATTTGGACAAGTCGATTCTTGCAGCCAATGTAATCTTTCCACTGATTATTCTCATGACTGATCTTATAATTTCGGATGGTAAGTATTTAGCAATATCACTATGGTAAAGATACCCTGTTTGTCGTATATTCCTTGAAACAACTTTAGTGGTTGAAGATAAATCTCTCACACCCAATGAGGGTAGATTACAAGATGGAGTCTGAGCTAGTTGCTTCAACGAACCAGTGGCGATTAATAATTGTGATGTAGTTATTGGTCCAATGATAGCAGATACATTTGGTGCAAATTTGGACAACTTGCTGGATATGAAAGTTGACAATTGACGTAATATCTCTTCTAGCTCCAAAACCAATGTTCCGGATGAAACGATCTTGATCATCTCATTTTCAGAGAGTACGAATTGATCTTCAACTTGCTGCAAAGCAGCCATAATAATGACTAAAACCTTTTCATTACTCACTATCTTCTTCATTTCTTCCTCATATGACTTAATGTTCTTCAAGTCTTGTCTAAAAATCATGATTAATCTCACATAATCTATATTATTGGGGATTAAAGACTCCAACTCGGGAAATACAAGCTTATATTGTATCTTTACGAGGGTACAAAATGCGCTGATTTCGTTATTTATAATTGTTGACAATTCATTAACCGTAACTATGAATTTGTATTCATCTGACTGATCTTCATTATTTATTGATGATAACAATTGAAGATAATCGCTTTCTTCATCATTGGAATATAGGAGTATTTTCTCTTTTAATTCGGGAATCAATGGATGTATTTTGGATAACGTGGTTAGATCATCCATGCTTTCAATATCTGGCCTATTGATTATTGCTTGGTATGAGTTCAGTTGAATTAGTTTATTAAGTCTCTCTTGAAATGAACTAACTTCTTCATGATTTCCGTTCTCTACTACTACTTCTTCCTCAAAATTCCCTCTTTGCGCTTGCTCTTCATCTGAACTTTCCAAATCAGCTAGTAGTTCCTTTTCATAGTCCTCCATCTTGTGCCAGTGTTGCTAAATTTAAGGTGGTGAACATTGTTAGTAGCAAAAAAAACTCTCGAATTATATATCGATGAGTATCAGACCTTTATTCATTAATCATGCCACTCCAACTAAGAACTTCGATATTGGACAATGCAGATGGATCAGCCGAGTTGAAAATAGGAGGCACGAAAGTGCTAACCTCGATATCAGGTCCAGTAGAGCCCAAGCAACGTCAAGAATTGCCAAATCAAGCAAGTTTAGAGATCATTGTACGTCCATCAAGAGGTTTATCCACAACAAGAGAAAAATTGCTCGAAGATAAGCTAAGATCCATATTGCAATCAATAATTATACGTTATAAATATCCTAGGCAGTTGATTCAAATTGTGGTGCAGTTTTTGATTACTGATGAAGCAGAGGAGTTTACATTTAATGAGTTAAATGCTGCCATAAACTGCTGCTATTTTGCATTGATTGATGCTGACATTGCGTTGTATAGTTCTTTTGCGTCTGTCGTTGTTTGCATGAACCTGGGGAGTTTATTCAAAGAACCTACCGGCGATGTGTTGACCACAAGTGATTCTCATCATGTCGCATGTTTTAATATAGAAAATGGAAAGGCTAGTAAGATATTGCTATTAGAAAGTCAAGGGGATTTCACAGAGCAAGAATTGTTCAGTTTGTTGAGCGAATGTGCACTGGATGCCGAAAGATTGCATGAGCAACAACGTAAGTTCATACAAGAAAAGTTTGACAATGATTATATATGGAAGAACCAAAAGTAGCATTTAAGCAATATTTATGTCAAAACTAATATACGATACGATATAACCTCAAAAGAAACCTTAAACTAAAAATACAATACTGTTCAATACAAGGTAGCCAATGGATCCAATCTACCAGGTCTTGAGCCACCACCACCAATATTTAGTAAGTTTATTTCACCATTACCAAATTTACTATTTGGATTGGATTTATGCTTGAATGTAAAACCAATGAAATTATTTTGCAGAACTCTTTTGACACCAGATTTTTCCAATAGTTGTTCATTTTGTTCTTGTCTTGCAAAGACATCTTTATATTTCATCATCATTTCCTCGTCCTCAAAATCATCAAAATAACCTGCATCTTCTTCATTATCTAATTGTGGAGTAAATGGAGGTGTGCGATCTCTTAGCTTCTCCCAATCTCTGATGTCACTGAAATAACTGTTTTGTTGAACTTGTTTGAAATTTCTCAAACGTGATGAAGGTGAGGCAATTAATTTGATTATCAAATTCCATGTTCGATCACTGAATACAAATCTACCATCTTTTGTTTGTGGTCTTCTCAAAGCGGTTTTCCAGTGTTTCAAATTATAATATGTTTCATCTTGTTTGGAACCCGAAAATGGTGGATATCCACATAAGGCTTCAAACAACATACAGCCTAATGACCAATAATCAATAGTGTAATCGTAATTTTTACCTTCTAACACTTCTAATGCCATATAATCAGGAGATCCGACAATAGAATTTGCTAAATTATGATGTCCTTGGCTTTGCTTGAAAAGTTTCTGTCTCTCAAGCATTAATCTTGACGGGACTTGATAGTGATCTAAATCCTCCAAATTTTTTAACTTCAATCTCATTGATTCAATTCTATCATTAGAAACAGTTCCCGCAGCTAAACCAAAATCAGTAAGTTTGATATGACCTCTAGAATCGATTAAGAAATTTTCCGGTTTCAAATCACGATGAGTGAATCCCAATTCATGAAGTGAATTCACAGCTGCAAACATCTCACTTATGTAAAATCTTGCATGAGGTGGGATTAAATAACCAGTATTATTTAAGAGTGTTCTAAAATCCCCACCAGGTACAAATTCCATCGCAAGGAATACTTTTTCAGGATCTTGAAAAGCATATAATAATTTAACTAACCATTCACTTCTTGTATTGGTCAAAATATCCCTTTCAGTTAAAACATGTCTAGTTTCATCTAATTTGACCAACAATTTCTTATTCAAAACTTTTAGAGCACAGATTTCTCTGGTATCTTTCTTACGAGCTAAAAACACTTGCCCATACCCACCTTGACCAACTTGAGTGATCATCTCAAAATCTTTATGCTTTGGCTTCAACCTTCTCTTTCTTAATAATGCTCTTTCTCGACCAATATAGTTTTTCCATTCCAATTGTTGCCTCTGAGGATCCCTGGCAAAATTTGGATCAGTAAACAATTTATTTTCAACCAAGCGAGCTCTTTCCCTTCTACTAATCACATAATCAAACATGTCACAATAATAATCCAAGAAGTACAATTGAGCTACGGATGCTAATCTTTTGGTTTTTGGATTATTAGCACGCTTATGGAACTCGTCTTCGGATAATTTATACCTTTGACTCACAGGAGGTTGCAACTGACTTATGTGATCTTGCAAAGCAAGAACGTTATAATCTTGCTGTTGCACCGGTGTTGGTGTTAGTGGTTGCTGAAATCTTGAATTCTTGTAAGGGGTGCTTGTTGGGGAGTTATGTAATATTGATTTAGTAGGGGAATTTAAAGGAGTGATATTTTCCTTATTGAATTGTATGTTGCCACTGTTATTGTTGCTGCTGGTGTTGTTATTATTGTTGTTGTTTGAACTGTACTGTGGTTTTGTTGTTGATCTGTAGCTTGTATCAATGTCCATCATGTTACTTGAAATTGAAACATTCTCCATAGATTGGGATATGTCAGATACGTCATGCATATGTTGATGCTTTGGTGACCTGTTGAAGAAACTAGTCATCTTTGTAGTCATCAAAATTAATTAAGTTGGAGCAAGTAGATGAAGTTAAGTGAAAATAACATAAACAAAAAACAAACAGTCTCTACGAAAGTCTTTCTTTCCTTGATTTGAATTGAATTAAAGCGTTTTGCAATATGTATATGTATATATATATGTATATCTATGGGAAGCTAATAACGTTGCTATTATGAATTAAGGGAGATGACAATACAATGTGTAGAATAGAATGAAATTCGAATTTGTGTTTATAAATTAATTGATTGAAGTTGTTTTTTTGTTTACGTTTTACACAAATTAGGAAAATTTATTAATACTTAACCAACATCTGGAAACTAATTTCAGTTGACATAGAACATTTGAAAACCTACACATAGTTGGTGCAGCTTAATCCAAGATATAAGATGGTTTGAATTTAAAGAGATCTAGTACGTTACATCATATCTGGAATTGACCTTCATATCATCGACTCTCCGCTTCTATTGCTCCCGCACCATCGACATTTAACATTCAGAACATAACTATTGTTTTAATATACGAGTGTTGAAGTATTGCATCGTTTGGCATTACACATAACATAATGGATGGTGTAGCTTAGTCAAGATCTCTACTGTTCACATAATATGGTTTGCTAACGTCGGCCTCACTTACATGGAACCTCAACCCAGTGTAAG
Organism: Nematodospora valgi; assembly: GCA_030565165.1. Lineage (NCBI taxonomy): Eukaryota > Fungi > Ascomycota > Pichiomycetes > Serinales > Debaryomycetaceae > Nematodospora > Nematodospora valgi. Next base: position 141,902 of record JAJMBF010000005.1, read on the forward strand.
ATTTTGACCAAGGTTCTAGTTTTCAGAGAAGTTTGCTGGCAATGAATTGAGTCAGATACCTCATAATATATACAGAAAAGAGATAGACGTTCGAAGTTCTAATCCAGCTTGAAGATATTTTCATTTCAAGAGTTGAGCGTCGTAGGCGGTGATTGTTATGATATGCAATGTTTTGGTTGCCTATTAAGTACATTCAGCATTACCAAGCTCTTCATGAAAAGAAAGATTTGCAAGAGATTTGATGAAGTAAACAAACCGAGTAATTTTCGATAGCTTTCATCAACGAATTCTCAAGTGTAAAGTCAAGACTTTTATTCTTTCCCTTCCCCACTTGCCAACCAACCAATAGTGTTCCATCTTGTAGTGAACCAAGAAAAGTCGTTTGTTTTGATTATGCTGTTGTAAGTATTATTCTCACTTCTCCAATATTGATATATGCGTACCCAGAAATTCGTGCACGAAAGCGAAGCCCACTAGAGTCGAGTCGATCCTGAAGAGTCTATTGCCACAACCAAAAGACAACAAACATGGTAAATGACACGTAGAGAAACTATACACTTCATATATAGCAAAAGCCAGCTTCTGTTGCTAACGCATCCTGTAAAATGTTCATTGAGAAAATTGTATATGGAATTAAATCACCAGTGCAACCTTCAGCACAAATAATTCCTCAATTTACAGCTGAATTGTGGGTTCATATACTTTTCAGAAACAAGTTCAACTTCCTATAAGAGCCTCATTGCACGCTAAGAGACAAAATTGAGGTAATTCCGTTCCTCACTAAGTTTGTTCGCTGATTGTTGCAAAATTAGCGTAATATATGCTTTTCAATACCCCAATAAAAAATTGGTGACTGAAAAAAAAACTCTCGCCATTTGCAGTCGGTTGAAAATCATTCAAAAATCCGGACTTTTGTATTTGGGGTAACATCAGTTCATTTTGCAAATTCTTTCTTGGGACAAAAGATCAACTCATGGGGTATGAAGACGTAGTCAGCGGCGTATAATGAGTTGATGCAGGTTCTGCTGGCTGGAACTAACATAGATTCGACAAGCAGCCTGACGCAATGTGCGGTGTTTTTTTTACTACCACGACGCTGGAGACTGTGACTAGGTGGTACATTCCAGAGTAATTGTGGGCTCATAGGTGATACACCAAAACTTTTACATCTTTCACACCTTTCGACAAGTTTGAGTATTGCTGAGACATTGGGTAGCAAGGTATCAAATGTATTGTGTTGCTTACATATTTTGTGGGGTTATCCGGCAACATGTACAAAAACTAAAACAGAAAAAGTGTCTGATACTGAGAACGAAATCAAATTCCTTGCGTCAAGATATTATCAAGGAAATCTCGATGTGCACAATCCAAATATACACGAATAAACACACTCTATTATTTCGTAGGATAGGTTGTCGTTTTGCTCGGCATTAGAGCGCTGTGTTGATATACGTAGGTGGGGGTGATGGCTAATCAATTTTTACTCTTGTCCCAGAAATGGTCTATTCTATTTATCATGGTTCTCAGTTTCGGAGTTCTCATTTTGCATTCACCCCACTCGTCGGTGTTATAAAGTGCAATATGGAGTTATGAACGCAATAAAAAAAAGAGGACACTACAGAATGGCCTGTTCCAAAGAGCGGTCACCCACGCCGCTAGCCACCTCGAAAAGACTATTCGACTGTTAAGGCGTAGATTCAAGAGCCGGAAACCGAAGAAACAGTTTAACAAACGATTTTCTTGCCCCACCTACATTTATTCGTTGAGAAAATGCATATTCATTAGGCAGAATAAGATCAAGTCTTTGCAATTGAAACCACCCAAGACAAAGCCAAAACTGAAAGTATCTATCATGATGACATGATTGTTTACACGGTTCCGGTTGCAGCAGTTTGAATCAAACACAGACGCATCTGAGACGGGGAAAATTGGAAGAATATTATTCTACGATTTCACCATGGTCCCAAAATGCATAACCCAACAGATGCAGATTTAATAAACGAGAGCTTAGCTCGTGACACAAGGTCTTCCTATCTGGCAAATAAGTCTTGCAAACCTCCGCATTATGTACTGAGTATAAAAATCTGGTTCCTTTTGTCATGTATCATGCTACAAGTTTTTAGACAAGAAATTCAGCTGGAGTGGAGAGCCCCACTACATGCTTCAGACACTATTTTGTTATTCTGTGAAACAGACGAGCGGAATCAGGTATAGTCAGCCACTTGTCTCTTGAATTATTGTAGATGAGTTCCTAAATAAATTAGACATTAGGCATTTAGATTGGCACACACACAGGCTAAGAATAGTATACCGGTTTCGTAACATGTGGCATTGTGCTGTTGCATGATATTTTTATATTTTGGGTTTGGTGGTCAGACAGTTTTTCCAGTTTCCTCAAGACATTACACCACCTCACTAATGAAGAAAAAAAAATTTTGTGCTACCCATTAATAATTTCAAATATATAAAAACCATCTCACAATCCCTGTAACCAGATGCTGGAAAAGGCTTTTGTTTCACCTTGTTTCTTTCTTTAATATCTTATCTATAAACCCAAATATGTCTGCCGATTTAGAGAATCAAGTCCCACAGGACCATCAGTTTATAATCGAAAACAAAACTGAAGAGTCAAACCCAGAAATATTAGATCCACATCATCCAGTCACAAAAGTTCAAACCGATGGAGATTACATTCAATTTGGTAATGAAAGATACTTGAGATCAGAATTGGCTGAAGCTTTCGGTGGTACTTTGAATCCAGGTTTGGCTCCTCCTCCAAAACATGATTTTGCGAACCCTGCTCCATTAGGTTTATCAGCTTTTGCTTTAACTACATTCGTTTTAAGTTTAGTCAACTGTGAGGCCAGAGGTGTCACTATTCCTAACATTGCTGTTGGTTTAGCCTTTTTCTATGGAGGTGCAGCTCAATTAATTGCTGGTATGTTTGAAATTGCTGTTGGTAATACTTTTGGTGGTGTCGCTTTATCCTCATATGGTGGATTCTGGGGTTCTTGGGCTGCTATTAACGTTAATTCCTTTGGTATTTTGAGCGCTTACGGTGACGATACAACACAATTGAGATATGCATTGGGTATATTTATGGTTGGTTGGTTTATTTTCACATTTTTCATGATGTTGTTAACTGTTAAATCTACTGTCGCTTTCTTTTCTATTTTCTTCTTCTTATCGATAACCTTCTTATTATTAGCCATTGCCGAATTCAGTGGAAAAGTTTCTGTTAAGAAGGCTGGAGGAGTTTTTGGTATAATAACTGCTTTTATCGCTTGGTACAATGCATATGCTGGTATCGCTAATCCTCAAAATAGTTACATCACTGTTAAGGCTATCCAATTACCAGATTTACAAGACAAATCTAGAAAAACTAAAGTCAACTAGATCCAGGAGATTAAAAGACAAAATAACGTGACATTTTAGTTGCATGATAATTCCTTTTTTTTACAAACAATTCTTTTTTTGAAGAAAATTTACGATAATGATTCCGGTTCCCTCCCCTCCTCGTATACACCCGTTGTTTTTATTTATATATCTTTAATGTGTTAATCTGTACTTCCCCACTCACTTTTATATACTTATTTATATTTTGTTTAATAGTAATAGTAATGGTTGAAAGCATGAGTTTTGTGGTGGTAGTTTTGAGCTACCTAGATTTGTTAATTTTTCTTTGCCAGAGAATACAAGTGGTACCATAAAAAAAACTAAAACTGAGGTCCGATTATCGAAATACAACATGGACGCAGACAGAAACCGCTACTTTCCAGGGTGTTCAAGAGGAATAATCAGTCCAACCGAATATGCAAGACATAGATATGACAGCTTGTAGGCCAGAAACCAATGGCGGATATTGAGTTGATTCGCTCCATGAAAGATCTACATCTACATCAATAGCTTCAAATTCTAAAACTTTGAAGAGATTTTAACTCTTTGCGTATTTGCGTATCAGCGTAGCTATGAAGATTGATTAAAATAGTATTCCTACAACATAAACCTTGATTGCTGTTTATTAAACCTATTTCACCTTGCGTCTCGGCGAATCCTTGTCCATTGGTGGATCAATTAGTTCCCAGCTGCACAATATGAAGGCTATCAATTAATATGTATTAGCTTATACAGATAACTAAACCGAACTGAATTAACCACTACATCTCGACGACAAAGGGCTTTAATTGAAAATGGGCCTTACTTTGACCAAAACATCATCATTTTGATCAACATTGATAATAGTCTTTATGAAATTACTTAAATCGGAACTTAAATTTCTGTAATTTATGCCCAAATCGTCACTACACAACAACAAAAGATCTGGCTTCAAGTTCTTCAATATTTGCAAGTATCCTTGTAAATTTGAGCATTTAAGTAACTTGAAGTTCGCCGGTATTTTCAAATTCAAATCATCTTCATTTAGGTTGGGTGGGATTATAAATATCATGTTTTCGGATGTTGTTAATATTTCATTCAATGGTAGCTTTGATGATAAAAATGATGATGATAATGTTATAGCTATACATTTATTCAGATATTGTTTTGAGAGTTTAAATGATTCATTTGCTTTATCTTCTTCTTCTTCTTCTTCTTTGGGTTTAAGGTATGAGTTGTAGACTTTGTAAGATATTGCGAACGCCGATGTAGCCACAAGTGCTGTCAAATATAGAGCTGGATTTCTTTGAGTTCTTCTAGCCATGTTCATAATGTAACTTTTTATGATGATATCCTTGAAGTTGGTAAAAAGTGAATGGGAAGAGAATTATATGCGAGCTTTCAGCAGTTGTGCTTTATCTAATTATAAATCTAGAACGATGAGCGGTCTAGACTGGTGTTATCAGTATATATAATTTTCTATCATTAAGGAGGGGGTGCAAGGGATTCAAGGTATCGATCTTACAAGAAGGAGCATACATACGCCAGTATTGTAAGTGTAGCTAGTAACAAAAGTTAGCTGAGAAATCCAACAAAAGTTCTTCTCGTTTACCGAGGCCTTGTGCAAACGCTGTTATGTCACATGACATGCCCTCGAAACTCGTTTCCTCAAGTGCCCAACAAACCAGTACACATTTTCTCCCCACACCAAAGAGGTTGAAAATATATCCTTACAACCCCGTTACCTCACTCTCCTCCTTCTGACTTGTCACTTAACCATCTACAATCAACTCTTTCAGTCGTGAGCTTTAATTACTGATATCTCTTGGATTGTTGAATTATCGATGTCGTCGACTATACGGGAGAAAGGAGCTAATAAATTGATTTCGACATTACTCCGTTTTTCTCTAAGCAGTTAATTTGTATTGCAGCCTAATTACCTGTAGCAAGGCTATTGGTAGAGCAATAGCATGAAGAGGGAACGTTTGGGCGGATTGTACTAAATGATTGTCGGACGGGAGTTGGAACCATCTTATTCCCTGAGTCTTATTAACAAGTGCGACACTTCTGACTTCTCGTAGTCAGTAAATGACGAGGGTTGAGGTCAAATTTTGCAACAAAAAGAGGAGAACAGTACAGATTATATTCGGAGTATTCTTCAAAATTATCTACAAGAAATTACCCAAATTCACTTAGCGTGGGCATGGCTTTGCCATCTTGCAAGTCCATTCAGCAAGATTAGTTGGTTTTTAGCAGTCTGTCGGTTTCCTTTAGCTACAAATGTAGGCAGAGAAGATACAAGGTAGGATTCAAGTTTCAAATAAAACAAACAAACTCTGCAATCATGCTTCAAAAGCGAGATCAAGGCTGTTCGCGAAGGAATGATCGTTGGTCCCTCCCACAATAGCGTTTAATCATAACTGTAACACCCAGATACATATTTTTCGTTACCCAAATAAACCTAGATACAACTCAGTTCTTCGATTAGAGGTGTAATCCGAGAAACTTTGCATCAGGTGGTGATAATCAAGAGCCCCCGGTGCATCATGTTCGAAGAAATAGAACAATTGCAAAGCAGCCACTGATGTACCCTTTCATTTTTGATCGACAGCTACACTAAACACTGAGTACAATAGAGAAACCGGGAAACATGGTCCAGCTAGCCTAATAAACCACTCAAAAAGACAATGCATTCATCTAATTTCATTTAATCTATTTAAACTGGTCGAATGCACCATGTAATGTGACAGTATTATTAATTATATGCCGCTCGACTGTTAGGCGTTCCATATTTCATAGTTTATATCTCAGTAATAAATGCGCTTTTCCTTCCAGATTTAGGTGATTATGCGCACTCGATTGATATTGTATGCCAACATATTCCACCTCAGTCCATACCAATGGAACTGGGCTCGAAGCTCAAACCGCTTAATTCTCTCCGCTTCACCTCTTGAAAATATTGAATTAGTATCGAAATCGCTGACTAGAGGACTCGGCGATAACGCCCAAATCCTCCCTCGCACCTTCAGTATTACCCTTGGTCATAACAACAGCATCACTACAAACAATGGAAATTGGATGTGAATAAATTAGCGGTACATACATGCAAGCTCTTTGTTACATCCGTAGGCTACACTTTCCCGTTCAGATCTGAGAATTCTTTTCGATAGAAGCGAATTTGCATCAGCTCGATTGGTGACAAAATTGATTACTAGCGACGAAACGACCTTCCTAATCAAGAGGCTGATTTCCCATTTTGGTAGTCGTAGCAGATGGTCCTCTTCTTTTCATGTACTTCGTCATTTTGCAATAAACATCGCTATATTGATGAGTTTTCAATTTCATAACCGATAAGATTTGGTTGTTATAAATACTTGAGATGTTTATCAAGTTTAGGTCTCGAATTTTTTTCATTCTTCATTACACACTTCACTATGTCTGTTCATCCTTTTGATTCCGTTAAGGACTATGAAATTAGATTAGCTTCTAAATTAGTTAAAGATGCTTACCCAGCATCAGCTAATGTTCATTTTGTTCAAATTGATAGATTGGATCCTCCAAAAAAGGACATGATCAAATACTTGGCTGCTGAAAAAGAAGGTTTACCATTGCCACAAATCCCAAGAATTTTATACTGTTACTACTACACCAACACCCTCGACTTCAATAAGGCTTTAGTGAATGTTACTGTAGGCCACATCATAACTAAAGCTCAACAACCAAAAGGTGTCGTTGGCCCTCTTTTGCCAGATGACATGTTAGAATGGGAAGAGCATTGTAATAACCATCCAAGAATTAGAGAAGAAATTGCTAAGTTGAAATTACCACCAGGATACACCGTCAGAAATGACCCATGGATTTATGCTACTGATGATCCAAATGAAAAAAGACCTTTGGTCCAATTCTTCATGTACATTTTGGCAGGTAATGGTCACACCGAGTCAAATCATTATTCTTTACCTTTGAAATTCTCGCCGGTGTTTGAATGTTTCACCAAAAAATTCATAAGAATAGATTATTTGCCAGGTGGGTTCGATGCTTCAACTGTTCCAACTGGTCCTTGGCAACAAGTTCCATGTGTTGAATATCATCCAGATTTAAACGGTGAAACTAAAATGAGAGATGTTAAACCATTATTGATTTCACAACCTGAAGGTCCATCATTCGAAGTTAAAGGTGGTAAAGTCACTTGGCAAGGTTGGGAGTTCAGAGTCGCTACAACTTCAAGAGAAGGATTTGCTGTGTATGATGTCTGGTTTAAAGGTAGACAAGTATTTTACAGAATTTCTTTATCTGAAATGACTGTTCCATATGGTGACCCTCGTGCCCCATACCACAGAAAGCAAGCTTTCGATTTAGGAGATTGTGGTTTTGGTGTTAATGGTAATAGATTAGCCTTAGGATGTGATTGTCTTGGTGTAATCAAGTATATGGATGGTTTAGGTATTCATGCTAATGGTGAACCAGTTGTTATTCCAAATACTGTTTGTATGCACGAACAAGATGATGGTTTATTATATAAACATGTCAATTACAGAACTAATAATGCTACCATTGCAAGAAAGAGAATCTTTATTGTTCAAACTATTGCTACCGTTGCCAACTACGAATATATCATCAACTTGAAATTCGTTACTGATGGTTCTATCGATATTGAAACTAGAGCTACTGGAATTTTGTCAACTATGCCAATTGATGAAAATGTTAAAGTTCCATGGGGTACAATTGTTGGACCAAATGTTATGGCTGCTTATCATCAACACATTTTATCATTCAGAATTGATCCAGCTATTGATGGTCACAAAAACTCTGTTGTCTTTGATGATGCCGTTAAAATGCCTCGTGATGAATTGAACCCATATGGTATTGGGTTTGTTACCAATAGAACATTCGTTGAAAAAGCTGGTCATATCGACCAATCTCCATTCACCACCAGAACATATAAGATCATCAACGAAAACGTCATTAATCCAATAGCAAAAACACCAGTCGGGTACAAAATCAATATGCCAGCTAGACAGATGTTATTAGCCGACAAAGACTCTTTCAACTCAAAGAGAGCTAAATTTGCAACTGAACAAGTTTGGGTTACTAAATATAGAGATCATGAGTTGTTTGCAGCAGGTGAATTCACAAATCAATCACAAAAAGATACCGGATTGGGAGAATGGGCAAATGGTGTAGATTCAGTTAGAAACGATGATATTGTCGTTTGGGCAACTTTGGGCTTCACTCATATTCCAAGAGTTGAAGATTTCCCAGTTATGCCTGTTGAAACCCATAATATTCAACTAGCTCCAGCTAATTTCTTTGATAGAAATCCTGCTTTAGACTTACCTCAATCTAATAACGCTTTCAACAAGTCTGTTTTGGTTCCTGGTGAAGAAGATAAAGCTTGTTGCAAAACTAAAATATAAATAGAGCAAGTAGTTTAGTATTTTAATTTTTTGATTTATTATATGCCTTGAAAATATATGTTTTAGATGTTGTAAATCTAGATAGGACAGCTCTTCTTGAGTACTCTTCTCCTGCCGAGTATGTGGAGTGTGTCTGTACTTCATGCATCTTACGGTTGTTCCAGTATTTGAATTAATAATTAAACGTCTCATTAAAATAATACAACAAATATAAAAGTATAAAATTAGTCTTGTAAGTACAGTATACAATATTCCATCTCCTCCTCATCTAGAGATTTAATGTAAAGACACTTTGAAAGTAATTCTGGCTGAACGTCAATCTTATAATGGCTGGACCATTCAATACATTGCGACAAGGATTTAACAATGTGTACTGAAGTTCTGAACTTTGAAAAATTAATTAAATCTTCTTCACTGTGTTCATCCTTCTTAATAATACTTGGCCTTTCGGCGTTGAAAGTTAAATCCGATAAGTATAATCCAACAAATGGAATACAACCTTTGGAAGGTTTCATTTGATTAATGCATAATCTCATATTCAAATAGTTCTTCAATGGTGAAGCAGACTCTTCAAGATTTTTCAACATCAAAATATCCCCAGGTGATAGGTTTCTCCACGTTTCTTTCAATTTCTGAATTCGTTGCGATGTTAACGCGAGAATAATTTGCATCAAAGTTGCAAAGTTTTGTAATTCTAAACAATTTTGAGCAATGTGAATAAACCTGGATATGATATTGATCCGTTCTCTCTGATTTTGTGTAATCAAAATTTCAGATATTATCCAATTGACCATCAAATTGAATCTTGCAATAACTAAATTGACACCCTTATTTTTGATATAGTAGTTATCATTGACTATAATCTCCAACCAACTATTAACTGGAGTTAATTCTCTATTCCATTTCAATTCAATTAAATCTTTCCAATCAATCTCTTGTAGTATATCTTTTTCAATCATAGTAAAATGTTCAGCTAAAGATTGTGAATTAAATGACAAGAGAAATGAAATATGTGAATTTCTACTCATGATGTTCTCAACAGATAACAAATCACTAGATGGTGCATAGCTATCTAATATGATCTTGGGCGATTGATATTCTGGATTGGATTGAAAGTTATTTTTTGGTTGTTGGAAGTCAGATAAATCAATAGTAGGTTCTAGATATGGAGTAGAAGTAATAGGATCAACCGGCACGTTGTCGTTGGAAGTTTTCTGGGTTCTTATTGGAGTTAATGGAACTTCATAACTAACATCAAATGTAGATAATGCAATTGCATCATCAGTATGGGCATTATTAATTTGATTCAAAATGTCCTCTGTATTATCTAATTGTTCTTCTTTATCTTGTTCATCATTTCTTTTCAATGTCAGCTTAGATGCTGATTTTCCTTCTAATTTATGTAATGCATACTCAATAGGATCGTCAGCAGATTGAATTGTTTCATCGGGAATCGCTGCTAATTCTTTTAATGCATAAGTACTGATTCCTGGTATGGCAACTGAATTGTCGGTAGATCCAGTAACGGCTGAAGATTGCGTTGTTTCTTTATTAGTCGTTCGTATAGAACTTTTTCTACTCTTCATAGCCATGGAAAATATTGAACTATCAGCGACATCGGCAGAAGACTGTTTGGAAAAATGCCTTTCCTCGTGATTATATTCAATTTCACTGAACGGTAATTCAGTTAATGCACACAAGGTCATAAATCTGGTACTTCTTGTAGAACTTTTTGAAGTATTACGAGATAATTGACATGAGGTGTATTTTGTCCGAGATTCTAAATTGCATCCTTCTGCTAACGTACGAAGATTGTTGAAACCCATTTTTTTTCTCAAAGCATTGTATTCGATATTCTCATTTTTGGCAGAATTCGAGTCATTGGAAATAGAAAATGCTGAATCATAACTAAGATAAGATTTAACAGAATCTCTTTTGAAAATAGAACCGTTAGAATTTCTTGATAAAACAGACACCCTTTTGTTGAAAACATTTGTGTTTTCACTGAGACTGATTCTTTTGGGTTTCACCAGTTGTGGACTAAGTACAATGCCCAATTCGGCAATTTCAGCATCATATTGTGTGAAATTACTTGGTGTAGATATGGTTGATGTTTCAAATGAATGGTTTGATTGCTCGAAGTTGAAATTAGGTTCTTTATATTCCTCATTGGGTTTCTTAACGTTACTATAATCATTCAGGAAGTCAAATTCATCATATTCGTCTTCCAAAGGTATTTCTTCTTTATCGCCAGATATCTCCAAGTCAATATTCTCCTCATCATTCCAATTTAGGCTTGCTGGTTTTTGAAATGATGATTCGTTGATCGAACTGATTACCTCATCAAAAGCATTATTATTTCTTGGAACTTTGATAGTCTGAATGATATCATTCTCATTATCATTGATAAGATTATCAATCTTAACAATATTCAAATCAGACAAATCATTAAAAAAAACCATATCACTTTCGCCGTCAGGCTCATCGGTTGATACATCAATTGCTCTTAAATCAACTTCACTCTTATGTTGTTCCTCAGTTACATCATTATCAATACATTGACCATCAACTTCAAGGATAATGCTATTTGTTGAAGAATCATTACTTATGTAATATCTGATTAAAAATTCCAACTCATCAACAATCCTAGCACTCAAAACATCTACTCTACTACCGATCTTAGTTTCATCGATTATATTAATTGCTGTTACTAGTGTATTAAGATTCTCGGTAGAGGGGTCGGAGGCTGTTGTAACAGTGGCACTATTGATTGCTTTTGGTTCCATTGACACTCTCGAATGGACGATCAATGATTTCTTCCATCCTTCCATTAATCTTTTGATCGATTTTTTTCTTGTAAATTCTTCATCATCGATGGATACATTGGAAGGAGGTTGAAATTGGTCACTTTGACTATGTGATAATGTTTGCATTCCATCGATTATTTTATAATCCATCTTCTTCACTGGCGTAGGCGGTATGATTGTCGTCACTTTTGAAGTAGGTAATTTGATGTTTCCATTGGTTGAAAATCCTATTATTTCATATCCCTCGGATTTGGTTGGTGTTGATTGAGGTGGAGTATTTTCTTGATCTTGATCTTCTTCATCTTCTTGTAGTACTACCTTGATCTTTTTCAATTCCAATGCTGAGTCCTTGATGTTCATATGATTGTGTCTTATAGACCGTGCCAAAGCTCTTTTCTTTTGTTTATCGGACTTTCTTGTTGGTCTAGGAGGAGTACTGGTCAAATTATTACTTATGGGTGCTGGTGGTGACTTCGATGATGATGCAAAAGAGCTTGTAAATATTGGCGATTTAAGCAACTTCTTTTGTTGTTGTATTTCATGGATTTTGTTATTAATTGAAAGTCTGGATGATTGATGTTGTAATAATAAATTATTAACTGAATACTGAGGATTTTCTTCTTGGCTGCTATTTTCATCAAATATCAACATTTTATGTTGGATTTTTTGATCGTATAACGAGAGCATGGCTGATCGACGATACGAAGGGTTTGTGTGGATTGACATATCGGTATTTGATTTGGACAATTTTTTGTTGTTATTCAATTCTGAGGTCAAGGGTAATTGATATTCAAAAGCGGTCTTACTACGCATGATAGAATCCATGTTAAGACCTAATGACCAAAATTGATCAAACAAATTCAACCAGTGGATTTTTAAGTCTCCAAAAATTTTGGTTACAAATATATTGCCATCTTCTGTATCATTATCTTTCCTCACTAGATTTGATTCTAAAGTAATTTTGTTCAATGTATTTGCAAACAAATCACATAATTGATGGTCGGAATTAAAATCGTCCACAAAATAGTTAATAATCCAATGTCTTAACACTACAAATGTTCTCAATAATACTAATTTTCCAATCTTGATGTTTGATTCACTATCGGAGTTGATATATTGTAATGACCAAATCAATCTGCTCAACAACCAATTCATTATTCTAGCACTGTTGGAAAACATTCGGTACGTTAAAAAAAAATCACAAATTAAGTTGTAGTCAATTATTTCGGGGGATGTCATTTGAACAATAAGTGCTTTGATTGTCGCATGATTAATCAACTCTGAATTATGTTCATCATACTTCACTAAGTCCTTGTTAGTGTTTGTAGTCGACAAACAAGGAAATAGCTTTTCATCGTCATATATTGACTCATTATGCTTATTATATTGAAAATTGGGATGTATTTTAAGTTGTTGTTGTTGATGTATATAGTAATTCGATGTTGAATTTGAAAGATTCTCTGTCCTTTCAGTGGCAACACTGAGTCTATCCTGCTCTTGCAGTCTCGCCTGCATCCCTCCTTGTTCATGTTGTAGCTGCTGTCCCTCCTGTTTCGCCAACTGATTTTTCAATTGCTCGTCTGCGAGATGAAGTTGTTGGTCTGGAAGCTCTGTTGCCTGTAACTGATCCGATTGTGGTTGAAGTTGTTCCTCTGGCCGTTCTTGCTCTGACTGTTCATAATATATAGTATCAGGTTGGTTGCCAACTTCTCCAGCAAGATTGGTCTTTTCTTCCTCCATACTAGCTTATTCTCCTTGATAGGACGTCAATAACGAAGGTGGTGAATCAAAGTAAAGTGATTGATTGGATTGAAGGACAATTGAATGTGTAGACTTCTTCTTAATATGAAGTGAATGTGGAATGCTAGCTATATTTTTTACACTGTTTTCAGTCTACCTCCACTTGTAATTGTAATTGTTATGATTATGGTCTGTGTTGTAAAAAAAGCCCTTGAGCTCACAAAATGAACTACAAAAATAATCGACTAGATAACGCAGGAAAAAAAAATCAACAAGTTTTCCATCGTTTGTTAGGCCAATCAATTGTTATAGAACTTACAATAACAGAGTGTATGTGGTTATGAACCAACAGTAAACAAGAACTCAGGCAGTTTACAAAGAAAGTATACACATGCATCATCCAACAAGCAAAGTAGAGAAAGCCCATTGTTTAGGTTTGTTTGTTTGTTTATAAATTTGTAAAACGCGAATTGTTGCAGTTTTTCGAGATTCCATTTTGTGCGATGCCTCGAATGGAGGTATCGTGGCGGTAGATCATGTGACTTGCCACGGAGTGCTCCCAGTTGGATAATTCATACTAGCTTTACTCATCAAAGAGTCACAATGTCTAGGATGGTGCAGATGGATTGTCAAGTTGTTTGTCTTTGTGTTCTGAAGTTCGAGTGTTACGCTTACGAAAATAATATGAGCTTGGACTTTACTTAGATATGAGAAGATTCCATCTGTCAATATGTCTTGCAGTTCTATGATTCTACTCATCGTTTAGTTCTCGAAATGAAAAAGAGAGGCCATTAGATCATTACAGAAGTATCGTCGCAGAGTTTCTTAGAGAAGTATTGCATGTTCTTTCAAATGCGAAATAAGGTTGATTTTGCAACTGAATTATAGATTTCTATCTAATTGATCTTCATCTCTGATAATCTTTTCTATCCCATCTAATTATCCTGTGTATTTACCATGCTGAGTTTATTCGGCTAATCGCCACCTGACAATCAGGGCCAAACCTACAACCTCACGGAAGTCATCTAACTACTGAATCTAGAAGAGTAGTGCCGCATTGCACGTGGATCTTTTGAAAAAATTTACCTCTTCGCTTTGTGTTATTCATATTAAGGTTAGATCCTTGGTTTCTCGTGCACAATCTCATTCGCCTATTTCTTATTTCGTGTTTTGCTGGATGGCTTTTTTCAAGGCATCGAATGGTGAAGATCTAAATTGTGGGTTTTTTAGCACATTATTGAAATTCTTACTTTCTTCGTTCATTATTCTTTTGTATCCGCTCGCTTTATTAGGATTGGGTTTGTTTAAGTTGCTTTTAGTTGACTTAACAAATCCCTTGCCGCCTGATCTAACCAACTTGGTAGTGTTTTGCTTTACTTCTGTGTCAGGTAAATTCAACAATAGCTCATCCATTTTGGGTTTCAATTGCTCCTTTTCCTTCCTTTTCTTTCTACGCAATGATGATTTGCTTATATCGCCTGAAGTATTGAAAGTAACTTTATTCGCTAATTTATTGACAAATTTATCACTTCTTAATTGTTGTTTTTCCTTCTTTGTCGTTTTAGCTAATTTTAACAACGGATTTTCATGATATTCGCTATTACTTGGTGTTGTTTCATGACTAAACTCCAATATTTTGGAGGCTAACTGTGATTTTCTTGATGATTTATCTCTTAATGATTTCTTTTTGACCGCTGTCATTAATGTAAATTTCGATAAACAGGTGTTAGTTGATTATGGTGATCTTCCTGTTGATGAGATGAAGATTTACTAGATGATTTTTTTAATTTGTTTTTTTATGATCTTGTTTTGTGTGTGAAATCTTTTCACACAGTGACAGAATGCAAATACAATGCACTATATGTATACAATTTTGCAGCCAATTGTAAATAGAGGTTGCTACGATTCTATATGATTCGATAAGTGATGGCTCTATGGTTAATATTTAGATATATTTTTCCAGAAACTCGTGTATTTGTCAAGATGAATAAAACTAAAGCTTTCACAGGTTATTTATTAAAATTATATAGAAATTATGAACATTAAGAAAATACCAGGAATGTACACAAACCAGGTTAAGTATCCAAGCATCAGCATCGCTTTATTAACTGGAGGTGGCTCTTCTTCTTCTTCTGAAGCGTTTCCTTCAAATGCCTCTTTCTGTTCCTCTGACGCATTTTCTCTATTAACAATGGAGGAAGTTTCATTTTGACGAATTGAGGTGCTTATAACTTCAATGTCTTGGAACTCGGGTTCCTCTTTAAGTTCCTTCTGTCTAACCAAAGGCACAGGCAACATATTTGAACTTGCCAATCTTCTCATGTCCCAATCCAAAGAGCTTTCAGTTTTCCAACACCAGAAAATCCAACCGCTTCCTTTTTCTTCGTATGTATAAAATTGTTCTTTCAAAAAAACCATTGTGTCATCCTGAAACTCGAGATTATCTGGATCATCTCTACCTTCACATGTTCCATGATTCTGTGATCCTAGAAAAGTACCATCCCATCTTGCCCCCTTAGTTATTCCATTAATGTATTTTGTACAATCAGTTAAAGCGCCAGAAAATTCACCAACGATGCTCCTATGACCCGTATTTTTCAATCTGTCACCTTGTCTCCAAACGTTCTTCAAATGACCTTGTAAATTCAAATTGATTTGCCAATTCGAAAAAATTTCATAGAAATGATGATCCAATATATATTCCCCGGGAAAATTCTTCCATGCTTCCATATTCAAGAATGCATCATGTAATACCAATTTTGCTTTGATTCTTCTATTAATCACTTCAGTTAAACAATATACATAAAATGCCAATAATTTCGTTTTGTCTATCACAAATCCTAATGGCTCATTAACTAACTGAATACTATGAACACTTGAATGGTTTCCATATTTATTTAAAATGTAATCAACTACCTCGTAAGTCAAATTCATATTACTTTCTGCTTCTAGCCATTTTGGGGTTACTGTGACTAATCCGGAGTTATCAAAACCATTCTGTGAGCCAGGCAATCCGTGCAATCCAACTTGTACTTTTAATCCATACTTGGTAGCCCATTTGATAGCCAAATCTAAATATTCCTCTTGACCTTGTACATACGGATCATCATTTTTCAAGCCAAATGCCCAATAACCAATAGGGATTCTTACTAAATTCAAACCCAACCGTGCAATTTCTTCAAAATCATTCTCTGTATAAAAAGTGGACCAAAATCTTTCCAAATACTGTTTTGAATCCGATCCCATTATTGTACACATTGAATGTTCATCAATTGGCAACTGATTGTAGGTCCTATTTACGTGTTCATACAATGATGGCGTAATCCATGGTTCTGTGACTAACCAACCGCCTAAACTAACCCCATAAATTTTTGATAAATCGTCTTCGTACACTGATGTTTGATTTGTATAATTTTGGTAAAGCTTCTGTAGGATGGTACTATTAAATAGTTGGTCCTCTTCATTCACTCTCGCTTGTACTAGTAACTGTAGAAGAAGTAAAAGTATAATTGGGAGCATTGTGAATTTGGCGGCTATTTCAATTATGTAAGAATTTTTTTCTAGTTTCTAATAATCAAATAGTGATCGCTTTGTGTGGAAATTTTAGATGTGGTTGATTCAGATGCTGCTGTCTTTTTAAGAGTTGTGATAGTGTGGGAAGTGGATGTATATGTTTAAGGACCTCTTCTTGTTCTTTTTGCAGCTATTTTGAGAATTGATACGTGAGTCTGTCCAAGGAAATTATTGAGAACTTAACCAACATCAAATTCAAAGAAAGCGAGAAAAAGAGGAAAAAAAACCACAACAAAAAAACGTTTATCTCATCTCCATAATAGCATATCTAGACAATTACAAAAGAGAAGAAATATACATTATAGCTTAGAAGTATCATTAGAAAGTTAAGTACAAAGTCTAAATGAAAATTTACTTAATTGAAGTAGGAATAAGAGTTCAAAATTCGTAATTTAGCACACTAATACAACATGAGTAGTATTGCTGATGATTCAATAACTACATTGCCCAAACAATCCGAGAATCATCAAATTCCAACAAATACATCGCACTCGCCTCGATCTACTGTTTCAAATGTACCCAACGAGACCGCAGTAAAAATCGAAGACGATGTTCCACATATTCAAGATTTGAACTTGGATGAAGAATTGAGTAGTTTAATTGATAGTCAGCAACAACCCGAAAAACCAAAGTCTGCAAATGATTTACAACTCCTTAATTTAGATTCAAAGGATTCAGAACCAGATCCGACCTTCGAAGAATCCAAAACTGTCAGTAATTCACAATCGCCCAACATTCCACCCTCTACTTCCAACATTTCTACCACAAATCTTAAATCAGAATTCAAAGATATGTCACCAAATAGCCTAGAAGAACTAAGGCTGAAGTCAACTTTATTGCCAGTCACATCAGATTCCAAAAAATTAGAAAAAGAGGAAGATCGACCACACTCAAGAATCTCAGCATATGCAAGATTAGATTTCGAAAATTTCACATTTTTTGTACAAACATTACAAGTCGTTTTGGGTAGAAAATCAAATGATGAATTGCTACAACAAAACGTTGATGTGCATTTATCTTCAAAGAAGGCAATTTCTAGGAGACATGCCAAAATATTTTACAACTTTGGTACTCAACGATTTGAAATTTCAATATTGGGAAGAAATGGAGCATTTGTTGATGATACATTTGTAGAGAAAGGATTGACCATACCGTTGACTGATGGCACTAAAATACAAATTGGGGATATACCGTTTCTGTTTGTGCTACCGTCCGTTGAACCAAACGAAGAAAATCATACTCAAGCTACAACAAAACAATTCAACCCTAGTGATGCAATTAATTTAAGATCAAATCTTTATTCAAAGACACCAACACCTAAGAATTCACCCAAGAAAAAAACTGAAAGTGAAACTACAGCTACAACACCCACCACTGCCACCGCTGCCAGCATTGCATCACGTAAGAAATCCATGAGTCGAAGGGATTCACTACTAAAGATTAGAAGGCTATCTACTGTAAGAGGGAAGTCACATGCAGCCAACGATGAAATAAATGAATTGTTGAAAGATCTAGGTGTGGCTCCAATAAATGAAATGAACGAAGAAGATTCAGACTCATTAGATGCTCAAATACAGAGCTTATTAGATGAGGATAGTGAGTTGGGGCTAGAAAACCATTTGATGAAATTAGCCCATTATAATGAATCTGCAATAGACGATGAAGAAGATGAAGATTTGGATAGGCTTGTAAAAGGTTTAGAGCAAGACGAGCAGGCCGATATTGAGATAAAAGAAATTACTTCAAGTTTAACTAAACTAGATGAAGAAATTGCAAATCTAACGCCATTGTTTGATGCCCGCAATCAAAGACTCATGAAGGAAAAGCAAGAAAAGAAGACGCAATTGGAAGAAGAAAAGAAAAAGAAACAATTACAACAATTGCAAAGAAGGAATTCATTAGCTAAATCTACAATTCGTTCGACTCCCCTCATGGGAAAACCAGCATCAATTCAACCACCAGCATCATCGTCAATATACAGTAGGATTAATGGGTTAGACAAATCAAGACAATCTTCATACGTTGCAAAACCAGCTCCACTAAAACAACCTCCACCAAAATTAGAAGTTCCTGTGCTATTGAATACATCCGAACCAGCAGCTATACGATCTCGCCCTCCACTTCGTGCAATAACAGTTAGCGATTCTTCTTATCTTGCAACATTTGATTACCCAAAAACAATTGAAGAACCTTCCAAATTTCCTAAACCGAAAATAAGAAGAGATATACCGAAAAAACCATCAAAGAAAGTGTATGCACTTGATGAAATTCCCGAACCATACAGATCAAAACCAAATATCTCTTTTACGCAGATGATTACAAATGTTTTGAAAACAGAAGCTGCAAGAAATGGATTAACCGTAAATGAGATAACGGAAGCAATTAAAGAAGTATATCCGTATTATAAGTACTGTCCAGAGGGTTGGCAATTTTCTGTTAATCATTGTATCAAATCTACAAAGATGTATAAAAGATTAACAAAGAGAGGTCCAGAATGGCTATATACAATGGACGATTTGTACATCAATGAAAGAGAAAACATGAGACTTAAACAAAGGGAGATCGTAGAAGCAAGAGCTAAAGCGGAAGCTTTGAGACAAGAAGAAATAAGACAGAGACAAAGACTAGAAGCTCAACAAGCAATGCCTCACAACATCATTGGTAGAAATTTTGCTCTGCCTTATCCAAATACTAGAGTACCTCCAAATCAATATGTTTCTTCATACCCATTGCCAACAAATGGCCAATCAGTGAAACCTGATCCATCTAAACTTCCACAATCGGCAACAAACCCAGAGACAAATACAATCAAAGCTCAGTTAGCTGCAAATAGAATGAATGCACAAACACCTCCATCAATGAATGATCCAAAGACTCAAAAATCATTAGAATATTTGAGAAAGGAATTATTTGTATTATATAAAGCAAGAAAGTTAACTTATGACAAGCAAACTGCTACAACGCTAATTACAAAAGCATTAGCTACAACAATAGCTCAAGTTAATAGTATTGGTGCTAAAGCAGGATGTGGCGATAATGCATTGGACTTTTTGGTTGAAAAGGCACCACAACAAGTTAGTAAAATTTTAGACATTGCCTTAACTAAATCAATCAAACAACACGAGGGTAATTTTTCAAGGTCTCCAAGTAGACCAGGTACTCCTGGGCAAGTTAAAAGTGTACCAGTTTTATCAACTTCATCATCGCAAATTAAGGCAGAACCAGTTGTCGCTCAACCTATAAATAACTCACAATCGATTGTTGACAACAAGGTCTATCAACAAGTGATAGCATCACATTCTCAACCAACCGTAACTACATCATCATCATCATCATCACCAACAGAAATACAAGTCAAACCAGCCATATCAAATACGCCAACATCTCAAAAACCAGTTGATTCAAACACTTCTACTACTCCTGCTACTGATCCTCAACCATCTCCAACAACACTAACGCCAACACCAACGCCAACACCAACGCCAACACCAACGCCAACACTAACACCATCTGCAACATCACCATCGTTAGCAAGGCCGTCGCTGTTTGGAAAACCTCCTGGTTTGAAGGCAAACTCATTAGGACGTCCAACTTCACTAGGTAGACCTCAAGCATTTGGTAAACCTCCTGGTGCTTTTGGATCAAGTGCACTATCTCGACCACCTACATTTTTATCAAACAAGCCGGCATATCACGGTGGCACGAAACGTGAATTAGATACTTATGACAATAACGATCAAGCAAAGAAAATTGCAAAGACAGATTAGGCATAATGTGTAGCTTTATATTTACATACTGGGTATAATATACAATGCTGTAATTTGGGTGTATATATTTTGGCAGATGTGCGCGACTAAAAATGATATTCAGATAAAATGAAATACTCAGAGTGGCAAACATCCAATATCAACAGAGTTGAGGAAATCGATAAATTTGATCAATTGTAATAGAAACTATTAATTGCATTTTGTCATAGCAATACAATTCTATTATACACATAAGTAAAATCCAAAATGAATAGCATTGCACAAAGATACACCCATTCAAATAATAATGAAGTTCTCAATGAAATAAATTCAATACATGAATCTCGTTCATCGAATCATCAATTAGACTTAGCACCATCAATCGCAGTCCCACCAATTTCACAACCAACAGATTTCCTAAGAGCACACACGGATGATGCAACAAATCCCGATTGTAAAATCAAGATTGCTCACGGTACAACAACTTTGGCTTTCCGTTTTCAAGGTGGTATCGTAGTTGCCGTTGACTCCCGTGCGACTGCTGGTAATTGGATCGCATCTCAAACCGTTAATAAAGTTATCAGAATCAACCCGTTCTTATTGGGTACAATGGCTGGTGGTGCTGCCGATTGTCAGTACTGGGAAACCTGGTTAGGAACTCAATGTAGAATACATGAATTAAGAGAAAAAGAAAGAATCTCAGTAGCCGCTGCTTCTAAGATCTTGAGTAATTTGGTCTATCAATATAAAGGTATGGGGTTAAGTATGGGTACAATGGTATGTGGACATACACGAAAGGAAGGTCCAACGATCTACTATGTTGATTCAGATGGTACAAGATTAAAAGGTGATTTATTTTGTGTTGGATCAGGTCAAACTTTTGCATATGGTGTTTTAGATTCCGAGTATAAGTGGGATTTAACCGTGGAAGAAGCTTTGTATTTGGGTAAGAGAAGTATTTTAGCTGCTACTCATAGAGATGCTTATTCTGGTGGTTCAATCAATTTATATCATGTTAATGAAGAAGGATGGACGTATCATGGAAACCATAACGTCGGTGATCTTTTCTGGGAAGTCAAAGAAAAGGAACAATCATTTGTAAATGTTGATGGTTAGAAGATCTAATAGTAGTAGTAGTGGTGGTAGTATTAGTAGAATAGAAAGTAACAATACTGTTATACCTTTAAAAAATATTATCTATCATGGTCTTGGGTATAACCCTCAAACACAAATTTAGAACGTGACTTGAACGTGAGACCAATTGCGTGCATATAGTATATATACGCATTTGGCCACTAACAGCTTTACTATGGAGTCTAAGAAATAACCTCACACTAACAAAATGTACTATAGAAAAAAACTTCTTGAAAAGTTTCAATTCTTCATTCCAAGGAACTAGAAATAACAGCCAAAGATGGTATGTTCAAACATGAGTTATAGATAATGGAAAAGTGAAAAACGGGACCAGCATAGGAAACATATCATAAATTCGGGAGATATGCATTTGTAACGATCATCAAAGAATGAAATCATGCAATTGAAGATTTTATTTCAAAATTCAAAATTCAAACCTAATTATGATATATAAATGAAATTTGAATAAAATATTAATTAAATATGAATCAAATATGAATCAAATATGAATGAACCTGTTGCAAGAACAAATGATTTTCAAAACAGTATTGATCAAAAGTGATAGTTATATCCGGAAGGTGAAGTTGTAAAATCCTCAGGTCAGATCACTAAATTCCAAATAAACATGAACTTTCAATACTAACAAACATCTAGTCATCTAAAGCTCAAAATCCTATGCGTGAATTGCGTATTGAAAAATTAGTCTTAAACATTTGTGTCGGTGAATCCGGTGATAGATTAACCAGAGCTTCAAAAGTTTTAGAACAATTATCAGGTCAAACCCCAGTTCAATCAAAAGCTAGATATACTGTCAGAACTTTCGGTATCAGAAGAAATGAAAAAATCGCTGTCCACGTCACCATCAGAGGACCAAAAGCTGAAGAAATCTTAGAAAGAGGTTTAAAAGTTAAAGAATATCAATTAAGAAACAAAAACTTTTCAGCCACCGGTAACTTTGGTTTCGGTGTTGATGAACATATTGATTTAGGTATCAAATATGATCCATCTATTGGTATTTACGGTATGGATTTCTACGTTGTTATGGGTAGAGCCGGTGCTAGAGTTACCAGAAGAAAGAGAACTAGATCTACCGTCGGTAACTCACACAAAACTAATAAAGAAGATACCATCCAATGGTTCAAGACCAGATACGATGCTGAAGTTTTGGACAAATAAATGTATTGAGTTAATGTATAAAATATATATAATCAGATCATTGATTTAATATAAATAAAGGATTTTAATGAAGGGTTGTAAAGTTACCTTAATATTGTCCGTACATGACACTGAACGAGTGTGGTAACAAGCAACTTTGGAGATAAAAATATCCCTAACAATTTATTTTGATCAAAAATGTAGATATGATAATAACAACTCTTTCAATCAAGCGGCTTGACTTAAATGAAGCTCATTTGTGAAGAACAAATGCAGATTAGTCCGAGCAATTCTGCTCTCTATCGCCACCTTTTGTTACATGTATCATTAACATATTTTGAGAACAGAGTCGTTGAATCAAATTAATGTAGAAAATATTTTGTTAAAAATATATGTTTCATGATCTTCTTCGGAATACAATTTCTCTACACTTATTTTTTGCAACCATTTCATGCACGTAATAATCAAAACGAGGTTCCAAAAAGGAAAGGAAAGGGAACATATAATCTCTTCAAGCCACACTTCGAGCCAACTGACATTCCACCGATGCATGTAAAATTACTATAGAAAAATTGGATTTTCATTAGGGATAATTAAAGGTCGAAGCTACAGAACCAGAATACCCCAAGAATAGTGTTGACTACCAACAGAACCCAGATATCTGGGTTATCAAAGTTAGTTTAACGCGATATGGGAACGATATCCAACAGCCTCAACACAATTGCATTTATCAATACACCCGATTGATGTGGCAGGAGCACCTGTACTTATTTCAGTGACATATCATAGTCCGCGGACTCAATATTCAATTCACGTCATTCACCATACACATTCTTATTTTTTCTTGGTGACTGACAAAGCTAAGCATTAACGGACACTTGCTAAACATTGGTGACTGAGGTTTAGTTAAGGTGATACTCTAACAGTTTTCCAGGCTAGGGTTTTTTGACATTGATTTTTTCTCGTAATCGCTCTTGATAATTTTACTCAAATAGCAAGAGTGCACAAAGGGCAACCAGGTATGAAAGATGCACAAAATGCGAAGAGCAATTTCAATATCCAGAACTATAAGCATGTCCTGTTTATTTGCATAGATTTATTTAGGTTTAGGATGTACATCATTAATTATTCTTTTACCCAACAGAAACTTTTTTATAGCCATCGGTGACTATGAGATCACATTTTTCTGCGAAGATAATTCCTCTTTGGTTCTTCAAAGCCCCTGGATAGTTTTACCGTAAGACTTGCTTTATATTACAGGTAGTTGCAAAGGCAACGATGAAATGAAATGACCACAGTTCAGTAATGATTTCAAAAAACTCCGACGTCTAGACGACGCAATTTGTCAATTACTCACTTTATTTCATTATATGTGAGGAGGAGTATGTCGGAATTGCATCTCTTCTTAGAAACTTGCTTGGATAACGTATTCTCGAGACAAGTTCACAAAATACAGTTTACATGATGTCGCTCACCAGAGATGGAAATTAGAATAAAGTGAGCACTTGGCATATCTGTGAAGTTCCGTAGCTCCCGTTCAATCAAAATCAATAGTTTGATAATGGAGTTGTTGAATTCTAACTCGTTTATGGATATGAGTATGATGGGTCGGCTAAAATTTGTAAATTAAAGCAAAATGCCCTTGTTCGCAAGCTTTCGAGGTAAGTTGGTAGGTTCCTATCAATCGAATGGTTCTGGATTCATTATGATAAGTTTAGATTGGACTAACCCACAAAACGCAACTTTTTTTTACTTATCGTAAAATAATCACAAATGCGAACCAAGAGGGGAATACTATTTAACACAATATACGCATGTAAGTAGATAAAATGAAACGTTGCCTTTGGGTCAATTGGACTTAAACTTCAACTTATTTCTACCTTTCCCCGTGAGGCAAAGAAGAGAGAGCCTTGCGAAAAATGTGGGTCTCGCGCCTATCTTTATTCATTTGTCACTCAATGGTGCTAGCGGATTGATTATTAAAAGCTGTAAATGTGTATGATGCCGTACGCTCCACTTGCCTTCTTCACTTTGCTCCGCACAACGTATATCATATTCACAAGCTCCTGTAAAGATCTATAGAACGCAAGCGGGTTTGGTACAGGTGTGTGCGACTCCTAAAATCAAAACCTTAATAGTTAAAGTGAATCATGAAATGCAGTTGGAGTATCTGAAGAGCGATCAATGGAGGTGATGGCTCTTCGATTTAACATTTGTTCGTGTATGTACAGTTGTCAAATAAAGATAAGGGCTCCAATAAACCCAAAAACGAAAATCCAGCAGCTAATGATTAGCATACAGAGTGTGTATGGTAGTTTCTTAAAACATGAAAAAAAAAGAAACTTCATACTAGCACAGATGTAATTCATGTTAAAGTCTATAGTAATATCCAACAACTATCCGTATGTCTGTATCTGTAAGATTCTAGTTGTTAAAGTGTAAGTTGGTTGAACTTCCTTGCAAGATCGCTACAATATACTGCTAAGTAATAACTGCATATAACCACCCTAGTACTAAAAAAATTGTAGTATCGTTTTAAATACTCCTACTACTCAGTGCTTAACTCAACTGAACTTACTCGAAACCACTGCTTATCTATTATACACGAGCATCGTTCACACTCAAAGCTTGAATTGCTTGGTACTTAGTTGTTCACCCACTTGCTTCCTTAGTTAATTGAACGTTTACTTACTTGTTTGCTTCGTCTTTTTAGAGAATACTCCTCCAAATATACAGCACTTAGCAATACAAGTAGTCCCACCGCAATGGTTACAATAAATTATGAACCCTTAGAGCACTTGCCATATATTGATGATAATATAAGTCCAGAAGAAAGAGCTAACGTTGAACAATTAATAAGGTTAGAGCTAGCTAACCAATTCAATAATAATATCAATAATTTATCTAGCCACAATAACAATACCGCCACCAGGTCCACCACCACCAACAACAACATCAACATCACCAATATACGATCACAGCAACCACTACAACCACGACCACAAGCACAGACAGAACCAGCACAGGCAATGCGGTCTATGCATCCACTTGTAGACCAACTAATACCCATCAACAATGCTACTGAACCAACACCTTTATTGAATTTAAGTCTACAACGATATGAAGAGGAACTGGATGATGAGGATGAAGATATGATTTCAAAACAAAACAATGGAGTGGATTTAACAAAGTACACTGAATTTAATATCACATCTCCATTGGATGAAGGTTCGTCTGAACCACTGTCATCTAATAGTACTATAAATTACACAAATTTATACACAACCTTAGGATATTCTGTTTTGCAACAAAGAAATCTAGAATTATTATTGAAGAACAAATCAGAATTATCACAACTACAATTACAATATTTACAGGATCTAAATGATATATCAGATAATTTGAGCAATAATTTACACGAAAAAAGAAGGATTATTGAGGACATAAAATCAAATAGAAAGAGACGTCAATTAGTTGACTTTAAACCTGTTAATGATTATTTACAACAACGTTGGAAGCAAGGTATTGCGTCAGTAGTAGATTTAAATGTTGAAGCAGCTAAAATGAAAGAGTAATCAAACAATGTACATTACATATACTCTAGTTATACATTCTGTAGGCTCTTTGCTTCTCTTTTTTGATAGATCATATCAGTTTTATTACTACCAGTATTAACTATTCTGGGACATCCTTCTCTGTGTTTCTCTAGCCTGACACATTCGATACAATAATACGCATCAATACCGCTTTCGTTATCTATACCTAGATTGTTTGCACACAATATACATTTGTTATATAGATGCCCCTGCGAACAATCTTGACATATTCGAACTTTTGAAGTAGGTTTGACCATTGAATCACAAATAGGACATTTTCCATCACAATTGGAACATAGAAGGCCTGTTGCTTTACCTGTTTGTTTCATGCATTGGATCAAATCATACTGATGTCGTGACATTGTGATGGTGTAGTATATATATATATAGATATATATTTTTGGGATGTAGATTGGTTAGTGATGATGTAAGTATTATTTTTTTTTTTGCCTCCTTTTAATATCTCTTTTGCCAGATATTAACAAATCAGGAACCATGAATGAATCAGGTATAGATGAGTGTATGATATGTCTAGAAACAATTTCCTTAAATGACAAGATTGGAATAATACCGTGCTGTCCAGGTAAAATTTACCACAAAGATTGTATTTTAACTTGGTCTTCAAAATCGAATAGTTGTCCCACATGTAGAAATCGATTTCATAAAATAACCATCCAGAATAAAGAAACAACCATAGCAGAAACAGTCAATATCAAAGACAAACTCTTGCCCAATCCAGCAATCAATGATATTCCGCAACAGTTTATTAATAGAGAAGAAATTCAAGATTTGTATGAACCGACATTTTGTTGTATATGTGCAAGATCAGTACAGAGCACGATTTCCTGTCAACAATGTGGTGACGGATTTCACTTGCAGTGTCTTGGTGTTAATGAAATTGATGAATTTTTTAACTGGTATTGTCCCATGTGTGATTATAATCAAGAAACAGTGCTGACGAGAAGATCGATTCAAACTATACTATCTGGATTAAGGAATCAATCACGAGGACTAATCATACATAATGATGATAACGAAATTGATGATGACTTTTTGTATAATCAAGAAGAAGTGAATGAGGTGCAACATGGGCATTTATTAAACAATTCAGTTATAAATGGTGGAGTTATACTACGAAGAGAACAAAAGCAAAGGGAGAAGTTAACACAGGAAGAGGTGAATTCATGGGAATTGTTTGATCAAGTAAGAAATAATCAAATTGATGTTGAACATACTTGTTCTTCATCCATTGGAGGTGATATAAAACGTAGAAGACGAAGAAAGAAAGTCACCCCAATCGAGTCAAACTCCAACACTACCATCCCAATCGAATTTAGTTCTGGCACTGCACCATCAAGAATATCACGTCTAATTGATCAACTCAAACATACTAAAAAATCAGTGCCGGCATATTCACATCAAATCAACCCTGTGCCGACATCATCTGCTGAGTCTCCAATGTCCGGAAATAGCCCCATGGAATCGATATCTTATTCAAGTGACGATAACGACTACACAAGAACGAGAAAGGAGCTCACATTGGAGCAAAAGGTAGAAATACAAAAATGGATACGGCTAAGATTGAAACCGAAATACAAGCCAGGTAGTAGTGAACGGGGAGCTATAACATCAGAAGAAAATTATATTAAGATAAACAAGACGATTTCAAGAAAGATATATAGCTACATGATAAATTCGTCTAATGGTGTAGAGGAGTTTTTCAAAGATATAAATAAGTTGAAAGTTGTAATTGATAAGTATATAGAACAATAACAAATATATATATTTCAGTCTTCATGCAACAAAAAGAATCGAATATCATCTGCGACGTGGACCTTTTGGTTTATTAAATTTCAAACTAGATGAGGAGCTTGAGGAAGAAGAAATCTCTTCTAGTTCCAATTCACTAACCTCCAATTCATCTAAATCACCAACTTCCAAGTTTTTATCCAAAATTGCATCACCTAACTGTGCTTTTATATGGCTGATTAAACTATTTTTTGAAGCGGCATAAACCATCCTCTCTTTTACTGCAGAACCAGATGGGCAAGTGTATATAAATGCATATTTCCCGGGTTGATAATTATAAATCGCATATCGTGGGCCATTCCCTACTAAGCTCTGAATCAACTTGTTCAATTTGACTCCATTTTGCATACTATTCAATTGAATAGTTTCATTTTTTGTATCGATATTAAAAACTATCAATCTCCCATCATTTGCATTCTTCAAATCATTGAATTCGCCTTGTAAATCAGGATTAAATTTATACAAAATATCCTCACTCATTGAAGCCAACTCTTTCTTAAACCCGTGATTAAAATTCAGTAATTGATTCATCTCCTTCAACAATTTCTCATCTTGACTCAAAGGAGCGGCAGTATCATCCTCACAACAATGATCAAAATGTTTTTGATTCAATTCGTCAAGTTCTGTCCACGCCAATTTGTTTGTTAAACTATATGATCCAAGATTCATCAATAACGTGTTCTTGGTCGAGGCATATAACATTTTTTGTTTTATTGGTGCCAGGTCTGGAATAAAACTAATGAATGCCACATTCTTGATAATTATATACGATGGTTGTGGGTATTCTTTGGAAATGTGTGCATGTAATGATTCAAAAATTGGAGATGATGCTTGGAAGCTAAGATCTGGGACCAATTTTGTTGAATTTGGAGAGATTTTGACTATGACTGTATCATTTGATTTGAGGTGGGATTGTAATTCGGACGATACGGTTATACCTGATTGTGTAGACATTGTTGAATAGAGAAAGTTGATAGTTCAATCCAAATTTGGAAACGACAAAAAAATGTTGCTGAAGATATATGTCAAGGTACTAACTATGACGCAAGGGACTATTCAGTTTCTCAACAATTCCAACCTGTGATGAATTTCAAGATTTGATAAACTTGCAAATAAAGTCATTACTATGTATGTTCAAAAGACTAGGCATAAATCAATTATCCCCATTTCTCGATGGAACAAATTTGAAATACACTTTCAATCATTGATACGGATCCAACATTTCCAAGATTAGATCAGTTATATAACATTGAAAATTTTATGGAAGTTATTATAAAAGATGAGTATCGAATAATGTGTTATTTCATGATATACAAATTAGAGCCATGTGCTTTGTACAGAACTTCCAAACCTATCAAGACCATACAGTCCAGTGAAGGGGAAATCCAATAACGCCCATATCTTTCCTGAATTTTTGTAAGGGCCGCAAAATGAAAGGGTTTAAGTTCGTGTTGTTTCCCTTGAGTAGTAGTCTAGATACGGTGTGTAAAATTTTGGCAGATTCAGACATATATATTGAGCATCCAATATCACTAATCGAACGGTATAATATTGCATTGGAATCTGTGAAGGTTGTGATAGGAACAACTCAAAACTTCACACTCACAATTGATGAAAAGCAATTAATCATTAGGAAATACCTCACTAGGTTGGCATTTCAATTTCAATTGTAAAGGATATATGAACCGTATACGAAACATCTTCCAATCATCCATCCAGCTTCACCTACGAAACTCAAGTCCCTCAACAAACAGATGACAAATCTTAATTTGAATAAACCGGCACTTTCAATGTCATCATCTCCGCCAAAATTAACTCCAAAACCCCAATTGAGAATAAATCGTACTGAGAATGAAATTAGAAGAATTATACAATCCCGTGGTATCACCGCCAATTGTTGATGATGAATCAGATGGAACTTTTACTGAACATGAATCTAAAGATATTTTACATTTGGACGTCTATGAAAAATGTAGAGTGGCCATATTGGATAAGTTAAAAAGAGAGAAACAGAAGTTGTAATGGAATTTCAATTCACTCTATGCATATAAGGGACAATTTCATTTATTTTTTCATTCAGTACGACATAAGATGATTGAACAGCAGCTGCGCTTACTTGTGCCACAAGTGTTATTGATTGTAGTGCTTCACCACGACTAGACCAGGACAGTTCTAGCAATTCATCTACCAACTGGACCAACCAATTGTCTCATCGCACACAAATACATGGACTTTATGAGAACTACATAGCGTGTCATCTGTGTTTTGTGACACACATGCTTTAGCACATTCCGGCAACTGATTGTTTATTGGATCAGCAAAACCAATGATTTGAAGCAGTATTTCCCTTGTACTTCCCTCGTAGTCGTTATTGGTACCTCACTTGTACTGACTCAGCTAACGTGAGGGGAATTGAAGCGAGTGGGTCGACAGATGATAGCATCAGTGTTGAATCAAACCCCTCTTGCTGTATGCAAAAGTATCTTTCTCAAAATAAAACAGAGCAGTGTGATAATCTTCGCGATTATATACATCGATTCATATCTTCAGATGTTGCAAAGACAATTCAAGTTTGTAGATCAAAGCTGACATTGGATGTGTAGGTAACAAATACTCTGACAAAATGGATATATAGTTTTGTGATGTGGTTTGTATTCACCTGCCCTATACAAAACCAAAAAAGGTTAGCTACCATTCTATCAGCTCATTTGAGCTCATGGTAATAATAACACAAATTGTACAACAAGTTCTATGGAATGGAAGGGTTTGAAAACTAGGATACTAGAGAATTTCTGTGATTACCAGAAGCTCGTAAACCTATCTTTCACTAGCTAATCAAAGCACAATTCGAACATTTAGCCTTTCCAAAACCGACCAGTGCTCTTAAAGCAAAAGCTTAAAACTAAAAATGAATATGACAAATAAATTGGTGTAATTTCAAGGCAATCTTAGCATGTACTTACAAATTGACGACTGGTAGCGTCTTATTATGAATTCATTGAAATGATGAGTTTGAAGAAAATATGTATATATCTTTTAGTCAATTACTCTTACATCAACCCCAACCTATATGTACAAGAAACCAATCCGCTCCCTTCATAAATCAACTTCAAGATTGAACCTCTTTGGCGGCAAGGCATATCGTGCAG
This sequence comes from Nematodospora valgi, assembly GCA_030565165.1. Taxonomy (NCBI): domain Eukaryota; kingdom Fungi; phylum Ascomycota; class Pichiomycetes; order Serinales; family Debaryomycetaceae; genus Nematodospora; species Nematodospora valgi. The sequence continues at coordinate 173,403 of JAJMBF010000005.1, forward strand.
ATCCAGAGCATATCTTAAGGCCACCACAAAACAAAGCTCAAGCTCCAACAAACCCAGCAGATATATTCAAAAAAAATGATATATTAATGTATTCGCCTAAACCACAGAATTACATAGAAAGTATCAAATCCAATGGCTTTCATCTTGCTAATAACTTATTAATCACGTCCCCTGATAAACAGGGCAACTTGATTGGATTGATGTTGTTAGCTAGTGAAAGTTTTGAAGTTCGGTTGAACAATGGTTATCTGGAAAAAAATCATATTATTGAATTTAAAAAGGACGTATTGAAAGTGTTTGAGAAAATTCATCCAAAACCGGAGATCTTGGTCATTGGATTGGGTAAGACAAGTAGATTATTAAGTCAAAAAAGTCGTAACTTCTTTTCAAGTTTGGGAATACAATTGGAAATCAGTGATTCAAATAATGCAGGCCAAATATTTGATTTATTAGCTACTGAAAGACCAAACGTGATTGGAGCATTACTTCTTCCACCAAATATATAAGAAAACCTATATTGGAAAGCAGAGTTTGTAGGGTCTATAAGTAAACGTACATTAAACACGAAAGTCCAGTCAACAAAATACAGAGTTTGTAAAGCCTGTCTATTCTATATCGTCATATTGCTTTTGTGTAGATTGTGTAAATGTGAAGTATTCTGGTGTACCATAGTATATTTCTGGCGAAGTATTTTCGTTGTAAGAATAATTAATAACTCCCTGATGTTGCGGAGTAGACATTGACATTGACATCACAGAATATTGTTGTGGTACGTATATTTTATTAGGAGGTGGCATTGATTGCTGTTGAGGGGCGTAATATGTCTGTGGTGATTGTTTTTCAAATACTTTATCCAACAAGAATTTGGAATTTGGAGTTGATGATAATCCACCCATCTCAAATGAAGAATGATCAGTAGTTATATTCAAATGACTATTGTTTGATATTATACTACTGTGTTCTTTTGATGTATTCATTGTGATATTATGCTCTAGTGATGACAGTTGTGTATTCAATTGAGGTGGTTGTAGTTGAATTTGAGAATGCTTTTTTGGTAATAAAACCGACGAGGCTGTCTTTTGTTTCTCTTCCTTAATTTGTTGTTTCTTCTTTTTATTCATCAACGTATGAACATCAGTCAAAACAATTTGAAATTTATTCATTCCTGCTTGCATTTTGGCTTTGTTTTCTGCTTTTGTTTTGAATTTATCTACTGGTTTAGAAGATATTGATGATACACTTGAATTTGCTGTTAATATGGGCTGATTGTTATGATTGTTGTTGGGCTTGGGCTTGGGCTTGCTTTTAGATTTCTTCTCAGAGAAGACTCCCATCACAGGTCGCGTGAATGATTTCTTCGCTGGAGTTGGACTTGGCGGTGGCTCTTTTTTAATATTTCGGCTCTGTCCCGTGTTCTCTTTACCTATTAAATCAGCTTCATCCTTCGTGGGACTTAATACGACTATAGTAGATGGAGAGCTTGGTGTACGTAACTTTTGCTTTGCAGGTGTCTGAAACTCTATCTTTGGTTTGTTTGAGATATCTCTCAAAACCTTTGATGGTGTCTGCATTGCTTTCTTGTCGTCATCTTCTTTTTCATCTTCGTCGTCTTCTTCTTCAAGGGTATCTTCTTTCTCCTTCAATACTTTATTTTCGTCATCAGTTTCGTCATTCGTTTCAGCTTTTGTAATTATACTTAACTTGTGCGGTTGTCGTGGAGGTGTATCAACTAATGTAATACTTCTCTTTGTCGCGCTTTTACTTGGATCTTGTAAAATCTTTTTACTGGCAATACTATTCAAATTAAATTTCAGTGGTGTGATAGTTTGTAGATCGTTGGTATTACTTCTAATCGGACTGTCAATATAAAAATCACAGTTTTGTTGAAAAATTTTTTCATGATACGGCGTAATGTTGTTCAATTGACTGATTGAAGCGCTTCCCATGATATTCAAGTTGTGATTTATGAATGGAGTTAAACCGAAACTTTGGTAATCAATATCTGGATTTTGTGTAGATATAGATAACTTGTTTGGCGTTGAGTTGAATGATAATAGCTGTTCGCTTGAATAAGTTTTTGAAATCAATGGAGTCCATCCTGTGAGACCTGATGATTGGTTGATAAATTTTGAAGCTGAGGGTGGTACTGGCGGTGGTATCATTTGTGTTTTTGATGATGATTTATTCATTGGAACGGAAGATATTTTCCTTGAAGCTGGTGTTTGTGCTGATATTAGTTTGTTGGTTTTAATATTATCGTCGTCGTCTCTCGAAGGAGAAGAACGTAGGAACTCGCTGCTCATGATACTATAAGTCTTGAATGGAGTGGTTGTATGCGAATGTTTTGATTTGAGGGTACGATTTTATTTAGCGAATGGAAGAATAATTATAAAAGATTGATTGTAATAGTTATAGTAAGAATGTAGCATGCAACTATGTAGCTGTAGGGTAGGATAATTGTTTAAAGAATGAATTATAGTTAGAGTTGTTTTGGATTGATTGAATGGAAAGAAGAACGTGAAGGAGAAAGAGAAAAAAATTTTGGTGTTGTTTTGATTTGGTGTTCCGTTTCGTTTGTTGTTTGCTGAGACTTTGATCGTTTCATTAGATAAGGATCAACGTACCACAGCAATGGTGTTGCCAACAGCGTCTCTTAACTACCCCTCTCTTGCCCTCTATATCTCTCTGTCTATCTCGTAGGTCCAATCAAAGGATATATGGATCCCAAGTTAAACTCATTCCCAGGTACGATTGTATACTACAGGACATCGCAACTAACGCTTCAGACAACATTAGCACAATTCGAAACTTTACTTCTTCTGACTCCTCCCAGCATGCTTTACATTCTTCACATTGTGGAGAAGAACATCAGTCATGTAATAACAAGCATTCTCTCTCATCTGAAGGATCATCTGTGATCATGGTTGCAACTTGAAATCACAACTCGCGTTTTTTGTGTAAGTGATTACACTTCCAGGATCATTCAGCACTACAAATCTACTCCGTGAGTTCCATTGGAACAGGCAATCTGAATGGGAATCTTTTTATTGGCAATGGTTGTAGTGAGCATAAAGAGAGGCAAAATACCTGATACGTGACAAACTGAGTCAGCTAGTCAGCTCTTTCTACTGGAAAGAATGTACAGAGGTGTTGGTATGGTTTGTATGAGCATGCGCAATGCACGTGAACGTGCGGGAGGTCATCTAAAAATGGTTCTATGGCGATAAGGGGTTAAACAATGAACAAGGAAACAAATGACTAGAATTCGCTCAGACTAAATTGCACTAGGTGGTCGTGTGCGGGTGGCGAGAGCCAGTCTCCCGCAGATAGCAATTGACCACACTTTCATCTTTTTTTGCCCCTTTAAATTGCTGTTTGACCTATTTCGAGTTTTTTTCAATTTTCAGCCGTTTAAGGAATGGGCTGGTGGGTACCTGTGTGAGTCCCAATAGATCTGAACTGTCTTATAATTTACAGTGTATATTCCAGTCAATTATAAAGAAAAAAATCCAAAAAAAATGACATATTTATATATAGAAACAATAGATTAGAATCAATGAAGTTGATCACTGAAGTAAAAAAACTCTCAAGGTTTATAGCATAGACAACAAAATTGATTTTGGTTACAGAATTAAAACTTTGTTAACAAAAGGATAAGGACAAAATGGTGTAAAATCAAGCGACTATTCTCTTTTACATTTCTTTATCTTCTCAATCGGCTAATTTGGCTTCAACTTTATCAAAATCTTCTTCGGCAATTCTCAAGTTCTCAGCTTCATTGGCTAACTCTTCATCGTCATAGACACCTTCATCATCTTCATGAGCAGCTAATGATAAAGTTGGACGAACAACAGCAGAGTCAAAGGTCCAGTTTGCTAAAGCATTTTCAGCATCAATAATAATTTGTTTTGAAGCTTCGTAACCATCATAGGCTGGTCTAGATTCACCTGGAGTAACAGGACTTTCATCTAATAATTCTAATAAAGCTTTACCATAACCAGCAATTAAAGCTATCTTTTCAGCATGTTCTCTGATAGAGTCGAATTGATAATTGAATGCGGTCTTTAATTTTTCTCTCGTGATATTTGATAATTGGGCTTCAGCCACTAATGATTCAGCTTCAGCTCTAACTAATTCTTGTTCTAACACGTTGATCTTTGGAGATTGGGGGTCCTTATACTTCAAATAAGCAATTTGATCGGTAATCTTTTGTTTTCTTTCTCTTGATGGTTGAACTGAACCTTCGATATCTCTGATTGATTTTAAGGTAATTCTATATTGGTCGTATCTGTCAATGAATTGATCTTCCAATTCACCAATCTCGAATATTAAAACACCCAATTTGTCAGTAATATCACTGATATCGTCATCGTTTGATTCACCCCATAATGATAATTGTTTGGCAACATCTTTTCTTTCTCTGGAAGTAATCTCAACTGATCTCATCAAGTTTTTCTCCATTTTGATCAATATAGCCAATTTTCTGGCTAACTCGGGCCCCAATGCACCTGCAGCTGACTTACGGAAAGAATGACTGATTGAACCTTTACCAAAAAATTTGGATTTGGTTGATGATGGTGGCGGAGGTGGTGATTGTAACTGAGAGGCAGTTGGAGCTCTAGATGATCTCAATGAATAAGTTCTATGCATGATTGATTTGAACTACTGGAGTATGGGATTGGTAATTGCAGTATTAGGATGGAAGAAAGAAAGAAAGAAGAAGAAAGAAGACAAAAAATTATGGTGTGTGGTGAATATAAAAGGGGGGTGGAAAAAAAGTAATTGAAATTAATCGAGGAAATGAAATTTCATCACAATAAGAAAGTGAAAAAGTGTACAACTCAACAAGACAATACCATGAAACTCGCTACGACAAGGTTCGGATATCAATACGTAAATTACGGTCGCACTAGAAAAATTGTATACCGAAACCACAATTTGGATTGCTGTTACAGACTCAAAACCATCATCTTGTACTGGTAGATGTAAAACCGCTGCTGCACGGTTGGAGCATGTTTCAACATCCAAGAAGGCACATTTCACTTCCCCTTCTTGCTAAACGGTGTTTAATTCTATAGTGGGTATTACAGTGGGTATTCCCTGTACTCGTCGTTGAACTACTCTTTTGAATTATGGGGGCCCTCGGAGAATTTTCCATTTGTTATTGATAAGCCTAAATAGGGAATAACAAAACCTAATTTGAACCAGCCATTTTTTTTCTTATTTGAAGCGATCCCACCTTTTATATGACACCGAGGGATTTTCATTGGTTAAGGAACTTCGATGTAAGGGCTCACTTACGTCTGACTATTATATTCTTTCTGTGTCGTTTGAAAATTCGTCAAACATGGTGAGAGTTTTTCATAAGGAAAGGATTCCAAGGCTGATGTAATATGAGCTAAAGATGTAAAGACCGTGAGCTCTTTTCTCTTCTACTTGAGTGGCCCTAAAATTGGTGATCTTGTTAACAACATTTTTTGATTCGCTACTTGAGCTGCGAAGCAAGAAAAAATGTACTGGTTATGTATTCAGAAGTGATTTGCATCACTGCAAAATTCGTGCAATCCCTTCAAGCTTTGAGTACACTTGTTAGTGTATATATTTCCTTAGAAAAATATTCCTCTTATTTCGCGATACTGTTTCAACTTTGTTTCGTGGCAGATTGAAGTGCACCCGTTGTACCTATAGTAGTGTTCAGCTTTCATGGGTTGATTATAAGTTAAATTTCCACTAGTAAATTTTGTCCAGCTCTTCAGATTCCGTTGTTGGGTTGGATAACAAGGTCACCAGAAATAATGAGGTCAAAGTTGCAAAATTAATGTCTTATGATTTGATTTTCTAATTACATACTATACAGGTCAAAATATATCGGTTAATACAAACCCTTGTTGTACTTAAGTTTCGTTTTTGGGTTACTTTATTTAGATGTCTTTGTTTCTTTGTAAACCATTTAAGATGGAAACCAATGATAAGAATGATGCTTGAGAAACATCGGTATGAATACCCACACCCCATCTATTTATTTTTCCATTCACTGAAACTTCAATATATGTGGCGGCTCTAGCGTTCGAATCATCACCAAGAGAATGTTCATGGTAATGTTTTACGTCTATATCAATCTTGAGATGTTTAGCTATTGCATTATTGAAAGCAGATAATTGTCCATTACCTTGACCTTTGATTTTAACTATCTTACCATCAACTTCTAATTCTGCTTCGATTTCTTTAACACCTTTGCTTGGAGCAGATATAGAATAATCCACTAATTTGTAATATTGTTCTGGAGTCTCATCGTCAAAATCAATAAAGTATTCTTGTTTAAACAAGTCACATAATTCTTCATTTGTTAATTCTTGTCCTTTTACTTCGGCGTGAGATTGAACAACCTTTGAAAAAGCGACTTGTAAACCACGAGGTAAATCCAACTCTAAATTACGTAAAATAACCCATGCTGAACCTCCTTTACCTGATTGTGAATTAACTCTAATGATAGCTTCGTAAGTTCTTCCAATATCTTCTGGATCCAACGGCAAATATGGCAATTCCCAATGAACTTCTTTATCTTTGGCATTTTTCTTCTCCTTTTCATGAGCAGCAAAGCCCTTTTTAATTGCATCTTGATGTGAACCACTAAATGCACAAACAACAAGAGAACCTCCATATGGCGCTCTTGGATGCACAGGAATCTTATTACACCTTTCAACGATATCAATAACTGAAGTAATATTTGAGAAATCCAACTCTGGTGAAACACCTTGAGTATATAAATTCAATGCCAAAGTAACTAAATCAACATTACCTGTTCTTTCACCATTTCCAAAAAGACAACCTTCGACTCTATCAGCACCTGCTAATTGACCTAATTCTGCTGCTGCAACACTACAACCTCTATCATTATGAGGATGTAACGAAATACAAATTTTTTCGCGTTCTGAAATATGAGTTGCAAAAAATTCAATTTGATCAGCATATATATTAGGAGTAGCCATTTCTACTGTTGCTGGCAAATTGAAAATTATCGGTTTGTCTTCAGTAGGCTCCCAAGCTTCTTTGACTGCTTCACAAACTTCAACAGCGTACTCTAAATCAGTATCTGAAAAAGTCTCTGGTGAAAATTCAAAATCCCAATCTGTACCAGCAGTTGATGGATCATCTTTGGTTAATCGTTTAACCAATTTTGTACATTTCACAGCTAGTGCTTTGGATTCGTCCTTTGATAACCCAAATACAACGTTTCTAAAACAATCAGAAGTAGCAAGGTATATATGTAAAGTAGCTTTCTTGGCACCTTTTAAGGATTCGACAGTTCTTTTGATTAACTCCTCACGACATGGAGAAAGAACTTGAATTGATACATCATTTGGTGCAGTTTCAACTGCAAATCTGGTGAAATCAAAATCGACTTGTGAAGCTGATGGAAATGAAACTTCAATTTCCTTAAAACCTATTTCAACTAATTTATTGAAATATTCCATTTTCTCACTGATAGACATTGGATCAGGTAATGATTGGTTTCCGTCTCTTAAATCGGTCGACAACCATCTTGGAGGTTTATCCAAGCTTCTTGAGGGCCACTGACGGTTGGGTAAATTGATATTTGGAAATTTTTTGTATTTAACGGAAGGGTCTTTTAACATAGGCATATTGAATGAGAATGGACTTACTGACAACACCAACCAACAAATATAATAAAGCAGGATCTGGTGATATTTATACAAAAGAAGGAATTAGGCTTTTCAAAATGACTCTATTTTATTTTATGAGTAATAATTCATTTTTCATTACTTCAAATTCTATACATGAAAAAAAAAAAAAATTTTCCTGTCTCCACGTTCATTATTCAAAAGTCCGGAACAGGCCCTTTGGATTCTCTTTTTCTTTATATCATCTCCGAAATCAAGTCGACATATTCAACATTCATAGCTGTATTTTAAACATTCGGCTTTCAACGGTGTATTTGCGGTACATGCTATTTACCGTTAGTGCTTTTCGAAACCTGACTCATGTTCTTGATTCTCTGAAGACTTAAGTTCTTTGAAGCAACTGAAGTCTCAGCCCCAATTCTCTTGGAAGTGGATTTCAGAATCAAAAATTCAAATCTTGCAATTTGGCTTGATACAGCCCTCTGTTAAGTTGTAAATGCGATCGAGCTTGCTTCAGCATTTGGAGCAAGTGAAAACACTTTGAAATCCTGCAAAGAAAAATATGAATTTCGGCTCTGCGGAAAAATTGAAAGATTTTGCTGTAAAGTCACGAGGACTGTGATATCAAATGTAAACTAGCTTGAAATTTGAAGCAGTAATAAGCACTATTTTAGTCAGTCCTCACTTGATGAAATTTCACATCATGCCAAGATCCTGCAGTTTCGATGTAAATCTTCTTGGTAATCACATCATACGTCGCAGCTAGGTCGGTGGTCTACCGTTACTCAAGTGGTTTGGTTCCTTCACTTTTGAAATTCTCTCTTCCTCCTCCGTCCCACATTCCCTAAAGTCAGCACTTTGTCACAGACTACCAATCACATTCAGTTTAAGACCTTTGATCATCACACACTATACATTTTCCGCTTCAAACATTATAGATAATCAGCAGCTCTCTTCAGCGTTTTGGGTCGTTCATTTGAAATAACTTGGAGCTGTACATTCATTCGCACGCAACGTAAAGTCACAAATTTTGTGAGATCTTTGGTTATTTTCATCTTTCAGAACCGTATGATACCAAGTAAAGCGATATGTTGAATCAAACGCAGAGGATTAATGTAGCCTATTGGAGTTGAATCTACAGTTATTATTCTGCGCCCGCTAGAAGATCATTTTTTCAATGTTAATTAGAGTGTAGATTAAATCGTCATTTTCCAGCTCTTCGGTAATTGTGATCTAATAAAATCATATTTGTATAATTTTGACCACACTCGTGCCAGCTAGAATCAATGAGCCAACTTCCTCAACTTGTGGGACTTTAAGCTCTTTGCAAGTAAGTACTTTCTTGCCAGGGGAAGAATTCAACTTTGGTTATGAGGCATGCCAAGATATAAGAAGCAATAGAGAGTATTCGTTGATCATTCCACCCACTAAACTTTTTTCAAGGAGGCTATGGAATACATAAATCGAAGTTCGAAACCAGAGAGACAAAATGCATAAACGTTGAAAATCCGATTAAATCAAACATTCAAGATCTCAGATTTGAAGATCAAAATTTTCGAAAGATTTCCATCATGTCATCTTCTACCACGTCACGTCACTGGTGTTTACGTTTCTTTATTATATTTTGTGGTGTAGTGTATTTCCGTGTTTGTGGCTGGTTATGAAAAGAAAACAAACAAACATATAATATGGAGGGACAAGATGGATCAAGACAAATGATGTCGGTTAAGTAACCTTGCTGCAACCGGAAATTTGCAAATTATGAAACAAAAAGATGCATAATGAAGAATATGTTCAACTGATAAATATGTATGTACGTAAATGATTTCAAACTTGATCAAAAGAGGGGAGAGGGCGGAGAAATTATTGGCTCAAGGAAAAACTCAGAATTCAGTGCTGATTTGTGTCATGATAAAGAAATGTCTAAAGGTCGATTCTCTGATAACTAAACAAAAGAACTGCAAAGGCAATAGCAAGGTGAGAACCATTGCAACAATAGGTCCATAATATATGCCGGGCCATGCTTTTCCTCCACCTTCGCTCTGACCTTTCTCTCTCCTTCCTCTCTACTGGGCAGCACTGTGAGTTGAATCAGTTCTGCGTAAATGTTCAACCAAGAGAAAGGGGTCAGCTGACTGAAATGGAGGCTGGTAAGTAGTGTATTGCACAATATATTAGTGCTTGTAAATATGCATGCATATACTGCACCCAAACTGTTAAACAAAAAAGATCTTAACCGCAGGTATTAATAAAAAAAATAGGGGAGCTTACAGATTACACCGCATTGACATCAACAAGGAGACAACTTTCATGTAGTAAAGTAACTCAAAAGGACCTTAACTTTTAAACAATCAGCACCACCAGATCAAAATAATCGTGCCAACACCCCTGGGATGACAATTCTGGGACGAGCTTGAGCCTACAGTGGTAAGCAACGGTGGTCTGATCGGTCGCTTGTAGTAGAAACAACTCGCAAGAGAGATAAGAGTAGAGTAGTAGCCAATTATTGAAAAAAATGAAGGCATTCGACATGGAGATAAATCACCAAGCCTTCGGTAATTTAATTTCTAATTACTTCACTGGAGAAGTGGTCGAAAGAAACTAGTCAGTGGTTGTGATCCCCCGTGGTTTCAAACCCTTACCCGTCCTGCAAACCACCAACACGAGAAAAACGCCACTAAATAAGTTTAATTTGTGAAGTGGAACAAAGATAAAAGCTGAGCTGTGCAGCAAGTAAAGTGGAACATAGCCCTATTTCACTTTGTCACCGGTGGTGAATCTTGCAGTATTCACGACTTACTTTTATATATATTGTAGGTTTTACAACCAACATACTTCCACTTCCACTTTTTGTCTTCTTTGCCATCTATCTTATTCATTCCATCTAAGCGTGATCCATCAATCGACCAACAAGACCTTTTAGTGGCTACCAAAAGAAATCTCAGTTCTATTATAAGGTGCCACAAAATTTTTTTCTTCAACTTACCCCTATTCAACAAAATAAACAATCGATCGACAGTATCAACAATCAATTGACTTGACAATCAACTGCAGCTGACGACCACCTCCGCATATCTCTCAAATACAACACAGTGCAATCAACTCGTACAGCGTACACTTAGACACGCGCTTTCCTTTACTCACCACACCACTAAAAGCACCTTGAAACTCATTCTTTCACTTCGTCCATTTATATAACTATATACCTAAAGTTACACTAGAAAAGTACCAAAGTTAGAAAACCACAAAGTGAAGAGTCTCTTCGTACTATCAGAAAAAACCTTGTTCTCACTTTAAAATTTATCTTTTTGATTAGAAACACTGTCATTATAATTGAAGTGATAGTTACCCGTTGTCTTTAATTTTGCATATCAATTAACAACTACTTAACACGTATTTCACAAATACACACACATAGTCCTATTCCTCCTGAATTATGAGAAAAGAATTAAAATATATATTATGGGCTCATGTTGCTTTGGTTGTGTATCTAGTTTATTTATCTTTTGATTTGATTACTTTACTTCATGATGATACTTTCAGTGATGCATTATTGGATTTTGAATTGAATCCACATGATGGTAAATTAGATGAACCTTTAATACCTAAGATTATTCATCAAACCTATAAAACAAATGATATACCCGAAATTTGGAAGATTGGTCAAGCTGCATGTATTGACTTACATGAGGATTACCAATATATTTTATGGACTGATGAAATGGCTAGAGAATTTATTAGTGAAGAATTTCCATGGTTTTTGAAAACTTGGGATAACTATGCGTATCCTATACAGAGAGCTGATGCTGTAAGGTATTTTGCCTTGAGTCATTACGGTGGTATTTATATTGATTTGGATGATGGTTGTAAACGTAAATTAGATCCGTTATTGACTGTGCCGGCTTTTGTTCGAAAAACCATACCAACTGGTATATCAAACGATGTAATGGGGGGTGTACCAAAACATCCATTCTTTTTAAAAGCTATTGAATCTTTAGAAATATATCAACGTAATTGGCTAGTTCCATATATCACCATTATGATTTCCACGGGTCCATTGTTTTTATCGGTAATTTGGAAACAGTATAAACGCTGGGGTGTACCAGAGGCAGGAAAAGTTAGAATTTTAATGCCAGAAAACTATAAAGGTCATGAATCTTCGTTTTTTTCAATTGCACCAGGATCTTCATGGCATATGGGAGATGCTACTTTTATTAAAGGATTAGCTAATCATTTGGTTTTGGCTGTAGTTGGAGGTTTCTGTATTGCTCTTGCTATATTAGCTATAGAATATTTGTTTTATTTATTTGTTATATCAGCTACTGTTAAGAAGATAACGGGCAAAATTTGCAACGGAATAAACTGGGTTTTTACTGGGATCTTGAGATTTTTCAATTTAGATAAAGTTATTGGTTCAAGAGACTATAAACCATTGACTCCACAAGAAGAAGAAAAAAAGAAAACCATGGACATTATCAAAATCATAAAGAGTAATTCCAGTATGAAGAGAAGAAATAGAAAAGACTCAAATCTCCCTATTGAAATTGACTTGTTAGAGAAATTGGCTGATGAAGCCACTCTCATAATAAAGAATAACAATAATGACTTACAACAACAATCGCCACAAAAACAACAACAATCGCAACAACAACAAGGACACAGTGAACAACCATATTCACTCTCTAATGCACCAACTGAGTCTCTCGAAGGAGAACATACTATGAAATATAATGATAATATTGTATAGATACTAATGAATGATTTAATATATATTTAATTTGAAAGGACTAATATTTCTTGGGCAGTTATGCTCTTTAAATATATAAAGTAGGTTAAAGATGTTGACTGACTGAGAGGTTGGGCTAGGATGAATGAGCCTCGATGAAATTAATGCTCAACACGTTCATTTTGTACCTAAATTGTTCTATTAAATCAACTATCTATACGCTGCTTCTATCTATTAGCACTTGATTCCAATAATTTGAAATTTTCTTGGTTGTATTTCAATTCTTCATGCTCATTAATTTTAGATCTAATCAAATCTGTCAATTTGTCAACAACTGTAATTGATTTGAAACATAACTCCAATAATTGTTGCGCATCTATAGGTACACCACCATTCTTACTTAACTGAATCAATTCTCTATTTTTGTTTAAAGTAATAACCAATGAACCATCACGATAATTTTCCTCCAACATGTCTGCATCCAATATACAGATTTCATTTACTTGACCCCCCTTGATATTCATTTCTTTTGATTCTAAGTTGTAAAATGAAAATGTTAAACAAATAGGTATATGTAATATACTCAAAGATACGGGTTGTCTTTCATTTATATCATGTATTATAATCTCATCTTGGTGAATACTTATATCAGGTTTTTTGAAATGATGCAATGCCAACATCACAGTAAAACACCCAACATCTATAAAGTTCCCGTCGTAATTCCAAAAGTTTAAATCTACTGTAATATCCCAAACTTTTTCACCAGCTATAATACATAAATTTTCTAAATCTAGTGAGTTTGATCGACGAATTGCTTTTTCGATTAATCGACTTATCATCACTTCTTCCTGTGACTTAACACTGTCGAACTTTAAACTTGACATTGGAGAGATTTCACTGTTAATCGTGAATATACCTTCAAACGGCCTATCTTCGTATGGCTTTACGATTGTACTTGATACTCGAACTGACAACTGAGTTTTACCCCATGATACCTCTACATATCCATACTCCGTAGGTGATAAGTGTATATCTATATTTCGAATATCATAGAACCCACGATTCAGCAATCGGATGTTATTTTTTAGGGATTGGTGTAAATATTGTTTCTGATTAGTTGATAATTCTAAAGTTCGTGACATGATGGGAGAGATGATGATAGTTGAAGAAAAATTTTGTATATAAAAACTAGAATTTTTCAGTGGCCAAAAAAGAGATTTGAGTTCTACCAATGCAAATGTTATCAAGAAGTATACCTAAATCAACAATCTGCCCCATATTATACTCAACTCGTTCTTTCTCGAGTCCACCTAGTGTGCCATCATCACTAAACTTTTTCCAAAGAAAACCACTTCCTACAAATACAGTAGTTCGATTTGTTCCACAACAACAAGCATGGATAGTTGAAAGAATGGGAAAATTTCATCGTATCCTTCCACCGGGTCTTGCAATATTAATTCCATTTTTTGACAAAATCACATACGTTCAATCACTTAAGGAGTCAGCTATTGAAATTCCATCCCAAAATGCTATAACTTCGGACAATGTTTCTTTAGAATTAGATGGTGTATTATACGTAAAAGTTATTGATCCATACAAAGCAAGTTATGGAGTGGAAGATTTTCAATTTGCAATAAGTCAATTAGCTCAAACCACAATGAGATCGGAAATTGGTAATATGACATTGGATTCAGTGTTGAAGGAACGTCAATTATTAAACACAAATATAAATAAAGTCATAAATGAAGCAGCTAACTACAACTGGGGTGTTGAATGTCTTAGATATGAAATTAGAGATATTCATCCTCCACAAAATGTGTTGGAAGCAATGCACAGACAAGTTAGTGCAGAACGTTCCAAGAGGGCAGAAATTTTGGAATCTGAGGGTACTAGACAATCAAAAATCAATATTAGTGAAGGTGAAAAGCAAAGTATCATTTTAGCATCCGAAGCTAATAAACAAGAGCAAATCAATCAAGCTATGGGTGAAGCACAAAGTATTAAATTAAAAGCAGAAGCAACTGCTGAAGGTTTGAAAATGGTCGCTTCTGCTATCAAAGAAACCCCTGGTGGAGAAGAAGCTGTTAGTTTACAAGTTGCTCAAGAGTATATTAAAGAATTTGGAAATTTGGCCAAAGAATCAAATACTGTTGTTATTCCTTCAAATGTGGGGGATATCAGCAGTTTTATGGCTCAAGGATTATCGATCTATAAAAATTTGAATAAAAAGTAGAACAAATGTATGTACATAGTAATTATCTATCATCAAGCCTTTTTAAAAAAACTGTCTAATGCTCCTTTACCAACTGCTACTTTTTTCACGTCGTTCTTCTTAGGTTTCTTCCTCAATTTATTAGATGCATTGGAAGTTGTCATAACAACTTCCTTCATGTTTGCTTCAACTGCAGCTACGTTCTTTTGTTTGTCCTTTAGACTCTCCAAATGATTATTCACATTTCTGAAATCGTATTTAAAATGAGATATAAGTAACGATTTCATGCCAGGAACATACGATCCACAAACATAGTCAATAGCGTATATCAATGTCATTGAATCCAACACCTCTAAATCTATTTCGTCATCCACTAACGTAGGATCACTGATCTCATTCCGAATCTTTAAAATTATACTATTTGGTTTATTTTTTAGAAAATCCTTCAAAGCTAGTATCTTTCCATTTATCCAATTTAATGATTTACTAGTCAGATACTTATAAAACTTCTCCCCTCCTTCAGTAATGAACTCGCATATATTATCCAATGCATTTTCATACATCTCATCCAGTAGTTCATATACCCAATCATAGTTCCCCCAACTAGTCAACAGATCTTTTAAATCTTCTAGCGTTTTGAAATTGGTGAATTTTTCACACTGCTTGAAAAGTATGTTCACTAACAAATACGTAATGTTGAACTTAGACGACACTATCGTATGGCTTGATTGTATAAGCGCTCCTCCATTGCTTGCTTCAAATATGAACGATCTGACAGCATCCCCTGATTTGAGTTTGATGTCACTACTACCCTTGATGGTACTTAATTCATATGTAGATTCACCTCTTAACAAGTAAGATTTCGTACCTGACAAATCACAGGTGGGTAAATTCAATATCTTATATTCCCCTGAGATGTCGGGTAATATAATCACCTTGCTGTTATCATCTATATTCATTGGAGAGAGTGTTGGTTGTAATAATCGTCTATACATGTTATTTTTGTTTTAGTATTGTACGCGTCTATAAACCAACCCAAGAGTTCACCAAATCTCGAACAGCACCAATGGAAGCCATTATGACCATAACAGTACCAAATACACTGAAACTTAATGAGGATATGGAGGCAGCTCTGGGATCAACATTCAATAAATGAGCAGTTGCAATTGCACCACAATTAATCCCCAAGGTAACACCTCGTGTGACATAATCTTCTTTTGCAACACGTAGTAGTTTGAAAAGCGGTTCATTTATTAACACCCCAATTATTCCTGATAATATAGTACAAACAGCCATCAAGGAAACTGATCCGCCTAATGCATTAATTAATGGTGTTCCCAAAGCTAATGTCACCGATCTGCCTATGAATCCTATCGAACGTTCTGCTTGTATACCTATCGTATAACAGAATATTGGATATATAAAAAATGTTAAGCCAACACTGATCAATATGGTCGGCATTAATATCCAGAAGTTTTTTATAAAGTCTCGTCTATGTGTAAACATAGGTAGTGATAATGCAACAATTGAAACATCCATTAATGAGGATAGGAAATCTCCACAACCTGGCCATTGTGGTGTTCCTGTAGGGTTATCTATTGGGATTGAAGTTGATTTAGAATTGTCGTTCATGGTTCTGTTGTTAAATAAATTAAGATAGTTTTTGCCTGTCTTGTAGAATCTTAAGTCTAGCAAGAAACCTTTTGGGGTTTTATGATACATTAATGATCCGATAAAACATACGAACAATATAATTACTGTCAGCACCAATATCGGATGAGCAAATTTCTTCATGGAGGGATATTTCTGTGGTATCAATAACGCGATATAGTAAGCTATGATTGTTAATCCTAAATGATATGGCAAGTAGGTATGGATAGATTTGATGTAATAGAATGGAATTGACACAATAAATAACAATGAATACAAGATCCAGTCCATGTATTTTGTTACGAATACTGTAGTTGGTGATATATCAATAGGCCCCTCTTCTTGTTCGAACTCAATTGAAGTTGACAAATCACTTGATTCTTGTAAGTTTGGAGTCGATCTAAGTTGATGTATAGGAGACGTATCCACATGAGTTTTGTGATATATTGGCTCTGGCTCTGATATGTTAACCGTCTCTCCAAATGGATTTTCGTTAGCTAAGATTAAGGCTGGAGGGGCCGTTTGTGCACTTTTGATTGGTTTCAATTCTTCCACATCGATGGTGGTTATGTCATCTCTCATACTAGTGAATACTCTAGTGTTTATAGGTTTTAGTTCAATGCTTTCTTCTTTATGTTCTTTCTCTTCGAATGACATTCCCAATTTGTTGAATATCAATTTAAGTAGTCTCAAAGCATATACATCAACGAGAATCAATATCATCATCCCTATCATAAATACACTAGCGATTTTCAAACATTCTATGAATGTTATGGGATCGGATAAAGGCAAAATAATGAAGCTTGGTATAAAGAATACATTTATCCATTTCAATGTAAAATTCATTGATGGTTTAATCATAGTTAAATAATTTGTTAATACCCAGCTTGACCCCAGACTCAAAGCAGCTTTATATTTGGACTCTGGAGAAGTTTGTTTCAAATCGGCTAATACACTCAATATACAAAGCCAGATTAAGTTTATTAACAATCCTAATACTGAACAGGGGAATTTGATTTTGAAAATATAGGTTAATAATAGATTTAAACCGTATAGAATTGTAAGTATTACAATTATTCCAAAAGGTATTACGATATAACTATGGAATAAATGTCTTCGTGAATACCATATCCCAATTGAAATCAGTGGAAGTAAGTGATCTTTCTTATCTTGACTTTCTTCTTCCACAGATTCAGTCATGGTTGAAGACATTGTCATACATAAAGTTGAAAATTTGAAGCCTCCACTGAATAAATGATTGTTTTTTTTATAATAGGCGCGGGTTGGTTACTTTATCGATCACAATATATGCGAAGAGTGGAGGTTAGACCCCTTACAATCTACAAGCCTACAAAATATAGTTATGATCACAAAATTTGATAGAGCATTATACGAGTTTCGGCACTACTTCCACTTAGTTAGATACAGAAATTTTGACTATAATTAAATGGTTCCATGTTATATTAGTATACAGATTATTCTACTGTCCTCTTTTCCCTTGATCCATTTAAACTTCACCAGCTTCAATGATCTCCCTGTATTCTTCTTTGGCATATCTCAATCCACAATATCCACAAGTTGCAGCTTTTGGTTGGTCTAAATTGATGAAAACTTTGGGATGTCCTTGTAAAGTGCTACCTCTGTTACCATCACAAACAGCAACATTTCCATGATCAGTAGTTAAATATCTTATAGGCTTCTGAGCGATCAAATCTATAGCTGCGTAAGGTCTAGGTTGTTCTGCTAAATCTCTTTGAACAAATCTATATGGAAATTTGTTAATAACATCTATTCTTGGTTCTTGCGATTGTGTCCATGTTACTTCGCTGTTTGGTGCTTGTTGAGCAAACTCGTTTTGTTCCAAATCCTTTTTTTTCAATTGTGATGCTTCTGGTCTTGCAAGTGAAGATTGAAAACGTAAAAATGCAAGTGGCTTGGTGTACAATTTAGTTATTCTTAACATGACTGAATATGTATGTACAATTTTATGCAAAATGTGATCTCTTTAATGAATGATTGGAATAAACACCTTATATGGGATGAATGGTATATAATAAGGAACTAATGTTGATGGCGTCTGTTAATCTTCAGTAGAGATTTTTGAGTTTTTTTTTTGTTTGGTGAAAATCAATAATTCTCTTTCATTCATTGGTTGCAAGAACTTTAATGTAAGAGAGATTGCACAGCTAACTATGGTATATCCTTAGCTACGTATGCATGGATGTCCAAAGGTAAACTTTTTTCAACATAATAACAGCTGTCATGATGATTCAGTAGGTCTTCTTGAAACTATACCTATATAGGTGTATTAGAGTATGTTTATGGTTCTTGTTAGACAATACAGGGAAACTTCTCATGTGCTCTTCATTATGGTATATATATATTTTGGCGTACAAATGTAATGTAGCATGCACGAAGGTAGCTGGTTCCACATAATGAAGACTTAAAACTGATGATAGTCTTCGTTGATGAAACGACGTGTTATTTCATGTTCACGACAATTGCCTTGTGTTCATCTTTGATACTAGAAAGGAATTGACTTAATCATCAGAGATACAATCCAAACAGTCTTGCTGCCATGAGTTTCACTGTAAGTGGTATTTTCTTTTGCTGATAGGAGAACAATCCCATCATACAGCCATCTTTTATCAAATGCATTATGCCCTTCTGGACCTTAATCCGCGTTGTCCGTACTATCTTTAAACACTTCGTTATACTATCAATTCCTAATTGTAATAAAAGATATTTTTTTTGGTTGTAAAAAAATCCCGATTTCAACACGACTCATTCCTATGTCATTAGAACCAACCCCAACAGCAAAAGCACTTCTTCAAACAAGCAAGGGTCCGATAGAAATTCACGTTTTTGCAAAAGAGATACCAAACACATCGCAGCATTTTCTCACTGATATTATAAATCAAAGATACAATGGTTTAAAATTCACATCACAATCTAATCTAATACAATTTGGACATGTTGACATACCTACAGAATCCCATTCTCGAATAAAATGTAAGCGTGGATATATTGGAATCAAAGATGGTAAATGGTTTATCAGTACAGAAGAGTTACAAGAAAAATCATTTGCGAAAGTTTCGAATGAATCATATTATACAGTTTTGAAAATTGCACAAGGGGATACAGATGAGGCAGGGAATATTCTATTTCCGGTTCTGATTACAGGGAGTGAAGTTCTTGTTCCTTATTTTGATTTGGTGAAAGAGTATGTTGTTGAGGAGAGGCCCCTTAAGAAAGCGAAGAAGAATATTGTTATCACTTATGACGAGGAGGATGAAGAAGAAGAAGAGTTCAAAATAAAGAGTGCCTACGATATTCTTAGTGATAAAAGATCGGCTCGTGTGTTTGAAGAGGAAAAGAAGAATAGAAAGGAATTGACTGACGAGGAGGAACAAAGGAGCTTAAAGGATGACAAAAAGGAAATAATTGAAAATGAAGATCAGGATCAGGATGAGGGTGAAAAAGAGGAAGTGGAAGTGGAAGAGGTGGATATCACATCTCGTAAGGTCACTAGAGATCCCACAATTGACTATGAGTATGATCCCAATTTAGATCTAACTTCAGCCGAATCAATAACAATACCAAAGTTGAAATCCCATAAATTCTTCATATACAAATAAATACACTACTCGATACACTCACGAGTATACCCCGGTAAATCGTCATGTAAATTTGGCAAGTTTTCTAATCCATCAACATTTCCAGTTTCATTGAACCATGGATGTTTTAATAATGAATTAGCATCATATCTTGAGTCTAAATCAAATCTCAAACATTTCAAGATTAAATCACTGATTAGTTTAACATCTTTATCCTCTTTATCAAAATTATATTTCTCTACTAAAACATCTTCTAACCCCCAATATTTTAGATTGTCGATATTTTTGAAGATGATTTGTCTATGATATTTTGGATGAAGTTTGAAACATTTGCCTGTAAGCTTACAATCAACTAAATATTCATCTTTAGGGAATTCCCCTAACAATTCAACAATTTGAGCTAAGTGATCTTCATCTTTATCAAAAAATTTCCCATCATGGGGATCAAATAAGAAATCACCTGTAATTAATTCAAAAATAATACATCCTATTGACCATATATCAGTTGAAGAACCCCATGATGCATATTTCAAGATGATTTCAGGTGATCGATACTGACGAGTTTGAATTTGATTAGTGAAATGTTCATCAGTGAAAGTTGCATTACCTAAATCTGCAACCTTTATGGAAATTTCTGGCAAGTCGGAACTATCTTTTTTATCGAAGAAACTGAAATTTTTGGGACTAATTGCTTTAGATATTGATGGCTTACGTGCTTTTTCATAATCAACTTCCTTGAAAAGGATATCTGATGACATAGACGATGATAACGGTTTTGATGACCTTATTGGCGAATCGTATTTTCCAACCACCGAATTCTTCAGCTTTCTATAGTAGAATGATGATTGTTGGATGCAGGGTGTTGTGGAAGATGTACGAGGTTGCTGTATTGGTTGAGTTTGAGAAGTAATATTTACGGATGATGACAGTTGCTTATATAGTGGAGGCTTGTTTGTGAATGAATTATTCTTGAATAGCGATGTCTTTCTACTCAGGGATGTAGCTTTGAATTTTGAAAGTTTTTCGTTTTCAATTGTCCTTATCAATTTATTAATGTCCTTGATATCAATTAAAATATTTTCAGGTTTTAGATCAGTGTGAATAACACCACAACGATGCATGTAATCAATGGCCAACAACATTTGTTTTACAATTTGCTTCACAAGATTTAGTGGTATACCACCAACATTTTTTGACGTTTCAATCAATTTAACCAATGATTCTGAATTCATTGATTTGATTTTTCTATCTAGGGAATCTTCCCACGAATCGACTGTGGTTGTAGATTCAATGTCTTCTGACTCCATAATTGGCTCAGTTGGTGAAACTGTTGAGGAAACTGAGGAGGAAGTTGATGCATTAGAAAGTGGTTGTTGTGGTGCTGATGCATCTATTAATTCAGTTTTCTTTATACTCAAACCTAAACTAAGCATTGATTTTGTGCTCTTTTTCAAAGTTTTAGTATCCCATTTACTTAACTTCATAGGTTGTGAAGGAAATTGTGGTTCATCTTCACTTTCACACTTTCTCTTGATTTCCTCATTTATGTTTTTATAGAATCTCTTGTATTTATAAATCAAATTAAGAACATTCTCACCCAAAATTTCAAAACACATACATATATGAGTACCGTTAGGTCCTGTAACTTGAAAATCATCTAATAATTTCATAACATGTTTATAACCGGGATGCTCTCTATGATTTGCAAGATTTTGAACATACCTTTCAGGTAAGTGATGGTGATTGTTTAATGGATCATTTAAAGTTTGTAAAATTTTGATTTCATCTCTTGCAGCTTCTATATAATTCTTGCTGGACTTCACAAATTTCAAAGCTACAAAATATTCACTCGTATCTGGATTAGAGGTTTCCTCTAAATCATATAATGACGCATTATATCTTGATTTGGCTAACCAAACCGTTGAGAAATGACCCCACCCAAGCTTACGTAAAATCATGTATTCACGATTTGGTATATTTTTGGAGTAGTATACTTCTCCTTTGCATACTGGATGGTAACCGCCAACTTTGTAATCATATTCATTTTCTTCGTGTTTTGGATCAAAATTTAAATCTGATTCCAGCTCAGAAAGATACGACTCTTCATCATTTGCATCTTTATTGTTTTGTACTTCAAGGTTACCTTCGCCCTTTGATGGACCTGCTGCTGCATGATTATGGGGATTTGTAGAATGAATATTATGATTTCCAGAAAATGAGCCAATACGTAAAAGACTACGGAGATTTCTTTTAGGTGGGGCAGATTGATTTGGAGATTGAATTGGTTCTTTCTTTTGCTTTTGCTTTTGCTTTTGCTTGTTTTTTCTCTGTTGCTGATTAGTTGGTGGTAATGCTAAGAATTGTGCCGATTTTTCTTCCTGTTGCTCTTTAGGCAGCAGATCTAAATTTACAATCATTGTATCGGAATCTAATTCTAGATTTGAAGTACTCACGTCACTATTTTGTAGTGATATGCATTCCGAAGTAAACGAAGTGTATCGCTCTTGATTATTGACCATAGTTGCATACTGATTGGAATCATAATCGTAGTTGAATGCTGGACCAAACAATGACGTTTGCGAAGGAGGAAGTATCTGGTATGTTATTAATGAATTGGGATTTATCGATGAGAAAGAAGAATCAAAATTAACCTGTTCCTCATATTCGTCGTCATCGTCTAATCCCGCCTCCTCATCATAGCCTAGACTCTGTATGATTGTGATGTGGTTGGTGTCACTAATTATGTTTTGAGGTGTGACTGCTGATGAGTTCATCGAATCTCTATCTCTTTGTTGTTGGGTTGGAGTTGAGATGGCATTACCTGTGCAAGAAGAATCGGGCACATTCAATGTTATTGGAATACTTGGCGTAAGTTGCTCAAGAATACTGGTAGATGCGCCTGTATTACTCATATTGTTTATGTTGGGTAGTCTTTTGAACAAGCCCAGTATGTGGAATTTGTATTTCTTATCTGGTTCATCATCATCGGTTGAAGTTAGGGAATTTTTAGATGACGTTACAGTGGTTGAATTTGACGTTACAGTTGGCGCACCGGGGTTTTTCAAGGCGGTCGAAGAGCTGGTGGTGGTGGAGTTGTTTGTGGTATTATCATTCATACTTCTATTGATTAATAACATGATTCAACTAGTATCACGCTATGGGCATTAGATAGGTCTCTAGACAATTGGCTTTGGCTGTAAAAACGAAAATGCAAAATGTTGGTAGTAAATATTTTTGGTTGGAACAATCGAAAAACAAAATCTTATATGGAGCCACTAAAAATGAAAAAAAGGGGCGGATACATAAGCGTGGGACAATCAAACTATTAATCAGGTGCTACTGTATGTACCAATAGATAAATATATCATGCACCGAATGGTTTGAAACGTGTAGAATTGAAAAAATGAATAATTAAAGAAGCTAACTGTGGATTCTGTTGCCGATATTGAAAATAAGTAAGATGTTGAAGAATGGTGGTAGAGGTAAATATATAATAATAAAAAGTATCAAGGGATCGCTTACTGTGTGATATTTTTTAGTGGATTTGGCTTAACTGTGGATTTCTTTTTCTTTTGGTTTGCTGTTTCTTCTGGCTCGCTTTTGGTTCGCTCTTGGTTCTGGTTTGCTTCCTTTTTAGTTCTCTTTCATGGCCTAAACTGTGGTATCTGTTTCACTGGCCCGTTGTTGGGTTGCAGAGATGCATTTAAAGAGTATTATTTTTAAGAAATCTATTCATATATAATATGGCACAGTGTTTGCATGTAAACCGTTGCATTACATCATTGGCTTGAGCGTTGAAAAAAGTGGGGGAAATACACAAACATTAGTGAAGTGCCGTGTTGTTTACGTAGTGGTACTATTTCAGCTTCATAGGCTTTATAAAATTTTGTTGGGCATGTGGACCGAGATGGGGTATTAAATCATACAAGGCTATAAGACCATGATTGAGAACAAAAATATCAGTGTATTTAGGTTTGATGCCGTTAGCTCCTCTATACTACGCAGAAGTTTATTTTGCTGGTAGTGTATTGCTGCTCAATTATTTCCTAGCGGTGGGCAATTTCTGCATGTCAATCGTAAGTAAATTGAGAACGCACTTGATCGAGCAGCAAGCGCAGTATACTTTGATTATGACATCACAGATCCCTATCGACACCAGTAATGTGTAAAGTTCAGTTTGCTACTCATGTTTTCGATATCTAATACTCAATACCCAATACTCAATATTCTGGGTTACTAACTGCCTAAAATTGTTAGCATACGTGTGCATCACTTTCACCCTTGACAGGACTCTTTTGAGTGTTTAATATTGGATGACCACTTGACGATTACTTGTTGTTCGTCGGCTCAACCATGCAAAAAAAAATATGTAAGTGTAGAGTGGTGGCCAATTTGCCGTTTAGTTTTTTAGGTTTTTTCCCATTTACCCCGATAAGCTTTTAAGATGACTGAAGTCATTTTTCGGAAATGACAAGTGTTCTCCTTGTGTCAAGATATTAATAAACTGCAACGAGCCATATAAAGCAATTAGCTGGTACCTAAAGAAACGCAGGCTGTAGTGGTATCCCGAGAGTCTTTCTGATTGATTATAGTGCTGTTTACACATTCTCCTCTACAAGTCTTGGCCCATATCTTTCTAGCAATTTATGAACTATTGGTTTTCGTACAATTGCGTAATGTAACGGATGAATCATATTGTCTATATCGTGTTCAGGAATTGATCTTTTATTTTGAGGTACCAGTTTTTGTGTCACCTCATTAAGTTAATCAACAAACCTCAATTGGTTAGTTTTTGCAGTTTTTGCAACTGAATAGACTGTAAGGATTGGCCTAGTAGTTTGTATAGAATCAGTTCGCCTCGAACAAAAGATGATTTATTTAACCAGCTTTCCTCTAGCAAAAGATTATTGCTAAGTTTGCAAGATGTTAGGGATGGTGTATCCAATTTCAAAGAGCATATATACACGAATAGCGACGCTCAATTGTATGTCACTGGCATGATATCTTAGTGGAAAAAGTATACACCACGAAGCTCATTTTTACCTTGCTCTGTCAATATTGTTTTATGTAAATTGTGAAACGCCTAATAGAATATACGTGTGGTATATATACACATGATATACTAGAAAAGATTACGTGGCGAAATTAAGTAGCAAAGCAGATCTCTGATCTCTTACGATCTATCTACTCTTTGACAATACAATAATTCTCGCTCTAATCTGAACAATAGCTTACATCTTGGTTGTCATTTTTCAATTTAACGCGGTTGAAGCTTATTGTACTTTTGTTCCCCTTCGGTAGAGTTTATTGTTCTTGAAACGATCCTAACCACCTTGAGATCGGAGGTGGTGGATCTAGGCCACAGAGGAGATTTTACTGGATTTTATCAAGGTATGGAAACCACACAATACTGGTACCCATAAGGGCTAAAGATTTGTCCCCTGGAAAAAATATCTACCCTCACAAATATGTCAAATATTTTCTTTCTTTTTAAGGGGTGACAGATTTCACTTGGCATCCAACTGTTAAACAGAGTAATGAAGGAAGGAAGGAAGGAATGAAGGAGTAGAAATTATTGTTAAACGATGAAAGCTGACGTTACTGTGAACAATAAAGTCATTCTTTGATGTATACATTCTGAGAAAAATATCATTCAAATTTGTAGGCACGTGGGGAAATTCATGCAAGAAGGTAGATAGGGTTTTTGAGTTTTAATACTGACCCTTGTGATTGTAACAAGTAATCGTTTTAGCCAAATCGCATTTACAAACGTGTCTACCTGTCAGCACATGGTTTTGGTTGGTCACATGGATGAAGAGACGGAAACTAGAAAATTAACTGGAAGATTTTAAAACAGTTTTATTGTCTCATAATTATTTCAGAGCCACTCCATAAATAGAAATTGAATATAAATTGTAACTGGTTTTCCGTATTTGAAGCATTTGATTCAATTTTTAGCATACCCATCTTGTCATGTCTGATATTAAAGCGTCAGAAATCGAGCCAACAGTTGTTGAGACATTCCAATCTGAATCCCACAGAAGACATTTCAAATATGATGGGGAAGAAAGAAAACAACGTTTAGCGGGTGGAGTTAAATTGAAGGATGCTTTGATGATTTTATGTGCTGGTTTTGCTTTGATTTCAGATGGTTACCAAAACAACGTTATGTCAATGTTAAACAAGGTATTCGCTATTGAATACCCTAAAGAATACACTGCATCGATGTCAACACAAGTTTCAAATGCTTCACTAGTAGGGACCATTTTCGGACAAGTTGCAATTGGTTTGACTTCAGATAAAATTGGTAGAAAATGGTCAATTATCACTGCGACTTGTTTTTTGATTTTTGGTACAATGATGTGTGCTGCGTCTCATGGTAAAACTGTTAATGGCATGTTTTGGATGTTGACCATCTTTCGAGGGGTTACCGGGTTTGGAATTGGTGCTGAGTATCCTTCAAGTTCGGTTACTGCAAGTGAAGCTGCCAATGAGTCAGTTAAAAAAAGAGGAGGTGCTTTTATCTTGGCTACCAATTTACCATTGTCTTTTGGTGGACCATTTGCTTTTTGTATCTTTTTGGTTGTTAACAAGATTACAAAGACTCATTTGAATGCATTATGGAGAACTATGTTCGCAATTGGATGTTTCTGGCCATTATCTGTGTTTTATTTCAGGTTGAAAATGGTTACTTCCGAATTATATACAAAATCTGCAATTAAACAAAGAGCTCCATACTGGTTAGCGTTCAAATACTATTGGCCAAGATTAATCGGTACCTGTATTTCATGGTTCTTGTATGATTTTGTTACTTTCCCAAATGGTATTTTCTCAGCTGGTATTATTTCAAATGTTATCACTGATCCAAACGATTTGGAGAAAATTGCAGAGTGGAATTTATTATTAGGTACTATCGCATTACCAGGTGTTTTCATAGGTGCCTATCTCAATGATATTATTGGCAGAAAGTATACAATCATGGTTGGGTTTTCTGGATATATTATATTTGGATTGATTGTTGGATGTGCCTACAATAAAATTAAGAATATCACTGCATTATTTATTGTTCTTTATGGTTTAATGATGTCTTGTGGTAACTTGGGACCAGGTGATGGAATGGGATTAGTTTCATCAGAATCTTTTGCAACCCCAATCAGAGGTACCGCCTACGGCATAAGTGCAGCAATTGGAAAAGTTGGAGCTGTTGTTGGTACAAAAACATTTACCCCAATTCAAAATAATTTGGGTAAGAAATGGACTTTCATAATAGCTGCAATTTGTGGATTGGCTGGTGTTTTGGTGACTTTCTTCTTCATTCCTCATTTAAAAGAAGACGATTTATTGGAAGAAGATGTCAAATTCAAAAATTATTTGATTGATCAAGGCTGGACCGGTAAGTTTGGTGTCAAGTCATATGACGAAGAGGAAGACTTAGAAGAATCAGGCGATGATTCGAGTGTAGAGCAAAGGAGCCTAAAAGAAGAGAGATAGATTCAGTTTACTTCTATTTTTGTATATGTATTTAATTGCAGTATTAATTTAATGCGTAGATTTTCAGTAGAAAGAAAAAAAACTTTGGAACAGATCTAAATTCATCACTTACCATTAAAAATGGAAGAACCTAGTACATCAACCATACGTAAACCCAAAAGACTTCCACCAACACCTGAGGAAATTGAAGAGCGTAGGAAGCTTAAAAAACTAGAAACTGTTCCAGAAGGTTTATCGAGAAGAGAATGGAAGAGACAACAAAAATTACAACGATGGGATGATACAAAAGAAGAATATAGAGCAGTACTTCGAGAAAAGAAAAAGATTCAAAAACAAAGAAAAAGACAAAGAATCAGGGATGATGAAGACTACAGAAATAGCATTGTAAAAAAACCGTCAAAACAGCTTCCATCTGGTGTCTCCATCATAATCGATTGTGAATTTGATGATATGATGAACCAAAGGGAAATTGTCTCTATGTCTAACCAGATTAGAAATTCGTACTCCGTAATGAGACATTGTCAATATAATGTCCCATTAACCGTTACGTCGTTTAACAAAAATCTTAAACAAAGATTTGATACTGCATTAGGAGAATATAAGTTTTGGAGAAATATAGAGATCACTGAAACACCATTAAAGGACTTAATCACAAATGAGAACAAGACTCGCTTTGTTTACCTCACAGCTGACACTGAGGAGAATATAACCGAGTTACTTCCAAATCATACATATATAATAGGAGGTATAGTAGATAAGAATCGACACAAAAATCTTTGTTACAATAAAGCTAAAGAACTAGGTTTAAAAACGGGTAGATTGCCAATCGGAGAGTATATTAAGATGAATGGCAGAGATGTTTTGGTTACTTCTCATGTTTATGAATTATGCTGTAAATGGTTGGAAAATGATAGAGATTGGGGCAAGGCATTCAATCTTGTTTTACCTTCAAGAAAAGTCAAGAAGGTGAATGAAAACGAAGAAGATCTTGGTTCAAAGGAAGGTTCAAAGGGAGATGTAGAAAGTGATGATGAAGAAGAAAAAGTTGTGGACGTAATAGATTAGTATCAGCTAGAACAAAAGTATTTCAACTTTTTATTTTTTTGCGCAACAATATTTCTCTCTTCACCAACATGACATCAATTGATTACTCAAACCTAGCAGATAGACTAATAGCTAATTATACTAAGCAAAAACTAGCTTATGATCTAAAATCTTCAGACGTATCCGTTAAAGAATTGCAAAAATCTGCTTCGCCTCCAGTAATAAGTTCAATTCATTCCCTAGCCAATTGTATTGAAAGATATAGAGATCCCAATGCAATCAACGCAGCATTGGATGCCATAGATTTAGAATCCATATATTCTAATGTCGACAAACGTGAAATGGAAAATAATGATTCTGATTTGCAATATGATGATTTTATTGTGCTTGAGCTTTTACAATTCTTCAAGCATGATTTCTTCCAATGGGTAAATACGCCACTGTGTTCATGTGGATCGGATCAAATTGAAGGCAAAGGTGCCAAACGGGTACCACCTAATAATCCTGATCAAACTTCGGTTATTGAAGTATATCAATGTAAAAACTGTGGTAAACAAATTGAGTTTCCTAGAATCAACAACCCTGTGTCATTGCTCAAAAGCAGACGAGGAAGATGCGGAGAATGGGTTAATTGTTTTATGTTGATTTTACAAGCATTAATAGGTGCAGATAAAGATAGAATTAGATATGTATGGAATCAAGAGGATCATGTATGGTGTGAATATTATTCATACGGTTTGAAAAGATGGGTTTGTTTGGATCCTTGTGAAGCAGTATTTGATGAACCATATTTATATTGCAAGAACTGGGGTAAGAAAATGAGTTTTGTATTAGGATTCAATTCGAACTATATCATTGATTTGAGTGATAAGTATATAACCACTGAAAAACAAATTTCACAAAATTCCATTGTCGATGTTACAAAAGTTAAGAACTTGATAAAGTTTTACAATAGCAAAAAACAATTAAATCTATATACTATCTATAAACTGATGATGAATGAACATGATGCTTTGTTGAAAGTGTATCATGATTTAATAGTGCCTTTTAATCGTGAATTGCAAGTTAAAAATCATCCAACAAAAACCACATCTTCCTTATTGAAAGGTAGACAAACTGGGACTGCTGAATGGACGAAATCCCGTGGTGAAGATGGTAACTAGTTTTGTATACCTTTTGAATGACGGAATAGTTTTAATCCCGTCCATGAGGTGATAGCCCACCACCAACATATAACATATATACACCAAAACTTTAATACGTAATCATCTATAGTTTTGAAAACAAACGCTATATTATCGTGTAATGGATTTGCTATTGGAGATATCACAAATCTCCAAACTTCAAAAAATGAATTTACGGATAGAACGAATAATATCCATGTTGATATTAACATTGCGTAACCGTATAATTTTAAACGATGGTAATTTATTGATTCATTTTCTATTGGATGATTCTCTATCAATGGTACTCGAGTTGGTTCCATATGTAGATAAGAAAAAGCTGAACAACTTGAAATTTCATTTTTTAGCACAAAAATTTTATTGAAACAAATATCACTAAAATTTGATGCAAGAGCGATAGCTACCAAACAAGTTATAGTGGGTTCTTCAACAATGTTATTTGTGAATTAGTTGTATATAAGTCTATGCTTCAAATCCTATATTATATACAAAAGGTGGTACTGAAAAGGTTATGGGTCTCACCTTGTTAATTGATAGTCTTTCAATTTGCAACCGCTTAGGAAGAGTCGAATATTCAACTCATTTAGCATCCCTCTATTAACACTGAAGACTCAAAATAACATACAGTTGTCTGTGCAGACCAGTTTGAATTTCTGAATTAATGGTATTGAGTGATTGTTAATGTATAGTGGTATGGGCACTTGCTTTGCCTGATTCCTGTAGTATCCAGTGTGTACTGCTCATCAGATACTTTGACATCTTCAATCTATAAAGCAAGAATAGCACATTTCCTAACAATAAACAACTTTGTGTCTTTATAATAAACTTGATATATATCTTTTAGTTCTTCTCTTTCCATGGGTGTATTCAACGAAGGTTCTTAGCTAGCCTGAGCATTATATCATTTTTTCTGGTTAAAGCAAGCACCAATCTTCATTAAACATAGCTTGCTTTTGTTATGTAGACAATTATAATAGTCCAATCTTAGTGCGATAAGATGGTTATTTCTTTATCTATTAATTTGCTTTAAATATATTGTTCAAGTTTATTGGAATTATAAGTGTTCAAAATATCCTAATTTCAACAGGCTGATGCTACTTTTTACTTTTTAGGTTTTGATTACGATTAAGGATCTACAGAATGCCATGATAGAAATATGCTTGTCAAAATTTTGATAATTTTTTCAAGTAATTTGGATAAAAGTCAGATGATTAAGTCTCTTTTAGTTGGCACGATTTGGGTAAAATGCTGTACTTTGGTCGAAAATATTCCAAATCCTCACAAAGTTTTACGAAAACTTTGGTGGATTTTCAAGTTATGAACGAGATTAGAAGAACACGAAGAGAAGGTTGTGATAGATATTGCCTTTTTCAAAAACTACAAAAAGCTGCGCTATCGGAAATTTGGTTCTGGGCAGCAACTATTTTCAAAGGGCCGATTGTAAATCATACGATGAGATTCACCTTGAGAATCCTGTCTACATGTCCTCCTATGTAGAAGCAAACCGAGATTGCAGTCATCATTAAGAAGGTAGGTCATTTTCGGTGAGCACTTTATAGCTAACTCTATCTATCAAACCGTGCAACAAAACCAGCAAAAAAGGAGGAACATGACGGCAACTTCTTCATTTAATTTAATTCAAACTAAGTCCAATCCAAGTTGCACTTCAAAAATGCACAATTTACAAATTCAGCTATCAAAACAAAAAGAACGGAAACCAAAGCAAAAAATTTAAATGGTCCCTAGCAGGATCGAACTGCTGATCTTGGCGTTATTAGCACCACGCCTTAACCAACTGGGCCAAGGGACCTTTGAACTTGTAGTATGAAATAAGGTGCTAAAATCAAATTAGTATATCTTGGCGCCATTTTCATTTCAATAAAGGAAATCAAAATCTTCGGGATATCTTGAGGCTCTGAAATATTTTCCATAGATTTCCCCTCCACCTGTGACCGATATTCACATAGACCCTCTTTTCTGATAGTTATGATGTGGCCATATCCTAGTGAAATTTTCACAACTACATTTTATAATCTTCCTCTTCCAAAACAAAAAATACACTCTGATGATACTATTTATATCTGCTAAATGAGTAACTATATATTGTATCAAACCTATCTTTATGAATTTCTCTTGCGAACTTTTTACAATCATTCAGTGAATGTTTATCAGTAAATACAACTTCCAAAACATCAAAATCATCATCTGTTGTATATGTATCGTCTATGTATTTAATTTCTTCTTCTTTTATCTCTTTTTCGGGTGAATAACCCAACTTCTAATATATAAATTTGTTGTTTCGAAATACAATATAAGACATATAGTATCCTTCTATATTATCAAATAAAATATTTATGGTTTCATTATTGTTATTCAAAATAATTAATTCTCCACTTTTTATATCTATCTTTCAATAAGAATAGATTTCTAATTTTTGTTGCATTTTGTGTGATCTTTTACTTTTTCAATGTGCTAATATATAGACTATGTTCATAATGTATTATATTATTTAGTATATTATGCTGATCGAGGTTACGTACTCTACTTTGAACTCTTGTTGTATCTTTTTTTATTGTTAATTAGCATGAATACAATAAATAATAAATATCGATTAATGTCTGTTTTGTTATTATAATATTATATTTCTATTCCGTCTTCTTCACCAAAGTCAAATGAATCTATATCTTTTGTAATACTTTCTTTAATGAATTTTGCGAGCCATTTTACTTTTTTTTAGATAGATCATAAATGAGTTTATCTTCGTCTTCACCTACGATAGAACGTGGCAAAATTATAGTGATTTAATACTCTCCGGGGTTGGGGGTTATCGTAATATATTCGATGGTGAGATCAGAAGATAAAGGAAGAAGTTACGTAGAAATTCATAAACGGCTCCACTAGAAGATGTCATTGTATGGGTTAAATCGATGAATAACCACCAACCATCAATTAGATTGGCACCAAGTGTAAAGATCTAATGCTAATGTATTGAGTTTTAGATGTTCGAGGTCTATTCGAGTGTGAACGTCCTAGACTCGCCGTTCACGTAAAATTTGACACTGTTAAAACCCTATCAAAGATGACGCGTCAAAGCCTGTATTTCGTAAATATATAAAGTCGTGCATACTACTCATTTGCATTTAAATTGACTTTAAATACACAACAGAATATTGACGTTCTGCAATGAATAGTTCCTAAGTGTTTGTCGGACATGTAATGCAGGAGTCATTTGCGCTACGAAGATGTTCCACCGGAATAGCATAAGCTCAATCAAAAATCAAAACTTCATAATCGCAACTCTAGCTTAAATGAAGAAAATACACCCTTAGCTATCTAACTGGCAAAATAAAAAAATTTACGAAACTAAATGTGGACGAGATAAGAATCGAACTCATGACCTTTCCCATGCTAAGGGAACGCGCTACCAACTACGCCACACGCCCACTTCGTTGTTCATTGTAGAATGAACAGACTAAAGTTAGATGTAATAGATCCATATGCTATCTATGTGATTTTATTACATAAATGATCAACATCATGACTTCCATGGATAAACACCATTGTGGTGTTCCGCCACTGATCATACCTACTGTGGGGATTACTCTATAGCGTAAGGGTCTATCATGGTACGAAATCAGCTCGAAAAGAACACTGCATGAATTAATTTATACTAAAAAATGCCCAAAAATATCTTGATATATAAGAAATATTAAATAAAACAACTAAGTTCACAAGTATTTCTCTTGATATAGTCTATTAGTATTGATTACCTGAGTTGAGTTAGGTGAAACTCCAATTACCTGCTCTGGACGTAAAACCATACCGCTTAAGCGTTGCTGAGCAAACAGTACTATAAATAGACATTGAATCTACCTTGTTATCTCTTGAATTGTTTAATAAAAAACAACAAAGTTTGGAAGTTCTACTAAGTGTAAAACTATCTGCTAATATGGTTCAAATTATTTTCTACTTTACAATATGTGTAAGCATCTTGTTCACATTAGTTTCATGTACAAGGCAAATCGAGTTCGTAAGGTTAGGCTCAGCCAATACTTTAATTGTGATAGATATTTCGGAAGACATTGAACCGCCTATGATTAATGACAGGCTATTAAAAGTGAACTTATCAGCCTCAGAACCACGAGAATTAATAGTGAACATGGATGTTATTGAGGAATTTTACATCAGGCAGCATGATGATCAGATACCTAAGCGTAATTGACAGTTCCGATCTAGAGAAATTCTTTAATGTTAGTATGGCCCCGGCACCAGGTATTAATCTAGCTGAGTGTAATATGGAGAGCTTAAAAAGAAAAGAGCACGGGCGAGCGCACATGATATTTTAGAATGTCTTAATGACTACGTTGTACACTGGTTCACAAATGTGATGTGGACTAAGGTTAAGTCATTGACACTAGATACGTTCCAGAACGTATATACGATCTCAATTAGCTTCCTGAAAATAGTAGTGGATACAGTGACCATTGCAAGCTACATTGGTGACCTGGATAAAAGCAGCATCTACGAGTAAGTGTGAAGGTAGGTTTTATTGGTTGGATTTAGAATACCAAGGGCAGAGACGTAATTTTTCCATAACAGTGACGTGCCGTATACAACAGAGCTGGACTGTAAGAATACAGCTTCAGCTAGTTCACTTCTGCATATTTTACAGCAGTATTTAAATACTATTGCAGATGAGAACAGGTCGGAATGGAGTCATTTAATGACTAATGGGGGAGGGGACATGGCATACAGAAACAAGGATACAATTATGGGAAAATGGGGATAATTGCGCTAAGTAATGTCTGGCTTATACCGTGCCATATGGAGGGGCGTTAATAGCAGTGAAGGGATGTAGTAGCTTTCTGCGTAAAGGCACACATATTTAAAGGACACAAACAGCACGTATTAAATTACAGGTAAGTCATATATCTGATTCCGAGCGTGATATTGTTATAGACTACTCAAAGGGAGTGTCTGCAAGCCACGCAAAGAGCATTGATTTGCACAAAAATAACATACGCCAGTGGTTGAGATAACAAAGTTACTACAAGAACTCGCAGTACGACACTGTTAATCAATTAATGCTCGCGAGGTATACACTTGCTAGCAGCGCAGGGTCTTAGCACTCATTACTTT
The DNA here is from genome assembly GCA_030565165.1 of Nematodospora valgi. Classification (NCBI taxonomy): domain Eukaryota; kingdom Fungi; phylum Ascomycota; class Pichiomycetes; order Serinales; family Debaryomycetaceae; genus Nematodospora; species Nematodospora valgi. The sequence continues at coordinate 208,109 of JAJMBF010000005.1, forward strand.
TCTTAAAACTTCTTTCTTTCTTTTTTAGTTGGTTGGGTTAAGGCAGGGAGGATCTTTGATTGTGCAAAGATTGCAAGCCTTTCTGGCTGCAATACAAAATTATCATTTTTGGTTGTTGAATCATTGTTCATTTCTATAAATATACACCCTATACTCCTTAAAGTACAACTTTTTCAGCTAATGATTTCTTATAGTCCAATATAGAGCCGTCCCATCTTGTAGCTGTTTTATTTTCGATAACGAAAATATCTTTAGCAACTTTATCTAATAATCTGAAATCATGGGAGACAACAACTACACCTCCATTAAATGAATTTATAGCATCAGCCAATGAATCAATTGTAGACAAATCTAATCCATTTGTAGGTTCATCCAATAAAATTAAGTTAGGACCTTCCAAAGCTAACAATGCAAACACAACACGAGATCTTTGACCTTCTGATAAAGTGGCCATTTGGGCAGTTTGTGCTTCACCACTCAAACCATAACGACCTAATTGTCCTCTCCAGTATTGATAATCTTGAGAAATAGAAGAAAACTTATCACGAACGAATTCTAATGGAGTTTTTGCTAAATCCAATTGATCAGCTGAATGTTGTGAATATACACCTAATTTAATATGCGTATGTTGAATAACTCTTCCCTTTTGAGGTTGTAATTTACCTTGGAATAATTTTAATAAAGTTGATTTACCAACCCCATTTGGACCAACTAAAGCAACTCTTGAATCCATATCAATACCAATATCCAAATGTTCATATAAGTTGTCTTCTTGCTTTCCAGAATAAGAGAATGACATATCATCGAATGCTAGAACTGGTGGTGGCAATTTTTCAACTTCAGGGAATCTGAATGTAAAGACTTTATCTGGAACGACAGGTTGAATTAATCCGTCAGCTTCCATTTTATCCAAAATCTTTTGTCTAGATTTAGCTTGCTTAACCAAGTTAGCATAAGTACCAGCAGATGCAATGAATTTTTTGATATGAGCAATTTCATCTTGTTGTTTTTGATATTGTTTCATTTGATTGGTTTCCAATTCAGCTCTTGTTTTTACATAAGAATCATAATTACCACCGTACATGCTTAAAACTTTTAATCTCATGTCAATCATATTGGTACAAACACCATTAAGAAAATCTTGGGAGTGTGAAACCAAAATCAATGTTCTGTCAAATCTTTTCAAATATTCTTCTAGCCAAACACATGCAGCTAAATCCAAATGAGCTGTTGGATCATCCAATAACAATAAAGTAGGTTTAACAAATAAAGCCTTAGCTAATGCAACACGCATTCTCCAACCACCAGACATGTCTTTAGTTTTCTTTTTGATTGTGATAGAATTAAAACCTAAACCAGTCAAAATAATAGCAGCTCTAGATTCGAAAGTTGCTGGGTCCATTTCATCAATCTTTTCATAAACACCGTCTAAAGCAGGACATTCAGGACCTTCTTTGACAATCAAATCTTCAACCAAATCTTCTAATCTTTTCATTTCATGTTCAGCTTCTCTAACAACATATTCTAAAGCAGAGAATTCAGTTGCATCTGCAGGTTCATTTAATAAATAAACATCAATATGTTCAGGAATTGGAAACTCTCTAGCGGCGATGGATTTTAATAAAGTTGATTTACCACAACCATTTTCACCTAATAAACCGTATCTACGACCAAAATTCAATTCCAATGTGGAATCTTGGATTAAAACTTTACCGTGAAACAAAAGTGAAACGGAAGATAACTTAATATCCCTTGAAGTTGTCAAAGAGTCCAAAACACCAGTAGTAACTCTATCAGATATACCTGATTCATCTTCTTGTAATTTCAATTTAGCAATTTGTGCTTCTGCATCTTCAACCTCTTCTTCTTCAGCATCCTTTTCAGCTTGTTTCTTGGTTTTCTTGACGGCTTTACCACTAGCTGCTTTCTTAGCTTCTCTTTCTAAACGCTTTTGTTCTCTTTTGGCTTTTGAAGCAGAAATAGACATCTTGTACGAATAGTTATACTGGGAGAAAGAAGATGAAAATAATTTTTTTTCAAATTAGTTTGTTGAAGACTTCTTCGATGAGAAAATTATCTGCAGTATTAACTTAAGCAGAAGGAAGGATAGCAGAAGGAAGGATAGACCATAAAGACCAAACAGATGAAAGATATTACGTACGATGATTTCAAAGATTCTTGATTATATTATAGGAGCTGCATGATTAGTACTTAGCTGTCGTACTATTACGAATCAGTCATAATTATTATACTCATAATTATCATAATTATAATTTGCCATTGAGATGGTTTCTTTTCGTAGGGTTTTCCACCGTTACATCATTAAATAGCACCCAACATCTGTCAAGATCCGAAAGAAAGAGCTCAGAGTAAAACTTGTATGTATTTTGAGCAATTTAGTTTTCGGAATCTTCCATACTCAATAAAAGAGTCATTCGTCAAACCTTTTCTTTTTGATGGGTTTAGTATCATTAAAGACAGTTTTTTACAACCTTCCCATGCTCAATCTCACACTACACAAAAGATTTGCCACTTCCAAACCACTACTCCAATTTAAAGTATCTCCTTTACTTTAAACAAATCAATCAACTAGACTGAAAACTATGTCTCCTTCAGGTTCCCCGAAGGACAATCAGTCTCGAAAGATCAATGTTACTGCTCCCATTCCTATAAAGACTACTCATGTACCTCGAGTAGCATCTCTGGATCAATTGAGACAGCAGGTTCTTGATCACGAAGCTGGAGCTTTGCGATCATTCACTCCGTCAACAATCGGGAAATTGCAAAGGCACGTTTCTTCTAGAAGACCATCATATAATACAATTGTTACTACTAGGGAACAGGCCTATAATTTGGATTATCCTCAAGACCCTCAAGAATTGGAACAACTACAATTGGATCCTAAGTCGAGGTTTTATGCAAGGTCCAGACCAAGAACATTGAATTTGCCTAAGTTATTACCGTACCAGATAGAATGCTCTCAAGATCAAGCTAAATTTTTAAGCCATATCGTTTCTCATCTTTATATTGCGTTAAAGACGTTGGATATTCAAGGATCACTCTCTGTCAGTGCTAAAGATTTAGCAGCTTTGAAAGATGCAATTTCGGACGTTGACTTGGCTTTGGAGACCAATTTATTTGAAATGAACAGTGACATAAATGACGATGAAGAAGATGCAATGTCAGAGGAATTCGAAGCGACTGATGATGATGAAGAAGACGAAGAAGAAGACGAAGAAGATGAGGAGGAAGACGAAGAAGAAGGTGACAAAGATGCTACAAGTCAGCATAAAAAGTCTCCTAAATCTGCTGCAGTAGTAGGTGTGAGAACCTGGACTCATGAGTTATTAGTTTGGATCAGAATGAAGTACGATATGCCTGTAAGTTTAAGGTCAAGCTTGGCTCGTGTCTACTATGCCATTTGCCTTTGTCGTGGTCAACATATAAATCTCAAGCTTTACGTACGAGTATTTGAAGCATTAACAATAGATCAAGTGTTGTTTTATAAGCAAGGCTTAAGATTACCTTGGGAAGACTTATTCAAGGAATTGGAACACCATTTTCCACCTGTAGATCCTACATTGGTTCCTTTTGAAAAGAAAGATCATAAACAATTGCTACGTTTGGCTTCAAGGGCATCCTACTTTTTCGATGAACATAGCTTGCCTTTAATTTACGAAAAATTAGGTAGTTATTTTTCGGTTAATACTTCATCATTAGTTGTGTCATCATTTGCCCTCTTGCCCTCGTTTTTTACTCCAGAAGGTATAGATAGTGAATATGATATTCGTCATTACATACATTCATTTTTTTATATGTGGTTGAAACTAAACAAAATCAAAGGGTTTGATGAGCAGGTCACTTCAAGATTGGGAGTTATATCCATGGCAGCATTTTCTAAGCTTAATGAAGATCCTAAAGCTAGAGAGTTTATTAAACTAGGTAAATTTGGTATTTTCACACAGGAACAAATGGAATTCATGGTCAATACTTTACTTAACAGCTTAGGAATCATGATTAAAAAGTATTCCTCAATGAAATCAAAATATTTTCATGGATTTGCTTCGGCAATTGTATTTTCAATGATTGGAGATACTGCTTTAAGTGAAGGCGGTGTTATATATTATTTGAGAGCCCTTGCTAATGCCATTGAAAGCTATGTACATCCAACCAATACAGGTGATTGGACAAGGCCCATAGCTAAACTAGTTCTTGCATTAGTCTATCAATTTCATAAACGATATAATTCAGAAACTCAAGAAGATGGTTTGCATTATAATGTTCCTCAGGAAATGAAAATTTCAAAGAAAGTAGTGAAAGAATTTGTGACAATTTTCTTACCAATGGTAAAAATTGGTATACAATCAAAAAAGGCTAGTGATGCTGCCGAATATCTTTCTGCATTACAATTATTAGTTTTTTTGGAACCCGAATATGTTCTCGAAAATACTCTTCTAGATATTTATGAGTCATTAGAAGGTGTTATATCAACTCATAGAGTTACTACCGCTTTAAGAACAATTGATAACTTGTCAAGATTTTTAGTATCTACCCCAATATATAGAGTTCACGTTACAAGATTGTTATCATTGTCAGTTCCTGGTATTGACTCTAATGATTTAGAAAAGACAATTCATGCTTTAGAAGTGTTTTCATCTATTGCTAATTATGCTCCAATTTATGATTTAACCGATGGGAATGGCGATCCTACATTAGCTATAGAATTCACCCGAGAACACATTGAATACCTCAAGAGAAAAATTTATGACGGTGATATAGAAGACTTCCAAGTAAATGAGGATACTGAGATTGCTGCGTTGAAATCTTCTACTTCAGCTTTCAGAGACCTACTCAGAAGTATAGCTCAAAGGTTGCCTTTGTTATTGGAGAACCTCCCGGACCCAGCAAAGAGCTCTGGCATGGAACGAGATTTAGCGATCTCCTTGCCCAAATTTTTCCACGTTATATTTGAATCTATTTCAGATGATTTGTTTAAACATTTTAGAGACGATTTTTTTGAATTCGTGTTCAATAACACCCATCACACCATTGCCACTACCGTTGCTGAGATTTGTGGTGGAATAGTTAAGCGCGATCCGAAATGCTTCAAGATATACGCAAGGGTGCTTATTGGTAGAATTAAAGAAGAAATCGTTGAAAACGGCGCCGGTGGATCAAGGACTGGTGCTGAAATTGTTCCTCGTGACCAAGCATTATATTGGAATTTGACTATTTTAAATGAATGCATTGGAAACGCAGGTTCTCAAATTGTGGATATGTCACTGGAATTATATGAATTATCGTACTTTTTAATGGACAATGTTAGAGGTCCAGTAGTTTTTGAATCAACTTGCCTCGTTAATCAAGTATTGCAAACAGTCACTAAGATTAGAATACAAGAAAGCAGATTAATCTCACCTAAATATGAGAAGAAGTATGGAATTACTGAAATTTGTTGGGGTGGATTCTGGAACGACAAAAATAGATTCTCCAAAGAAAATACCACATTTGAATGGTTTATTCCAACTGAAAGAGAAGTTTCGTTTGCTTATGAATTTTTTAATGATCATGTTTCCAAAAGTTTGGAGAATATAATGAAGTTGATGAAAGAATACGAAAAAGATGATTTCAAGTCGTCTTTAAAAGTCATCGATGAATTGCGTATGAACCTATTATATTTGGCTTACTCCTTGAGTGGTGTGTCATTTTTATTGGATCCCTCATTTGAAGACGATATCCCTAAATTAAGTCATGATACCGAGTCTATTCAACAAAGATTGTTACTATTAAAGAAAATCCGAGCTATCAAGGGAGTATCTACTCAGAAAGATGTCTTGTACGATGAAAAGGTGCAAGAGAACATGGAACAAATAATGAGTGATTTGAGTAATGAGGATTTAATTGATTATATTGCTGATTTTGATAAAGTGAATGAAGCAATAGAACAAATCTCGACCGAGCAAGAGCAACAACAGCACGACGATAAAGATGAAGAAGAGAACCATCTTGGGTCCACTCCAGAAGAACACCAAAGCAAATTTGCTGGACTTCAACCACATCCTTCAAGCAGACCTGAATCAGTTGCTCCGGACTTTAATGAAATCAGATGTGAAACTCCTCAAATTGATGGTATACACATGTCTAGTATGAATCCAGCAATTACATTTAGAGAGAAAAGTTTGTATACTTCGAATTACTTTTTTGGAAATGATACGGAACATAGAAAATCCCGTGATTTGTATTTAAAAATCCATAAAACAAGGCATTTGATTGGAAGAAGTTTGCATTTTATCTATAAGTTTTTGAATGCTAATTTCCGTGATAATACTAAAGTTTTTAAGAACTTTTTGTATGTGGTCAATATTTGGCTTTCTGACGTTGGTAGAGAACGAACACTTGACTCTAGTAATGCCCAAATTGACTATATGTATGTACAATTTCTTCAAACAATCAACAGAATTAGAAAACCATTTACCAGAATTGCTATCGGGTCTAGATTGGAAATGTATCATCGGTTTAGATTGGCTTTACATGCAACTGCAAGGACTGAAACTAATTTAGACAAAGTTTTATTAGAGGATGTTGTTAAACTTTCTGTATCCACTTATGAAAATACCGCCAGTAATGCACAACGCGTTTTGGTTGACAGTATGAAGAGATTGAATGGATCATACAATCTCATTATAAAATCTGCTTTCAAATATCTTTCCAAAGCATTGGATTCAGATGATGATAAAAAAATTGAAAGTGGTTTGAGTTTATTTACCATCAAGAGAATTAAATCTAGAATCCAAAATGACTATTTTAACGTTCAGAAATATACTGATTTGTTACATCGTTGTTTGACCGTTGATAATCGAAAAGTTTACAAGATTGCCTCCAGTTTATTCAACGGTGTGTGTAAAGGTATAACACCTCCAAGTCGCGTTTGTATTATTGATCATGATGCAATTGACATCATTAGACCGCCTGATCAGTATATTGATTTAGAAATCAAAGCTGTAAAGTTGGCAAAGGAAAAGAAAAGAAAGCTTTACTTTGATAAATTAGAAAGTTTGCAAGATAAAGTTTTGGCAGGTGAGAAGGTTAATTCACATTGGAAAACTACATTACTGAACTTGGATCTATTACAGAATTTACAATCATATTTGGAAATTCCAACAAGCACTGAAGTTTTGCAACTAATGGCCAATGAAGCTTCTACTGAACACCCAATTATATCGAGAGTTGCTTTGCAAGGGTTGATACGTCTCGTAAATAAACTCAGTATTCTTAATGGATTTGAATATGATCCTGAGAAAGGTTATGATTTATATTATATTTCAAAGAAATTGAAGGTAATTAAAACTAGCCCAATAAATGGCGTTTCATATAAAGAAACATGGAAAGAGGAATTATCCAATACTAGCTCGCCCACATATTATGTTGATACAAAACCTAGTGTTGGATGGTTATTTTGGAATGAGTCATTGTTGGTGAATTCTTCAAATCCAAGCTACAAACTTAATTTGAAACCTGAGGATGAAAAGGCTGTTCGGGGCTTTTGTCAACTCCTTGATAAAAACTGGTTTTTGAAAATAGTGAAACTATGGGTAACTGATGCTGAGACTAGTTCTGCGTTCCAAATCCCGGATGTTTTATTTACTGGTACTCTTGTTATGTTAATCTCCAATGGCTTTATGCCTAACTTCACATTCGACGAATTGTTAAGTGTTGTGGATGACATTTACGTGTCTGATGAAAAAAGTACTCATATTGTGACTTGTGAACTTCTTTCTGGAATATTAGTTAGTTCCAGAGTTATGGCTCCCAAATATTACCAGAAGCGAGATGAATTTGTTACTCATTACCTAAAGAGGATTTTAACTCAGGATTTAAGCCAAGACAATCAAGGTACTTGGAATCTTTTTTCATTATTTGCACCAACTCACACTGATTTTAGAAGATTTCCTAAAGTTAGTAATGAAATTCTTGATTTCCAGTTGGATCCAAATTCAGATTTTGCTTTCAAAGATGCCACGAGATTGAGTTATATCAGGACAGTAATATCAGCAATATCTTGGCGCCTTCCAAATCCTGATAAGATCTTGGATTTATGTTTAGCAAACATAAATCACAGATATGCAGCCGTGAGAAAAGAAATTGGTAATTTAATGGCTGTTTTATCTTTCAATTATTATGTGGAATCAATTGCTAGTAGTAGAGAGTTCGTGAAGAATTGTAACAAAGGAACTTGTTTAATGCTATATGGGGGAGATGTAGGTAAATTAATTTCTGGAGTTCCCACCTTATTTAATCAAATTGAAGAATGGAGAAAACAAGTTGTTGATTTGACCCCTCAAGAAATTTTGAAGACGGACTATATTTATACCGCTACAACTACATTAATATGGTTAAGACAAGAATTGAATACAAACTTATGCATATTATTGGAAACATACGTAAGATCTCATATCTTACCATTCTTGTTAGAATTGATGAATTTAAAAGATGTTTGTCAATTAGGTAATATTGACCCAATTTCCGTTTTGAAGAAAGTGTCTCAAATTCCTTATTCCACCAAATATTTGAACAATATAGTTTCAATGACGGAGGAATATTCCGAAAGAGATCTCAATACTGTGCAAACTATTGTTATGGGTGAATTCACAGAAACTGTGTTCTTCAAGAATTTATTCAAATTGACTAAAAATCAAAGAGAACGAATTATCAATTTAACTAACAAATTACTTTACCATAAACATATTGAGATTAGAGAAGCGAAAGCAGGAACATTATCGGGATTGATCCATATTGCACCTGTTGAAGAAGTTGAAGAGATCGTTACGAAATATAGTAAATCATACTCCAAAGAATTAGATAAAATTAGATTCAAATACAAAAAGAGAGGTAATTACAAAAACATGGATCAAGAGGATATTATAAGATTGCATGGTGCAACATTGGGTTTAGGAGCATTAGTTCATGCATTTTCGTTTTCATCGCCACCACCTAAATGGGTTCCTGCTATTTTAACAACTTTGGCTAACAAATCTACCGGTATTCCAGGTATTGTTGGAAAGACCGCGAAGGAGACATTAGGTAAGTTCAGAAAACATAGGCAAGATAGTTGGCATATTGATAGTAAAGTGTTCAATGAAGAACAAATTCAAGACCTTGAGGGTGTACTCTGGAAAAGTTACTTTATTTGACTACATAGAAATTAAATTAAATAAATACAATTACAGTTTAAGATAAATTACTTACTTCAAATAAGAAATTCGAAAAACTTATGGTGGCAGTTCCTGATAAATCTTTATCATATTTCTTGAATATATCAGTCAATTTTCTTAGATAGACTAACAATTCAATGAAAGAATCAAATCTCAATCTTCCAATACCACCATTATCCTTCAAAGAATACTTTTGAAATAAATGTAAAACCAAGTCTATATCTAATTTATAACCGATTTGCTCCAAAATCTTCTGAAATTCACCAAATGATATGTCACCAGATTTATTTGTATCTGCTTGAATAAAGAGTTTTTTATAAGCAGATAAATATTTCCAAAGGGAAACAAATTGCTCAAAGTTTAAGGAAGAAGAATCAGACGTAAACAATGTAATCATTAACTTTATAGTGGAGTCTTGAAATCTTGTGTGATCGAAGTTCAATAATGCGTATGATAATTCTTTGACTGATATTTTACCTGAACGATTAGTATCAACTTTTTCAAATACACTTCTTAATTCCAACTCTAATTTTTGTTTTGATGACAATTTTGTATCAACAGGGGATAAAGATTCCTTTGATTGATTTGTTGGATTATTACGCGGCGGAGACTCTGATAAAAGTGGCAGTTTTCTGGATGGGTGATTTGAATTTTTATACGTGTCATATTGTTGAGGAACTTGGGAATATGACTTTTGGGGTTGTGCGTGATGATGACCTTGGTCATTCATGGGTTGTTGTAACGGAGGATGCTGATTATACTGTGTTGAGGATGGCACATATTGATAATTAGGTTGTTGGTAAGTTGGTTGTAAGGATGCATGCTGGAAGGATTGATTTGAAGGTGGTGGCTGCTGATAATAATCTGGGGTATATTGGTACTGTTGAGGTTGTTGATACACAAGTGAATGACTACTAGCAGTTCTAACTTGATGTGGTGGTGGCTTGTATGCTATTTTCTGACCTTGATGTGTATGTGAGTGCTTTCGATTGTACTGTTGTTGCTGTTGGTGTTGCTGGTGTTGTTGATACGAAGCTTGTTGCGGTGTGGGCATTTGAGGTAAATCATTCATCGTGGTTAGGTATTATTATAGTTATATTCTATTACTTGGGGCGATCAACACTTTACGATGAATCAACGTGAGTGTTTTTAACAGTGACCGATAGACTATTGATTCTAAAGTTTAGGGAGATTATAAGAAAAACAACCAAAAAAACTTGATTTAATACATTGCTAACTTTAACGAGTTTGACGGAAGATACACGACCATAGTACAGTTCAGCAGTAAATGACCTTTCGATTGATACAGCCTTTGGCCAAATCAAAATGAAAAGCTATGGTAGTTTACATTCAACTTCTGCTACGTCATATAGTTGTTATGTTGGAATTACATGAATAATAATATATATTTATTAAAAATACTTTGTTTTCTCTCTTCATTTGTTGTACATGATAAAATATACAAAATCATGCCTTAATAAGTTAAACACGATATAACCAATTATTAAAACCTAAAATACACTTCGTTTAATCTCTAGCTCTACCTCTGTAAGCACCTCTTCTTGGTCCACCTCTTGATGGTCTTGGTCTTTCAGCAGGAGCGTTCTTTAATCTAGTTAATGGTAAGATACCTTCTGGAATGTTTAATTCAGTTCTTAAGAAGTCAACACCTTCATCAGTTAAGGTGTAGTAATAGTATTGCCATGAGAATTGGGTTTTAACGAAACCTTTTGAAGTCAAGGATTGTAAAGCCTTGATGACATATAAGTTTCTGGTGTCAATTTCATCGTGTTTTGGTAAGTTGAAATCTTTTTTAGCAACAACAACACCTTCTATAGAAATATGTTAGTATTCAAACTCTGGATGATGGTATTATGAGAATCCAAATATCTTGGATTTGATTAGTGTAAAGGCAATTTTTTAATTTAATTTTGATCTCAGTCTTATGAATGCAGAGATCGACTTGTCATTACTCTTATGAGTATTCATGTTTCCATGACTACTTCAATAATTGATTACTCCGTGGCCCTAGTGATTTTGTATCGCTTGTCCTTTATATTCATTCAAAATCTTCACTTAAAATTCTTTTCAAACCCAATCTAAGGCATTCTCTGATTTTTCTATCTATTCTTTAAATTAACATACCTTGGAAGAGGTATTGGTGAATCTTCTTTCTATCTTCTTTTGGAATTAACATGCTTTGACTCTCGTTATATGTATTGAAAAGGAAAGAATCCAATATTTGAAAAATTCGAACTTTTTTTGATAATGAGAAACTGAATACACAGTGTGTAGTACTAGTTAGTAGGAAGTATGTATGGTCGTTAGTTTGTTAGTATGTGAGAGTAGAAAATTTTTTTATGCGTCGTGTACAAAGTGAGAAAACACGTGAAACAACAATAATATAAGGGCTGTAGCCCGTCATACAATTCTACCGGAGGTGCAAAACTTGTGAATCAGAAACTCATCTTCGGTTAGTTAATATCGAACCTAGAAGTTCACAATGAGTTTTTTAATAACCAAGTCGAATTGTATTACAACGCACACAACTATACGTGCGCCACATACACTAGTGACAGATCGAAGAGATCTATTATTTTGATTTGTTCTTTTTGCCAAAAAGCAGTAGTCAATGTCTGAACTTGAATTATCTATTAAAACTACATTAAAAGCTCATTACACACAATATATATATATATAACTATTTGGATTTTATCATCTATTCATACTTAGTAAGTTTGATACCAAAATGTTTATGAACAAAACTTTCAACTGGATCCATTACTTCGTCTTCTTTTTCTTCTATGTTTTGACTCTTTGTTAACCTGGTATCTTTTAAAAAGAAGGACATGATAATCATAGGTGCAACGAAGCAAATACAAACAGTCATTAATGTCTTTTGAACATCAGCATATGCTTTAACAACTTCTATTCTCTCAGGTGTACCCCAAGTGTATTTTGCAATGAAAGCGTATGGATCAGTATAAATACTTGCAGCTAAAGTTGCGTCACCAAGGTATTTGATTAATCTTGGTAACAATCTTGCATTCCATATCAGCGCTGCAACAGCAGAACCAACAGCATAACCGACCCTGTATGTTGTGTAAATGGCAGACGAAATAACAGCCATATGTTCATGATTCACACACAGCTGAGCAGATACATTGAGTGCATATGAAAAGAAACCTGTACCAAAACCCATCACCACCATAGCTCCAATGATCCCAGCATGTGCAGACAAGGTTGATCTGAAATGATACATTAAACCAAATGCAACCATCCACAAAGAACATCCAAATATGATGAAAACTTTCAAATGACGGAAATACACAACAAATAAACCAAAGAAGAAACCAACTATAACAGCAACAAATGAAGAAAGACTTGAAATTCTGGTTGCGGATAACTGTGATTCGTCAACTGCAACCATTAAAACAGTATATAAGAAATTGGCTTCAACTGCATAAACAAAATCATATAAGAATGAAATGACTGTAGGTGACCAAATACCACGGTCCTTCATTAAGTTAAATGGAACAATTGGATCTCTAGCACCAAAAATTTCCCATACAAAAAATACTGGAATCATAACACCACCAATTACCACTGGTACAATGTAACGAGCCTGACCCCAGGTTGTGCGATTTGCCAAAGTCAAAGGCACTAACAAACAACCTAATGAAACAATCATGATAAGTAAACCCACAATGTCCAATCTCCAGAATAAATATTTGATGAATCCGTACATTCCTAATTCTTGAAATTTGGTCTTTCTTTCCTTGAATACTTTCCACTCATCAGTCTTCCCTGCCAAATATCTCATATGTAACATGCAACACCCCAATGGGATACAAGATAAAGGAAAGATGAATGCCCACATTCCAATCCCCCACTTCCAGTTTGTGCCAATGGCAGCAGTAACATTACCAGAAATCCACGTGTTAACCATAAATGGAAATGAAGGAATTAAAGTGAAATAAAATCTCCATCTTAATGTTGAGAAATCAGATAAAATGAATAACAAAACCATTATAATACCACTATAACCAATTTGATAAAATACTGCACCAGCAACATATGCATTGATCGTTGGTGATTGACATTCAATTATAGTTCCAACAATATAAAACAATGTTGCAACAATGAATAATTCCAAACGACCAAACACATCAGACAATCTTGCATAAACAGGCTGTGAAGCAGCAGCGACAACACCAGTTATAGCATTAACAGTAGTCAATAAGGAATGATGAGAATATGAGGCAGTCGCGTAAGCAGTATAAACAAATCTAGTTTGAGAATCCAAACCATAAGCCCAACCCACACAAAGAGCAGCAATAGCCAATACTATCTTATACCAGAACGTATGTTTCCATTGATGAGCTAATATTTCTGCTTTTTCAACTCCAATTGACTTTTCCTGCTCGATAGCCTGATCAACTAAATCAGAAACTCTATGGGTATTCTGATTATTTTCATATCCAAATTTCTCTCCATCAATTAACGAATGCTCCTGGTCCGTGCTTGAGCTCATATTGAGAAAGTGACAATAGCTACTCAGTAACTGAGAGAAATTTTGAAATCAGATGAGGAATCTCTTATTATTTAAATAAATATCTGGCTAATCTAAAATGCACAAACCTCTTAATATTGGAGGTTATGAAATAGTGGATCAGTATAAAAAGAAAAAAATTTAAGCTTGCATTATGCATCAAGCACTACCATAATTGTGATTGTGAACTCTCAAGATCAGTGGAATGAACAGTAAATTCGTTAAACGTTGCATTTGAAGTCTCCAAATAACGGATTTATTTTACCACACAGATGGTTCTCGATTGTGATTGGAACATTAGATAGACACACACGAATCTGATTGCAAACCTGCCATACCGCAGACTAATTGAACCCAATATGCCCTCTGTCGTACAAGAGTTCTACCACCAGTAACGAAGTCTTGGCATTCCTTCGAACCAAGGAATGTTATTGTGTAAGCTCGTTATCTATATGCAAAAATCCAAATCAGTTGCCTGATACGAAATTATGTACAAATGTAGACAATAGAAATACATAATAAAATAAATAATCTGGCTCCAAGAGGACTGCTTTACCAGCAACCCACGACGCTCAATTTCTTATATAGCTGGCCCTTGACTGGTAGGTCTCTTGACAATATGTGTGTTGCAGAAAATTTTATATGTAATTATAAATACTCCTTACTGCTTTAAAGTGCGTCTTCCGTACCAAGAATCTTTATCAGATGAAATATGTCGTAGTTCTGTATCTTTTGCTAAATGAATAGTATTCTTAAACATCAATTCCATTCCTTTTCCTTTCAAAGTTTTCCCAATCTCGCTATTGCTTGATCGCAACCATCTTCCCTAACAGATTCTCACAGATTATTCACAATGCATTGAAGAAAACACCGAAAGAACTAGACCAGTTCTCGCAATGTCCAGGTTGCTCACCATGTACAGATCAAAAAGATTATCTCGATCTTGAGATGAGCAATTAAACAATGTCGTTTTCTTCATCGTAACTCTATTCCCAAACAGCCAATTTGTGATTGGAAGAAATTATCAGATCGCCGATTTCTCTATAGGGTTTCATTTGCGAGTTTCGGATGATCACAAAACTAAGAAACAGAAACTACTTTAGGTTTGCATTCCATCTGTTGGTTTCAGCTTTGAGGTATGACGTATTAATAAAGTCCGATACTAAGCCTTTCGACAAGTTTCAGTCAAGTTTTTTTCTTCCTCTGACCTATCATGAAATGATACTGTAATTTGAAAATACACATCAGTAGTGACGTCATTGGTCTGCCCAACTATGTTCCATTATAAAATTTCGAGCTATGATTCCAGCTGTTTGGACAACAAGGAAATATTTAATGAAGATCCGCTGTTGCTTACCTTTTAAATTTTAACTTCTTTTATAATACCGCAGCTAGGTATTGCAAGACTAATGCTGGAGCTCGAATTACGTATTGCTATGTTATTAGTCATACGTTGATAACACAACATGATTTACATGCTGTGCTTGCGACATGATAAATTACAGATAAGCTGGGGCACAGTTTGCAGTACGATCGAAATAGCATGAAACGTCTATGATTACGTCTATGATTAGACCGATTTCCAACATTTGCATCTGTAGCTGACTCAGGCGCACCATCAAACTGATTTGCTTTCTTACCGCATAATCATCTGTAGCCTACAATAGCCAACATATTGGTCAAAAGAGGCTACCAATATGTTGGAATGGTAAGTACAAAAGAAGAAGTATAGTCTAATGTTGAGAATTTTCCGTAGCAACTTTGCGGTTTCCAAGCGATTGGCATAACCGTCTTAAACTTTTCTCATATCGTTTCGCATTTACCCGTCAACAAACGGAGGTGGTATCTTCGGGTGCCAATCTCAGCTAACATGGGTGGGAAATTCGGTGGTACTCTCCATCCAGCAAACTTGCTCTTGAGAGCTCTTCCTGAACGTGAAAACGCATGGGCGGCGTTACAAGAAATACCACGAAGGTGAGGGCTAGTGGTTCTAGGCTTCGTATGGGAATGGCGCCGTGGATGGTTGACTGTTGATTGGAAAACGATCAAGGGTTATTTAGTGCAATATGCGAACTTGAGTAAGACTCAAGCACCCGATACCGATCATCGATGTGAGTTAGGTTTTTTTATAATGGTTTTTGAAGTGCTGAATGTTTCTTTACAGCTTTTTTTTTTTGAATTATCTTCGGTTATCTCTGGTTCGAAAACGCTTCCGGTTCGAAAACGCTTCAAAAAAATATTACAATCATTTATCAGAACAAACAACTGCAATCATGATATTCGCAAGTGTACGAAGGATATTTCAGTCATTCAGAACTGAAGAAGAGGAAAGACTATACTCAAGGACAGCATTTTTCAATCTTTTGGGATTCCTAGGTTCTTGTGTATTGTTTTCGTTTGTTGCTCAACGATTGTCTAGGTATCCTCGTGAATCAGCCCATATCGCAAGAGCTGCTGCATTGCTTAAGGCGATACAGTCATAGAAGGTTATAAACATCTACCAGTATATATACAATGGATAACAAATTACCAAAACGTAAAATGAATATCAAACGATAGTTATTAATAATAACAGAAATAATAAACTTTAAAAAATTCTCAGATATCTATTTCAACGATTAAATCCGGTTTCCCACTCATCCTTTAATCAATATTTCTTTACACATCTCATAAGCTGTCCATGAAATAGCCGTACTTGGTACATTGAATATTATTCTTGGTTTTAAACCTCTCCAGAATGAAGACATGCCTTCCTGCTTATACAAAGCTCGCGCAGCACTTTTGAAACCAGTCACATGTCTCAATGACTCATTTTGGGATATGCCTCTTGTTTGTAAAACTGTTTTGATACAGTCCAAAGGAGTGGTCAATGCAGCAGCTATACCTCCTGCGATACCACCACTCACACAATGCAAATATGGATTATAAATGTTTGAAGGATTTAAAACTGATGATGAATATTCATAAAAGCCAAAATTCAATGCAGCAAATGGGATGTTTGTAAACAATGTAGTAGGATATGATATAAAAAATGCTGATAAACCCTCCTTCTTATAGATATCGCAAGCTATTTTGAGCAACCTTACTGATGTTGATTTATTTTTTGAATTTGCAGCACTTGCTTGCATTCTTTGTTTTAACATATCAAAAGGTGTCATTAAAGCATCTGAAGTTGTAGTAGCCGTAATACCAGCACAACTTGCTATAACGGGATGGTTTTCATCAGTGACAATTTTATTTGAATGTGGAGAATTGGTTAATCTATTAACAAGAAAAGTTTTCGATGATTCAAAAACAGAAAAATATATGGCATGAGCTGGTCCAGCACCTACTACCACAGATGATACACCCTTCCATAATGCATAAAAACCTTCAGTTGAGCTGATTTTAGATATAGATTTTAATAAGCCACGAGATATATCTTTACTTGAAAGGTTCATCTGCATTCTTGTTTTAATTGAATCAATAGGAAACATTACTGTGTGTTCCATTATACCTGCTAAAGCCCCGGCACCTAGATGAGCAGTTAATGAGGCATCTTCAGGCAATGCTTCATAATCAATTTCGACGGATTCTTTTGGTAAAAATTGAATTTGATGCTCCATTCTTTAATATATGTCTACAAAAAAGGCTATGGTACAGTGTCTAATGGTCTATTGATCCTTTTATGCCCCTTCAACCTTATTAATCAATCAATGGATGTCGGAATATTTAATGGGTGTTGAGTAAGCTTTATTGGACGTGGAGACAGTATTTTTTTATTTTTTCACCCACAAGATAGAATTCGTGAATTATTTTGTAATAAGCTAGTTTCACTTCCCGCCTCGAAGAAATGTATGCTAAGTCTATAATAGTACTATATTATTGACCAATGAATGATTGGACAAAGTATAGTTGATTCTAGCAGTGATTATCTATTTGATCTTTCAATCTTGCGTGAAAACTTTTTTGCTTTCTGTTTCCGTTGCCGTTAAATCGGAATAGCTGCTGAAAAAAAATCCAGACTGAAAATTATAATATCTATTTGATCTCTCTAGCCAATGAGTGATGGTAATTATTTCTCGTGTAATTGACTTGTTAAGAACATCGTCAATGATTGATCAAGTTGAAAGAAAAGAAGAAGAACAAGAAGGTGCAGAAGAAGAATTTAATCTTTATATTTGTCGTTGTCAATACTGAATGCTCGTGAGGAGTGTTAACTTGGAAACAATATCTTCCATCGTGTTAACACCAAACAAACACATACCAAGCTCCCTGTGGATAATGAACCAATAAAGAATGGAGCCTTTTCATTTCAAAATTATCCTTGCAGTATAGACCAAGATATAGCGATGTTAAGTTTTTACAATGGCTAAGCGATGGCATTTTACGAAACCAGTCATGATGGTTGTAATTCTCCTTTTTGATATTAGTATTTTATTGGGACTACACAAAGACCTACTCAAATCAATGAGTGTTGTTTGATTTCCATATCATATTGTTCAGGAACTATGGTCTTAACTTTTCCTGTTTTGATACAAGATTCAACATTCTCAGCAACCCAATCTTCCATATTTTTAATGGCTTCATAAGTATGTGTACCCATATGAGGTAAGCTTACAACATTTGGAAGTTCATATAGTTCTGGAGAAACTTCTGGCTCATTTTCAAATACATCGGCACCAAATGCACCAATTTTTCCGGATTTAATCAAAGCTGGCAATTCTTTTTCATCAATGACCGCACCTCTTGCTGTATTGACCAAGATTACACCATCTTTCATCTTGCTAATTAGCTCCTTATTAACGGAGTGTCTTGTTTTAGTGTTTAATGGAACACTAATACATATTATATCCGCTTGTTTCAATAATTCATCTATTGAAACATATTCAGCACCACCTTCTAATTCCGGTTTCAATAGTGAGCGATTATGATAAATGATCTTTGCAAAACCGAAAGGTTTCAATCTATCCCTGATGGCTCTACCGATCCCTCCCATACCCAATATACCGACGATTTTACCTTCGGGACTACGGCCCAATTTAGCACCACCACATTTCTTACTGTCCCAACCTCCAGTAGCCAAAATTTGGTGCCCTTCTTGATAGTTTCTCAAACATGACATCACTAAATACACAGCAGTATCAGCAGTTGGTGCTTCTACTGGCACAGTCACGTTAGAAACCTGAACTCCGAGTCTGGTGAATGGTTCAACATCAATCTGATCGTATCCAGCACCATTATGACTAAGAGAGACTAAAGTTTTTGGCATGTATGCAGCCAATTTTGAGTCAAATCTGCCAGTTTGTTCTACCGATGCATATGTCCTCGCAATGTTTGTGATATCTTTATACTTGCCTTGTAAATCACTGATAAATTCTTCACGAGTTGATGATTCACAGTCTATTATGTCAGCAATCTTTCCAACTTCTGCCCATTTATCTTGGGCGTATTCAATCTTTCCTAATCTTAAAACTTTTGGTCTTGTGGCAGTAGTCATTGCTGTTGTGTGAGCTTAATCACAAACTAGAGGTATCAAAAGAGTGATTCCTATTGGTATTTATACAGTTGGAAATTGTAAAACAAGTTATGTGTGGAGATGTCATCTGTGCGTGGGGGATCCACATCATCCCGTTTTTTGGGGGTACCTAAATCTGTTATATATTACAGGAATGACGTGGGAGGTAGTCGTGTTCACTTGAATAAATGAAATTGCTAGAAATATACGAGTTACAGCAATTAATTCGCTTTGAACTTCGTAACCAATATCTTGCTTTCTTTAAGATGGAAGGACCGTTTTGGCATGGTATTGTTGTGGACTGTCAATGCCTTTGTTTATTCAAAAATATTGCGATATTGTTTATATTTTTTTTCGGATAAATTTTGCAGCAACACAATAACGCATTGTATTGTTTGCATACTAATTCTTCCTTCAGCCTACTTGGTGTTATTCCTGTGTCTATGCACTTTTCTCTCAAAAGAGTTCTACTACATTTAAGTTTAAACCTTTTGTCTAATTAACTACAAGCATATAAAAGTGTATATATTTTGAGAACGCTTCTTTTGTACTTTAAATGATTAATTTAGAACCGCGATAAATGAATCCGTTATTGTTCTTCTTAGATTCAGCTGCAGAAACTTGATTAGATTCACGCTTGGGGAACCCTTCAAAAGTTTTAGCATAAACAGCAACCGAGTGGGCAATTAATTTTGTATTGGTAACCCAAGCATCATAATTCGGATTATTTAGGTCATCGCATAATTGATGATAACAATGATCAAACCATTTATCGATTTCACCGCCAAATTTTTCTTGAGATTTTGCGTTTTTAACTCCTTCTGCACCTGTTGCTATACCTCCAGCCGGAATACCATGATCTATAAAACCAACATAATCTGATCTACCATCAAAGGGAACAAATGTATAGTTGAGACCATGAGTTTCATACCAATCAATATATAAATCCTTCAAGTTTCCTGAACCATCTGGATGGTCTTTATTGTTAGCGTTATAAACTTCGTATTCATAATTTGGAGAAGCCATCATATCATAATCCATAAATAAACGAACTTTAGAGTTTTCCAAGTCTGATAAATGATCAGCATAATAAGTTGAACCTAATAAACCCTCTTCCTCTGCTGACCACCACGCAAATCTTACTGCATTGTTCACTTTGAATTTTGATAATTGTTTTGCAACTTCTAATAATGAAATTGTACCTGATCCATCATCGTTTATACCTGGACCAGCAGAAACCGAATCGGAATGTGCACCCAAGGCAACAACATTGTCATGATCTCCAAAAATTGTCTCTGCAACAACATTCAAGGTGGTGATGTTCTTAATATATGAATCAACATATAAAGTTGTTTCAAATTGATGAGTTGGATTTTTGATCAATGTTTCGATATATTCTTGAACATCCTTTTCGTCAACTGAGACAGTGGCGACTTCTTTACCAGTTGGTGTACCCAAAGTTCCATGCAAGCTTCCATTTGGGTCATAAATAATTGCACCTTTGGCACCTTTGGCACCAGCATTTTGTGACTTGTCACCAAAGGAACATTCACCACGTTTGATCAAGACAATATTATCTTTTGCAAATTCAGGAAAATTAGTCAATGAACATCCAAACTCTTCAACTAACACCAAATCACCATGTACTGGAGTTTTATTGGGTGTTGGAGGGGTTAAGCCTAAAGCCTTCAAAGACTTAGGCTTGACTCCATCAATCAATAAAGAAAATGATTCAATGTTTCCATCAATGGCATTGAAACTTTGAGTTTTGAAAGAATAGTAACCTCCCAATTCTCTCAATTCATCAATAATGTATCTGATAGTATCCCAATGACCCGGTGAACCAATTACTCTTGTAGGATGGCCATATTTCCCTGTAGATTTTTGAGCAATTGAGTATAAGGTTTTTGCTCTCGAACGTAAAGCATCTTCAGAAATAAGAGATTGCAATTCCTCAGTGTCTATTTCTGGTAACAAATTATACTTAGTTTCGTCAATCACATCTTCAATAACTAGTGAGTCTTCGCAGTCGTAATTGTCTTGGTTGATAAATGTAGCAGCTTCTGATAATGGATTAGTGAGCCGATGAATAGAATTCCAAAAGTCAAAAGCAGGTAATGCATTAATTGAAGAAATTAATACTAAATATACTGTTAATGATAATACCCTCATAGCTTATACTTATTTTAGGGTAAACAGAAGGAAAAGAATGAGCAAAGCCGTTGATGTTTTTCCTTATCGTGAAAACTGTCTGTGCCATACAAAAAAATAACTGTGGATGTTTTGTTATTCACACAATACATCAAAAAAATAATATACCACTCATAACAGCATAACAAACTGTTTCCTACAGAATAATTTATTCAGACTGGAGTATCAACCAGCTCGGTGGAGACAGGTTCTGGGTAGGAATGAGAAGATCGCATTGATGATTAAAGAAAGAATAGAAAGAGATAAGAAGACATTACTATGTATTTGATATATTGTTGTCTTCCTCGGGCAAAGAAATCCCGTCCCACTCTAGTATACTGTATTTTGATGGGGTTTCTCTATTATTCTATAACTCTTATAACACTTACTGTCTCTTCTTCCTGTTATGCTTTTTGACTCTAACCTTTTGATGACCACTGAATGGATTGCCTTGAAATCCACCAGAACTGAATTTAAAACCATGACTTCCACCAGCTCCACCAAAGAATTGTTGAAAGAAATCACCTCCACCACTAGCACCACTACCAAAGTTAAAATTAAAATTAGGTTGACTACCTCCTTGACTTTGCCATTGAGGTTGACTTTGTCCATTCGACGGATCATTTGGATCATCACCACGATCATATCTTTCTCTCAATTCTTTGTTTGATAATACTTCATACGCTTGATTTATATCTTGCATTTTACCCTCAATCTGCTCTGGTGTTAAATCTGAACTTTTATATTTATCGGGATGATATTTCAAGGTTTGCGTTCTATAAGCTTTCCTGATGGTTTTTTCATCGGCATCTCTGCCAATATCTAGAACTTTGTAGTAATCATTGAGAGGCTCCTTACGTTGCTGTGGAGGTGGTCTGAATTGTTGCTGTTTCTGCTGATTCTGTATTCTATGATACTCTTCAATTTTCAGAAATCTGTCTGTGAATAATTTAGTTTGTTTCACATTGTTATTAAATTTGTTTAATTCTTGTTCTGCTGCATCAAACTTTTGCTTCTTTAGTAATTTATCGATTTCTGGAATCATCTTTGGGAAGAACGAATCATCAATGTTCTTACAATATTGTTTGGATCCCTTGATGTCACCTATTTGTATATGCGATTCACAAGCTAGTCTTTCCAAATCTTGAATAAATATTAACTGATCAAAGAATGCTTTGTCATTAACATCAATGCTATTCAAAAACCGAGATGACTGATATATCATGTATTGAAAGTTTGTTTTGATATTATTACTCAAATTCTTTTTTTCCAATTTTGATACTTTCAACTCATCAATGAGCAAGAAATCATGAACAGATTTATAATCTATATTTGGATTTATTAATTGGTCATCTAATTTGGCGTTACTATCAACCACACTATAATAATGACCATTGATAATTGAATATTGTTCCAAAATTTTCAAAAATTCCTGATATTTTGAATAAAATTTGGATAGATCTCCACATGATTTAAATTCATTATTTATACGAAGACAATTTTTCACAATCTTGTTGGCATTTTCAAACTGATCTTCAGTATATAACAAAAATTGTGATAATAATTCATATAATGATAAGTTATTCAATGGCTGAATACTTATTAAATTCTGTAAACTTGTTATTACTATCTTATTTATTGATAGGTTATCACCTAGATATGATACTTCCTTTCTAGGCTCTTTCTTGAAAACTTCCAATGCTGATCTATAGTATAGTTCGTTAACTTCATAATTCTTGGGAGTTGCGGATAAGATTGCATTCAATTGCTCTAGACAAGACTGATATTCCTTTGCTTGAAAAGACACTTTAACCTGAGACATAGTCTCATTGAACATGTTCATTACTCGAATAATCTCTTCGTCATCCTTATTGACTAGGGGTAACAATGTTCCAAAATCACCTCTTGAAATTAATAACTCCATAAGCTTGTTCTTCGCAGGTTTCATAACTGGATCCAACTCCAACACCTTTTTCAAATCCTGTATTGCATTTACTTCTTTGCTCAAATTTATTTCAATCAAAGCTTTCTTGAAGTACAATTGTGGGAGATATGTCGTGGCCTCATTAGTTGTTGTAATCTCATTGATCAATTTATCAAATTCCTGTAATACATTTGATGTGGGACCTTGAGTGGAGAACAACAAGTCTACAGTTGATATCATTTTCTGTAGCTCGACCCTTGTGCTAGACAATCCCAATGCTATTAGAATCGTATATACAACTATATTCAAGAGTGAAACCTTCATTAGTGACTGTGATGTGAATTGCAGTGGTAATTGGTTGGGTTTGGTTGTAAAAAAAGAGAGTGCTTCTTCTTTATTGATGATGTGTTGTTTTCAACATCCTCTTTTTTCTATGAAATTTCTTATCAAACTCTAGAAAACATCCAACAAACAATGAGCATCCCATTCATTATATCATTGATAAAGAGTAGATATATAGTAAGTACATGATATATACAAACACGAGCATCTGTCTATTTGAATAATTTTTGTAATGAAACTGCGCCCTCATCATTTTTCGACATAACTTTTGCAACAGCCAATTCAAAGTCTTCCTGGGTTACATGGATTCTTCTTTCTCTTAATGCATACATACCAGCTTCTGTACAAACGCCTTTGACATCAGCCCCACTGCATCCATTCATTTTTTCGGCAATTTTACGTAAATTAATTCCTCTTGTCAAGTTCATTGACCTTGAATGAATTTTTAAGATATCTGTTCTTGCTACCACAGTTGGAGCAGGAAATTCTATTTTTCTATCAATTCTACCTGGTCTCAATAATGCAGGGTCTAAGATGTCTAATCTATTGGTTGCCATAATAATTTTGATATCCTTGGAACTTTCAAACCCATCTAATTGATTTAATAACTCCAACATTGTTCTTTGAACTTCTGAATCACCACCTGAAGAGCCTTCAACTCTTGAAGAGCCAATAGAATCAATTTCATCCATGAATATAATTGATGGTGCATGTTCTCTTGCCATTACGAACAATTCCCTAACCATACGTGAACCTTCACCGATATATTTTTGTACTAATTCTGATCCAGATACTCTGATAAACTTACATTCTGTATGGTGTGCAACAGCTCTTGCTAGTAAAGTTTTGCCAGTACCTGGAGGTCCATATAATATAACACCCTTAGGTTGAGCTATACCTAAAGATTCAAATAATTCTGGATGCTTCACCGGTAATTCAATGACCTCTTTGATTTCTTTAATTTGTTTATCTAATCCACCAACCATATCATACGTCGAGTCTGGAACCTTTTCAACCATCATCAATGACACTAATGGATCAACTTTGTTTGGTAATATCTTATACAAATCATGAGAATCAGCTTTCAAACAGACTCTTATGGATGGTGTTAACTTTTTGACATCAACATCTTTGGTAACATTCACGATATATTTTCCTTCTGGGTGAATTTTCACCAAAACCTTTTTCAAACCCATCACTTTGACAACTTCTCCAACAAATGATCCAGGCTCTTGCAACAATCTTAATTCATCTTTCAACTGTCTTACATTATTGTTCAATTTATTACGTTGAGCCTCTAAACGACGCAAATTTTGTGTGGTTTGTTGTATTCTGATCTCTGTATCTTGCATTTGTTGCTCAAAGAATGGTCTGATACCACCTTCATGAACATAAGGTTTTTCAATTGAAGTAGTCATAGCTGAACTATTGTCAATACGCTGTAAGTGTTGTAGTTTGCGGTTTTAGAGTGCTGGTTTTTTCCTGTTGTTGCCATCCAAAAGATCAAATCATGGTCGTGTGAATAATAGCAGGAATATTCTTACAACCAACATTAAACAATCCACAATCCAATCCATCAAGGTCCTGTCAGAGCGTAGACATCTCGAAGTACAATGAACCATAGATCACAATGAAGCTACCCAAATCCATTTTTACGGCATTCTTGTTGTTAATCTCGTTAATGTCATCATATCAATTATATTGTAAATGTGAATGTAAAGATAAATCCATAATGAATCCAATAGACAAATGTAAACTATGTACACAGGAATATTGCTTGAAGCAAAATAAAGATTTGTGCTTGAAGAAAGAGTCTGACAACAATGGAAGCGAAGGTAGTAACGATGAACAAGATATCATTATAAGCTGTTTCCAAATTGAGTCATTCAAGGACTCCTTGATAATCTATTTATTTTTAACCATTGTTGCGGGCCTATTGGCATATATTGGATATAGCGCCTACAAGCATTGAAAGAGTTTAAACAGAATATAGATAAAAAACGGCTGAAATCGAATTTTCACAGGTTGTCAGAAGAGTGAGCAAAGTGATTGCATCGGCATCATTCATTGCAACTTGATACTGAAAGCAACTTTGAAAGAGCAAACGCCAATAAAAAAAAGAGCAGAACCTGGTCGGCTGAGCATGTGTAGCAGAAGACATAGACATAGACGTAGACATAAGAAAGATGTAAAGAAGTTTGTAGATGTGCATATATATATGTATATGGACAAATGCAAAGTTGGTGTCAAACGATCAAGACCCACCGGATAACACACGGTACGACACACAGTGTTGTTGTACCGGTGGCGACCAGTTGGAGGAAGGGAGGCAGGTAGCTCGTGGTGCCAGACGCAAACAGCTGAACGGACTGGCTGTGGCGGACATCAAGCTACTTCTTCGTCTGCGGTGGTAAAACGCACCAACTACATATTATAATACTCGTTAAACAAAATCAAAAAAGAAAAAATAAATTAAATAAAAATTTTTTTTGGATTGGAAAATCTCTTACTTCCTTTCTTCATCATTCGGTATTTTCTATTATTTGTTTTATAATACCAATAGATTATCACGACAAACACTCATAATGTCTGATAATAAAGATACCACTGCTTCAGCAACCCCGCCGGTTGAAGCCAAGTCGTCTGGCTCAACTGTTGTGGCACCGTCATCATCATCCAATTCTGATGTTTCGAGTGCAATCACTTCCACTGCTGATCAAAGTCAACATCAACCTTCGCAGCAACATCCTCATCAATATAATAACAATTACCAATCCTATGTCAATTCGAACTACAACAACAGTAGTGGTGGCAATACTTACTACAATACCAAAAATCAGTACAACAATAAGAGTTATACTGGTGGTAGACAAAATTACAACAACAATTCTAATAGCAACAACTCCAATAATAATCAGAGATACAACAATAACAACAACAACTCATCATCTAATAGGAAGCAATATGGCAATCAAAAAATGAATCATCATCACAGCAATCACAATCAACAGCAACCTCAACAATATGTAAATTTTCCATATGGCACAACTCCTCAAATGTATCCTTATTATATGAGTGGATTTTCCCCAATGTATGTTCCAGGAGTTCCCATCCAGTATGGAGCTATGCCAAATACTTCTAATCAACAATATGCTTCTACTGCGTCCGCTGCCACACCACAACAACATGCACAAGTTTCAACTCCACCTACCCCAAGAGTCAAGTTAACTACTAAAGATGGTAAACTAGTTGATTTAGAAGAGAAAAAGAGAAAAACTGCATCATCCACCCCAGTTGCATCACCACATCCAGTTAATGTTAATCCTGTGCCTACTAACACGGTAGCATCAACAACCCTGGTTTCGTCGACTGCAAGTCCTACACCAAAGGAAGAGGCTGCCACCACAGAAACTACATCCAAAGCGCCTGCAGCACTTTCAGCTGCTGAGGAGTTCAAGAGAAAAATTAGAGAAAGAGCAGCTGCTGTTGCAAAAGAAAAGCTAGCAAAAAAAGTGAAAGAAAAGGCTGGTTCTAACAAGCCCACTGTAATGGAAGAACCAGCCCCTGCTGCTGCTTCACAAAAGAAAGAGAAAGCGAAAGAGAAAGAACAGCAAAAACCGGAACAAATTGAGTCTAAACCAATAGTTGAAGAAAAACTAGTCGAAACTAAATCAATTGCGGAAGAAAAACCAATTGAAGCTGCATTAGCTGTGCAAGAAGAGCCAGTTAACCCTAAATCCGTTGTCGAAGAAAAAGCAGTTGAAGCAGAGTCATTTGTGGATGAAAAACAAGTTGATACTACAAAAGATGATACATCACCAGAAGCTAAGCAAACCGGAGAAGTATCAGATGAAGGTACCAAGGTGGAAACTCCAGAAGTAGTTAAAGAAGTCAAAACACCAGATTCCGAAAAAGAAGCTGAACCAGTGCAAGGTAAAGAAAAAGAACAACCAACTGAATCATCATCAACTAATGAAGAAAAACTAGAAGAATCATCCACGTCAACCACACCTTCTGCACCAGAAATAAATATTTCACAATTCTTAGAAAAATTGAAAATTGCTACCCCAATTGATGATATATTTGCCACGAAATATCCTGAAATCATTCAAGGTGTTGACAGTTCAAAACAAATTTCCGGTAAAAAATATAGATATGATCCTCAATTCTTGGTACAATTCCGTGAAGTCATTCAATATACTATCGATCCAAATTTTAAAGCTCATTTGGAATCTTTGGACATTCATCCACAGCCAAAACGTTCTGGATCAATTAGAGATGGATCTTCTCGTGCAGGTATGGGCATGAAGCACAGTGGTGGATTACCAAGTAGATTTAGTGGTCCTCCAGGTAAGGGTCCAATGAGTGGAGCAGCATTTGATGGTGGTAGACAAAATTCAAGAAGTGGATCAAAAAGAAGAGGTGCTTCATCAAGGGAAAAATCAACTAGAAAAGGTACACCATCTAAAAGAGGTGGTAGAGGTTCAGATATACGTGAAAAAACTGACGAAGAATTGGCTAAGGAAGGTAAGATTCTAGCTGAAGAAATTAAACCATTGGAAAAATCAGCAAACAGATGGGTTCCAAGATCAAGACAACAAAAGACTGAAGTTAGATATGCAGAAGATGGAAGTATCATATTAGAAAAAGATGAAGTTGAAAGAAAGATCAAATCATTATTAAACAAATTAACATTAGAAATGTTCCAAGCTATAACTGATGAAATTTTAATAATTTCAAATCAATCTAAATGGGAAAATGACGCGCAAACTATAAAACAAATAATATCTTTGACATTTTCAAAAGCATGTGACGAACCTTATTGGTCAGAAATGTATGCTAAATTTTGTGCGAAGATGTGTACTAATATATTACCAGAAATCTCAGATGAATCAAGTACATTAAAAGACGGATCTCATCCTGCAGGAGGTGCATTGGCAAGAAGAGTATTATTAACTACATGTCAAGAAGAATATGAAAAAGGCTGGTCTGATAAATTACCTACAAATGCTGATGGTTCTCCAATTGAACCTGAAATGATGTCTGATGAATATTATACTATGGCAGCTGCTAAAAGAAGAGGTCTTGGTTTAGTTAAATTCATTGGTCATTTATATAACTTGAATATGTTGAACGATCAAGTTATATTTGTATGTTTAAGAGATCAATGTAGTAATACAGTTGATCCATCTGAAGATAGTTTGGAAAATTTGACACAATTAGTTAAAACAGTTGGACCAAAATTAGATGCAAATGAAAGGACAAGACCAATTCTCAAGATTGTTTTTGATAATGTTGAAAAAATTATAAATGGTGTTGAATTACCACAAAGAATCAAATTTATGTTAATGGATTTGCAAGATTTAAGAAGAACCAAATGGGTAAATTCAAAATCTGATGCTGGACCAAAGACAATTGAGGAAATTCATCGTGATGCAGAAATTAAAAAAATGGAAGAAGATCGAGCCAAAAATGAGAAAAAGAGAAAGCAACATCAACAAAATCAAGAAGCCAGATCTAATTCTTCAAGAGCTGGATCTTCATGGAACAATAGTTCAAACCCAGCATCAAATTTTGTTAAAAAGTCCCCATCATTCATGAATCAAAGATCATCAAGTAGTGGACATAGTCCCGCTGGCTCCACAGGAGCCGATCTTCAAAGAGACTCGTCTAAAAGATCCGAATCTACACACATCAATAGATTTGCTGCTTTAGGTGATGATGATGACAATAATGATAATGAAGATAATGAGTAAGCGTGATGCTAAAATCAACAAGTACTGAAAAAAATAATAACTTGATATTTTTTTTGTAATACATTGAATATATATCCCGTTGTATATGTGTATTAATCTTATTGGTCAGTCAATCATTAATTTCCCATGAAGACATAAAGTTTTGCATTAATTTTATATCGTTTGAAATATAGTTTTACTGTTATTTTTATTTTCATATATAAGAAGTTTTTTCGTATTCTGAATATATAATCCTTTGCTAAAATTCACTTGTTGAAATGGCTTTAGCCTTCGATTTTGATTTGAGCAAACTAGCACTGTCAACACCAGAAGCTTCATGCTTTCTGAGTGAGAAGCTCCTGAATAGTTTTGAATGACTCGAATCATTGGTAGTCACAGATACATTATCTTCAACTTCACCAGCAACTGGCTCATTCTCTTCTTCATTAACTTTAACCATTAACTTATCAACCACATCCAAGAAAATATTGGGACCTCGTTGAAACATCGAATTCAATATTATATTATCTTGATATTGCCAATATATCTGATGTATTGTGAATGTACGGATTATACCTCTTGTGTTGTATCTAAAATCATTCATTTTGGAGATGTTCCTAGTCCCGTAAACCATATAAATAACTCTAACCAAGATGAATGAAATGATCCACATGATCTCAATAGTTACCAATACTGCAAATTGAAAGTATTTGATTAAATTGATCATAAAATTTCGAACTTGGAATGACAATATAATCATATTGATGAAGAAATACAAAATTAGGTTTATCCATAAATCTGTGGCCACAGCCTGAGATGTTCTTAACAATCCCATTGGACTATTTGAATTTGGTAATACTGGATTTGACATCTTCTTATGGTGGTTGTTTGTGATAAGCGGTTAACATTTTTTTGCAACAGAAAAAGTGGCACTCAACTAGCCTCGCCGATGTTTAATTCATCACAATCAACAAAAGTTACTTCAAATCCTCTAATATTTGATTCAGTAAGTATGCAGATTGGATCTGCTTCAACAAACTCGATATCCTTTGGATCATATGAAATAGTCAACTCGTCAAATTTGTCATAAGTCAAATCATTGTTCACGACTTCCAGACTTTTATGATATTGCTTCAATAGTTGTAAATAGTTACACAAGTTCATAACGGACTTACCTCTTCTTTGCGTCATTAACCATTCAACACAGTTAGACATGATACAATTCACATCAGTATTCAGATTTTGAATGCTTTTATAAAGTGACAATAACTTTCTCAAGGTGAATGTGTCTGATTCGATATATTTGACTGTAATCAAGAGTAGATGTCTGAAAATAAACTTCAATGAATCTCCCTTTGTTAACAATAGGTTAAGATTATAAATGGCTTCAATTATAGTACGTTCTTTATCTTGGATAGACTGAAAATCCAATGTTTCATCTTCACTGCTATATATATTTCCATTTTCCACATCACTACCATCAGATACTTGCATTCGAAGCACTTGATCTTCGGATGAGGTTTGGTTTTTAAAATCGTCGTACAAGAACTCTAAATGACTTTTGTAAAATTTATTACTCCTTCTAGCCCCCTCCTGCAAATTTACCAAGAATCTACTGAATATTTCCTCGCTGTCATCTGATATAGCATCGTATTGAGCTTTCTTCAAAGTTGAAAGTACCGAGACCAAAGCTTCGCTTTTCAAGTTTATCACCTCTTCACTTTTATAATGACTACTCACCAACTCCACCAAATTGATAGCAATTCTGGAGTCACCACTTGCCTTTTTAATTATAATACTGACACATTCCTCATCATAGACCACCTCATTCAAATGTCCCACATACTTTCTTTTCAAATTTTCAAACCTTACAGCTTGATCGATAATTTTTCTCATTTCCAAGGATGACAATTTATACAATTCAAATACATGACATCTAGATAGTATCCCATGTCGTATTCTTTTTTGGGGAGAAACTGTAGTTGCACCAATGATTACAATTTGGCCATTTTCGATGCTTGCCAAAAGCCAGTCTTGTTGCGTCTTTGTTAATCGATGTATTTCATCTATAAACAAAACAACACGTTCTTGACCAGTCAATATTTTCAAGTCCAGCGTTGTAAGAGTCGTTGCCGAGAGTTCAAAATAATCATATCCACATTCGCAAGCTATTATAGATGCTAAACTAGTCTTCCCAACCCCTGGGGGTCCATATAATATCATGGATGGTACATATCCAAGCTTTATAAAATTTATAATTGCTCCATTTTTGGGGTTGATTAAATGATATTGACCAATGTATTGTTTTAAAGATGTTGGTCTTATTGCTTCTGCTAGTGATGATTTTGTTATTTTGTCTCTAAGAGACTTTATTGTATCACTGTTTGAATCATTATTCATTGCTTTGGTGGAGATGAAAATACAATCCACAAGAAAGTCGCAATCTACTTTGTCGTTTGTATAAATCTATTATTATTCTACACATTGAGATCTTTATCAAAAATCAAAATCACTATCATTATCTTCTTCATTTCCTTTGTCTTCATTCTTGTCTCGAACATGGACGGGTAAACTTATACTCTCGCTAGTCTTAACATAAATGTTTCCCAAGTTCTCCAAGTTTAAAAATCCACCAACAGGTAAATATTTTTCATCTACCAAGTAATTGATAACATCATTTACGTTTTCGATCAATTTCTTAATATCCCAATCAGTATATCCAACTTTCAACGAGATAGAATCTCCGTTATTATAAGTGGGGAGATAGCTTGCGTTCCCGACAATGGATTTGATTTGGCCCTTCACGTATTGAGGTTCACACCTGTCATCTTTCAATTTATTTTCTTTTGTACGACGTAATGTGGCTTTCATGTGTGGTTTAGCCATTTGAATCATATATGGAACTTTTTTATTTTTGGCATAAAAGCTGGGGCCTAATATGTTTGGCAAAAATTTATGAATTCTATTATCTGCCAAAATGATATCATTCTCTTTAAATATCTTTATTAAATTCTTTTGACTTTTGGAAAGAGATTTCAATTTTTTGAGAGAATAAATTTCATTGAAGCAGTCTTCTGTTGGGCAGTTCTTCGCCAAAAGTGTACTACGGTACGTCGTAGAGGGATCTTTTGTGATTAATAGTATGGATTTGTTTGTTACTTTATCTAATTTATGAGTTAACGGTATAACTCTGGGTGTATAATCTTTTGTCTTAACTAGTTTGATTTTTATGTTTATGATAAGATATATTGCAACAAATTCTGAAGATTCCGAAGATTGGTGCTTAATCAACGACTCCAATGATTTTCTAGCATTATTATATGCTTCATCACCTAGTATAAAATCCTCGGTAGTCATCATGTGCTAATGTCATTGAGATGATCACTGTAGAAAAAAAAATTTCGCTGTACAATTCTGAGATCGAGCAAACCCAGAATCAAAAGTTATCCTCTGTGTGTATATTAAAATAAAATACATTAGATAAAGAAGTACGACATTAATCTCCACGTAATGCACGAATAACAGCAGGTCTTCGCATCATATATCTAGTCCATTTATAAACTTCAGGGAATTCAACTTTCAAATTAATGCCGATTCTATCAACTACATTATTCCAAGGAACAAACGATAAATCAGCAACAGTTGCTCGATCTCCCACAAGCCATACAGGATAGTCGAAATATCTTGATTGAGACAATGGTGTAGTGCCCGCACTGTATGCAGCTGCATTTTCGACATCTAAATCCATGATCAAAGCTTCTCTTCGCTCAGCTAATGCCATTTCTACTACTCCATACACTCTTCTTACTTCATCGGTATATCTTTCAACTGCACTTGGTACTGGGCATGAATGGAAATATCTGAAATGTAAAGCTTGCCCAATCATTGGTGCATGTCCCGAAGTTTGGAAAAATAACCATGAGCTGATTTGACTTTGTTCAATTAGATTATCTGACCATAAGGAACATTCGCCATTCTCTTTCAAATACTTTGAAACCAAATATAAGATTATGGCACCCGACTCCCAAATTGATGTATTTTCGTTGAAATGATCAATTAGCGCAGGAACTCTTGCATTTGGATTTATAGTAACAAATTCTGGCGCTCTCTGTTCACCATTATTGAAATCTAAAAAAATTGTACAGAAAGGTAATTGCAATTCCGACAATATTATAGCAACCTTGAATCCATTTGGTGCCGATCTATGTGAAAATAATGTATATCCTTCTGTAGGTTGATTTTGGAAAAATTGAGTGATTCTTGATTGCTGCTGTGACGACGATGATTCATTGTGTAATTGTTGCTGTAATAAATTAAGATTTACTTCATTCTGCTGTTGATCAGTTAAGGAGACAGATTTTAACCCTGCTGATAAGTTGGAGATTGTATGTGTATTATTACTATTATTATTATTGTTGTTGTGGTTATGAAGGGGTTGCTCTACGTGTTGATCTGACATGTTGATATATTGTGGTAAAGTGATATTGAGTATGATCCTCGAGGAAGAGGGAGTGACAATGGATACCAGTTGGTTCAACGGATGATAATGATGTGGTTCTATACGTGTTCTACTAGTTGGTACTAGTGAATAATTAATGCAAAATTTTCAAAGATAAATAGGGAAAACAAAGATTTAGAAATTAGATCCGACTGCAGTAATCCGATTAATGTAGAGTGTAATTGGTTCTGAATTTGGAGGGGTCAGTTGGTCAAGATTTGTAGGAACTAGATGTTTGTTGTTAGTAGAAGTCTATTAAAATTTTTTTTTTCTCACTGCGAGACCGCTTTCATACAGTTTCGCTTCATGTCATATCGAGCACACTGAGTGATGAGCATTTGAACACGACCCAATCAAACCCAACCATGGAGATCCTCAGCACTCTTGCTAGAACTATAAGCTCTTTACTTGAATTTGAAAATAGATGGTGCGTATGAGAAATGTGGTCAACGACATAACCACATCAGATCTGTAGAGCCTCCGGGAGAAAACAAACAGATATGTTGATATTCCGCTTGCAATCGTGTCTATGCTGTTCCCACCCACCTCGCTATCCCCTCTTCCCCATTATTACAATGATCGGTCAAGTGACCCTTTTCCGTTCTCTCTTTTCCGATCTGATCTGGCTGGAAACTTAAAACTTTGCCAGTGAAAGACTCCAACTCAGCACAAGTTGACTAACCTCAGTGCGATATACTCTATCATGTGAAATATTTGAGGGTGCTCTCCAGGGAATTCAAAGTACAACAGAATAAAACGTGTTATGTGATGTCTGTCACACCATTGAGCTCAAGAAGTATCATGTTCTCCTGTTCGAAATTTGGAAAATAATCAAGCATTACAAAATGTAGCAAATCATGTATTCGACTGCTAAAAATTATTCTTTACCCAAATGTTACAAAATTTTGATATTACGTCACGTGAACTACACTCAAGAATATTGGTAACAAAATGCTACTAACAAACAAGTAGACTATAGTTTGAAACCAGCCACTTACTTTATCACGCAGTCTCTGAGTTTTTCTCTCTACTCACTTTCCCATACAACCAAGAATATACTGAATTACAACGTTGTCCATATCATCTTCCTATTTCATGACTAAACACATAGCTCTTTTGGTGTTAGACACACCAATACCCAATATAACTAATAAATACGGAGATTTTGGCGATAACACAATAGATTTACTTTCAAAATGTGATCAATCATTCACCAAGGCAGTTAAATACCAAATGAAAGAGGACAATCTTGACTCGTTAAACGAAACTTATGCCAGATTGGAGGAAAGCATAAAAAACGGGGATGTCATTGGGTGTGTTATGACTGGAAGTCGAAGTGATGCCTTTGATGACGTGCCATGGATTAATTTGTTGGACAAATTCACAGAGGAGGTGTTGTTTCGGGAGGGCCTTCCAATTGTGGGTATCTGCTTCGGACATCAGATTATAGCAAAAAATTTAGGTTGTAAAGTCGCAAGAAATGAGTTTGGCTGGGAGGCGGGTATCTCCACCATAAATCTTAACCAAGATATTTTCAAATTAACACGATCTCCATTCGTACAGCCATTGACATCCGATGGGGTACTATTCAATCATTTAAACCTTGTTGAGTTTCATCAAGATATAGTGTACGGATTGCCACAATCGTATTCGATGTTATCGATTGGATCAACCGCCAAGTGTTCAATCCAAGGGATGATATCTGGCGAGGAAGAGAAATTGAAAATATTGACATTTCAGGGACATCCTGAGTTTACTACTCCATTGACATTAGATTTGTTGAAAAGTAAACTTGAAAATGGCTTAATTAACGAAAACGAGTATGAGAAATTCAAGTATCACACAGAAAGTTTGAACAATCAGGGAGATCTTATTGGTAAAGTCATTATGAATTTCTTGTTGCAATCGTAACAGAGTTCATGTTGATATTATGAGGATGGAGGTGTTTGGTCACATAACCTCAAAAGTGTGTGTGTGTGTAGTGGGCTGGTGCAAATGATCTTAGGAAGATATTTAAATGACAATGTACAATGATCAAGGCACCAAGTTAGTGCCACACTTACAATAGTAGGAACAAAGAGGTTGTTTGTAGTTCACAATAAATACGAACCTTGATTTTATAGAATATATACATTATTAACGTTTACAATTTAGTCATCAAAAA
The DNA here is from genome assembly GCA_030565165.1 of Nematodospora valgi. Classification (NCBI taxonomy): domain Eukaryota; kingdom Fungi; phylum Ascomycota; class Pichiomycetes; order Serinales; family Debaryomycetaceae; genus Nematodospora; species Nematodospora valgi. The sequence goes on from JAJMBF010000005.1 coordinate 244,223, forward strand.
TTTTTTTAGTTGAAGAAACAATTGCAAATCCATTCAATTTCCCACCTTTTTTTCTCATTTCATCACTTCTATTACTCAATTTCTCGTTGATCTGTTTCATATCCTGTAATTTCATTTCAAGATGTTTTACTTTATCATTTGCTAATTTTAGTTCTTTGTTGTTATGTGATGTCAATTTATTAACTACTTCACGCAATTCATCTCTTTGTGCTTTCAAAGTTTGAATTTCCTCTATACTCTCTTGGTAATTCATTTCATCATTCATTGAAGTGAAATCTGATATTTGCTTGTTCAACGACGGAATGATTTCAAACTTCAACTCACTGTTTTCTTTTACCAATTCACTGTATTTATCAAGCAAATCTGAATCTTGAACACCACTTTTGCTACTTTTACGTTCATATTCACTTATTTTATCTTCCAACTGATTGACTAAATCATTTTTGATAATTAATTGTTTATATAATTCTGTTTTCTCATAATTCAATTTCAATGGGGAAGGACTTTGTCCATGTTCCGCTAATAATGCATGTTCTTCACTTATAAATCTCAATCTTCTTTCTTTAGATAACCTTTCCTGTAATTCAAGTATAATCTTCGATTTTTCGGTCACTTCAACCGTTAAATCTTGGCTCAAGTCAGGAGATCGATGACCACTATGACATTTGAGTTTGTTCTCCAATGTTAATTCCCTTTTAATAGAAGATGCTAATTCGGTAGTAACCAACTCTAATTCATTCAATAAATCATTATTGCAGTTCATTATACTCATTTCTTCTTTAGTAAAAGACAACAGAGTTTTTTTTTTTGGTGACTGTTCCAAAGATGCTAATGTTGCTGAGGATGGAACACTTTTGCTTAGAGAACCTTGTCTTGATTTGATTATATCATCGTCTTCTTCGTCATAAATCGTGCTTCCCCTCTTACCCGCTTTTGATAACCTCTTGAAGATGCTTTTCGTACTAGTCAATGAGAATGATGATTGTTTTTCTTTTTTGCTTGTTGTTTGACCTGTTATTGATCCTGATGATAATTTTAAAGGCGGCATCTTAAAATCAGTATTTGACACACGACGAGATATTGGCTTTGTTGGTGATTGCTTATCTTCCTGATCAAATTTGTCATTAAGTATCGGAGTGAAACCTTTAGCCTTTTCTTCTGCTATACGTTGTTCTTCAGAAATATCTTGGATAGGTTCAGTAATGATTGCCGTCAGTATATTATAAAAGCTACCCCTATCTTCAGTTTCCTTAGAGCTATATTGCTTATCATTTACTTTGTGAGATAAATTAGAAGTCGACGCGGTAGGAGGTGTCAGACCTCCATTGTTTTTATCAAAAAATGCATGATGGTCCAGTTTCGGAAATTCACTATCATCTGTATCAGAATTATTCTCATTTAAACTCAAATTGTTAGCAATCGGTGACTGATGCTCTTCAAATCTTTTATCAAGATCTTCATAAACAGAAGTAGGTGACTCATTTGAAATCTCGGCATTGTGTAAAAATGCTGGAGCTCCAGCAACAGAAGGTAATCTGAGATTGCTGAATGCAGTATTCGCAACAAGATTTCTTATAGAGCGACTATCCAGCATATTACGAGATTTGATTTGTTGCATGTGTAGAGAACTGCCTGTTCTACTCAAATCATGAACTGATGTTCTAACACTTTCATTTTCTTCTCTGATGGTCTCATCATCTTCAATTTCATCATTAACTGAAGGCGATGGAAGCCCAGACTTTCCCGGATTCAAAGTTTTATGAGGTAGTGAATCTACTGATTTATTACTCAGTTGTGGAGAGGTAGAATCTTGTGCAAGTAAAGGTACATCTTTGGTGAAAGTAGCGGTATCGGCCTCCAGTACTTTATGACCTTCATCAGTGGTACGATTCTGATTGTCTTCAATATATGATTCTGTTTTTAATTCTCTATGAATATCTATTGATAAAGATCCTGGTTCTTCGTCATTCAAATCTTCGATCTCTTTTTCATTAGGCAACTGTTTTTCTTTTAAGGTTTCAACTGAATTAACTGGTATAACTTTCTTGACTTCGGATTCATTTGCATTAATTGGTGTAAATCCTTCTTCTGCTGGACTAACTGGTGGTTTCTTTCTCGTAGGTGCTTTCTTTGTCATTGTTGATGAGGCATCATTGAACAAATTCAATTTACGTACTCTCACGGAATTACTCCTTTTCAAAGTGGATTTACGTGATATCTGGCTACCTGATTCCTCATTTTCAAATCTGTAAATAACATCGTTTTCGCCTCTTGGTTCTTCTTTGGGATCGAGGCCAGGCTGCCTATGTTTTGGACTTAAGGTTTGTTCTTCCTCTTCCTCCTCGGGTACACCTCTTAATGAATCATTTGAATTGTATATTTGTTGCAGACTTGAAGGTGTTGTTGGCGATGTATATTGTTGCAGCTGTTGGTGTTTAGGTGGATTCTTTGGGGCAAACGGCTGTTGTCCCGAAACAAATGATTGCTGAATTGGTCGCGACTGTTGAGGAGATATATAGGAATTCTGTTGTGGTTGTTGTTGCTGATAGAATGGTGAAGTCTGGTGTGGGAGATTCTGCTGTGCTTTCTGTTGGGGGTTTGCTGGCACTAAATTTTGACTTCTTAATTGTGGACCTTGATGCCCAATTAGAGATCCTGAACCACCTAGTGATTTAGTTCTGGGGTAACCTTGAGCAGGAGCCATATTTACTCCAAATCCTTGCATTCCACCGTTCATTAATGACATTGTTCTAGGAGGTCCATTCATCATAGCTCCGTGTTGTTGATATAGTTGTGGTTGTTGTTGTTGCTGATGCGGGTATGGTCCGGTTCTCAACGACATTGCCCGAGGTCCCAGTTGGGGCATCTGTTGATAATGCATCTGCATTTGATGTTGTGGTTGTGGATAAGAACCATTTCTCATAGACATTGTCCTCGGACCTTGTGAATTCAATGACATAGTCCTTGGGTAACTTCCTGACATTGACATTGTCCTTGGACCTATTTCTGGTTGCTGCAGCTGTTGTTGTAGCTGTTGCATCATCATTGAATTGCCACCTACAGCCAAAGAATTGGCTCTTGCTCCATTCAACAATGCCATTTTCTTTTGTTGATTCATTTGTCTTCTATATTGTACATTACCTACTCCCCTTGCTGCGTTATTTAATGAAGAAGGACCACTTATTTGACTCAATGTAGGAATAATTGGAGCTGTATCTAGAGATTTCTGCGCACCATAAGGTCCATGATCTCTCATATGAGTAATATCATCCATGGAAACATTACCGGTAGTTAAATCTTGGATGTCTGCTCCAACGTCTTCATTGAAATCCATTCCTCCTTTATTACGGCGGAAAAATCTGTTTACACCTGCTGATTGTGAAGTTAATGAAGATTTTCTTGAGGAGGATATATTGGAAATATTTGGAACACTATGGCTATTTGCTATAAAGGGTGCACCATTTGTAGGCAAAGGTGTCATGATATCATAATTTGTGGTTGAACTTGAGTTGATCAGATTTGTGTGAGGTATGGAATTATAGAAGTATTGTTGTTGCACGTAAGCTGGTACATATCGTGTGTTTTGTTTCTGTTGTTGGTTCTGTTGCTGAAACTGCACATCACTCAAAACGTCTATATCTTGCTCACCATTGAGGAGTTGTTGTCTTAAACGGGCTTTACTGGTTAGTGTACTAGCACCTGCATCCATATTAGACCTCTGTGTATGTATTTAGGTTGTGTTAACAAGACAGTAATGTATGAATAATAAGATAACAAAGGGATCGAGATGGATTGAAGGTATGTATGTATTAACGAGTGTGAGGAAGGAAGAAGATAACAGATAACAAAAATGATAAAAACTAAAACGGTATGTGTGCTGTCTGCTGTAGTAACTTGGTGTTATGTGTTGGCTAATATCGTGGAATAATTATCTAGCAATAGTTTTACTGCTTAAAAAATTGTAGTGTTATTATTAGCAGTATTGGCTCTAGATCCAAAACTTGCAATTTTTTTTATTGAGTTGTGAAACATCCAATTTGCTGGTACTCTTTGTCTCCAGCTTTGCCTTCTTCGCTCCAAATAGGAAGCATGCACATATCCAGCCAACGAATTAGGTATTAGATAGCTAAAGGTACGCTACTGATCAAATTCTGTTCAATTTTGCAAGCTCGATCTAAATCCGGATCAGGGACTCTGAAAAGCGAAATCATTTTCGTTGTCGTGTTGATATTATTAGTTGTATTATCTCAAATCAACTGCAATTGTTTTAATTATGTCTTCGACTATTTTTTCTCAACCCTTCGGTTCCTGAAATTTACTGCAATTCTACAAATTTCTTCGGTTGCTGAGGATGTTGTTGGTTTCATATTTTACACAAAAGAAGTGAAAATGAAATTTTCATGGCTGTATCCCGTTTAAATTCGGTGCTGGTTTAGAAAGAAAATGCAGATATGATATACACCAATATATCAATTTACTTACTCAATGACTTATACGAAGCCATTCTTGAAGTAAAGAAACTTAGAGAAGCTTAAGGGGCAAATGAAAAGTATAAATGTAAAGGATAAGTAAAAAGTTTGATTTTAGTCTCCTGGTATCCTTGTACCAGGAACTATCACTTCTTTGCCCACCGTTGGGTTCGAAAGCGTTGATTTTCTCAACACGTCCTCTAGATTACACCCGTATTATAATAAGTGCTGGTGATACTTGTTTAACGCACTTGCCGACAAGGGGCTGTTGTGCCTTGAATTCTTCCTGATCTAGAAGGAACTACACGTGAATCTAAACGCCATGTGGGTTCTACTACCAGTTGAGTCAACTTTTTTTTTCAGTTTACAACCCCATTTCAAAGCCTTGATCTTATAGTGAGACCCTGCTTCTGATAGTCCATGAGTTAATTGTTTAATCGCATGGCTTTCAAATATTTAATGAGCCCCAAATTCAAGAATTCACAACTAAAGCGTGAACATAGTTACCGTGTAAAACAATGCAACGATCTTGTAACTATGACACATAATAGCATAATAGTAACCTCTGTTGACTGTCTCCGTAAAAGTTCTATTTGTGAATATTAAGAAGCCTTAACTGCAGCAAATACTAACGTGATTTCGTTATAGAATAGATTATACTATTGGTCCTCTATGTTTCCATATGAAAGAAAGTCATTGATGAGTTATATTTTTGCGATTGAAAGGACAATCAATGAACTGGAAGTGATAATGGAAAGATCTCTGATTTCTTATTTCATACTGTGTAGATGAAAAACAAAATGTATGAGAATTTGATATAAACAGCAGTCTCAATCAGCCTACAGTTATATGCAAATTGTGAACTCTTTGAGGCGTCACATATTGAGTTCACCGTATAATGTGGTAGGCAGACACTGATAAGAGTCAACTGTTAAGCTTAGAGCTAATACACGCACTCGGAGTGGATGCCGGGTGAGGTGGGATAGGGAAGGTGGGGTAATATGAGTGGCACAGACAGTAAAAATAGTGTAAATTTGTCCACCTATTATGTTCAATAGTACGTCATGAAGTCTTAGCAGTAATCTAGATACGATTGAATAAATGCAGGCTATATTGAATGATTGCAACGTAAAGCTTAAAACTGATTAGGACACACAAATGATGTCCCTGGATAAGAAATTGCAGGTGCTGCAATTGAACATTGGGTAGACTGTACGAGCTCGGTTGCAGGTGAGGGTTACCAAGAGTGCAATAACGTGGCATCTCTTAAATCCGTTGTCATCTGTGACTGTAGCTCGTTTGGGATAATTGGTTGCATGAAAGCACTTTTTACTTCAGTATGTTTGGCATTGTTACAAATGCCTGTCCTGTCACTTCCTGTTAGCTTGAATAGTTCAGAATATACTGTTGATTTACATCGTGCTTTAAGGTGGGGATTTCACATCTCAATCTCAATCTCAATCTCATATCTGTGGAACCAATAAACATTATACCAATAAAAATCAAATGCTGATCTTCAAATGAGATATGGGGTTATATATGCGGGTTGTAAATACAACGGAAAACTGGTACCTGTATTTTGCAACCGATCTTACCTACAACGAACAATGCTTCCACAAAGTCAATTAAACGTCCGTCTTTTTGAAATTAAGGTTTTCAAAGGAGGTTAGTGAAATTACTTATAGTGGTTGGAAAACACGATAATTAATTTATCCAAATAAAGACATTTTATCGTACTTACCAGAATATGTACAGTAGCTTAAAATTGCACGGAAGTCCTCTTGATTGATACACTACCAGTATAGATTCTTCTGTAAAACCTATAAGCTCTTCACACAAAACTAATGAGAATCTAAAACATGATATATACAGAATGTATATTCTAGACGAGGTATAGAAGGGGGTTAGGATTGTATCAGTGGAAAAGAGAGTTTGATAATATAATCCATTAATTAAACAATAAAAGATCATGAAGAACATCATACATGTGATGATTTATAATAAGCCATATCTAGAAGTCTTCACCATCTTGGGTTGAACGTTAAACAATAGGGACGACAACCCTTTACTCTTCCTGCTATAACAAAAGAAAAGATTCATAAGCTTTTTTTTTACATTTGACTCAAGCAAGAATCACCTCATATGACATAGCTTGACAGTTACAAACCTCCCCTTTTTTTGACTCCAAAACAGAGGTCATCACACAATGCAAAATACGGCACCATCAAGTTATGACTTTTTATGCGTTCAAGTAGTTCCAGTGACCATTTCGCTATCAACATGAAAAATATAGAAGCGACGCGCACAATAGACGATGGTGATACAAAAGAACTTGGTCAAAAATATTGAAGAGCCTGTTTTTGGGTTTCATGCATTACTGCATTAAATTACAACTGCATTTTAGGATGAGATTTCATGTAAACTGTTTTCATTGTGCTTTATTGAGCCAAAAGAAATCACCTTTTTGTGCATTTTGTGTGTGTTACTTGAAAACCACGAGCCATTTGCGCAATAAGCATCATGGATATGGTCTGCCAAATACATATGTAAGACAAAGCTTAATTCATATCGGGTAAAGTTTCCCAAGGGCGAGTAATTGCTGAGAACCACTCAATAGATCAAATACATTGGCGGTTGGAAAACTATTGTTGGTGATTTGATTTACAGTTATTATGTTAGATAATATATAAATAGTGTGAATATTATTCATTATTTGAAATTTTCATTTTTGATCTATTTTGACACACCGAAAATAGACACATTCTTCCTTTCTATATATCAGTAATATACTAGTTGTTGTTGATTTATGATATTTATTTTACAATTTTCTCAATTATAATGATGATTGATCAAATGAGAGTTTCGACTACAGTCATGAGGAATTCGCAAGATATTCCTTCAATGAAATCAAAAAGCATATTACCATCATTTTCATCCCAGTCAATACCTAAATATAAATTTAGAGCGACATCGATTGCAACCCCTCCTCCACAGCGACCATCAGCATTATCTAAATACAATACTCAAAATACTGATACTGATAGTATAGCTAGTGCCTCATCAAATGCTTCCACATTAGCTACAACATTTGATTTACCAGATATGAATAATGGCCATGGAGTTGATCATATTCATACATGTTATCAATTAAGTAAAATGGAAACAAAAATATCCATGGATTCATACTACGCAGAAAAACCTTCGCAGTTTAGAATTAGGTTACAATTAACTAGCCGCGAAATTGAATTAATAAGATATACATGGAATAAAATGTTACTAGAAGAGAACAGGACAAACAAAGATATGCCTGGTTCATTTCCTAGTAAAGTTACAGTCACTGCCACTTCTTCTTCATCAGCAATTGCATCATCGTTGTTCTGCCGTCAATTGTACTCGAATTTACTCAGTATGGATCCCAGACTAGAATTATTGTTTCCATCGATAAAACATCAAGCTGTTAGTTTCGCTGGGGTGATGAATTTAGCTATCAGCCAGTTGGAAAACTTGTCAGTATTGGATGATTATTTGGAAAAGTTGGGAAAAAGACATGGAAGAATTTTGAACATCGAACCACCAAATTTTGAATTAATGGGTGAAGCTTTAATTCAAACATTTCATGAAAGATTCGGTAATAGATTTACCCTAGAGTTGGAATTATTATGGATTAAGTTATATCTTTATTTAGCTAACACCATGTTACAATTTGGTATGGATCCGGTATTAAGATTACATCGTACAGAACTGTATCCAAATGATACTGATATATCATTGCAAAGGAATAACACCTCCATGGGTACAAATAGTTTAATTATCGATGACTCACGTTCCTCTATTGATAAAAGAAGATCTATATCAACAAACATTACATCAATAACCAATAATGGAAGTATACTATCACCAAGTATTCCTGATAACGAAGCACCACAACTGAAACAAAAGCATGGGAGGAAGAGTAGTAAAGAAAGATTAACTAAAATCAAAAAGAAGGGTGAGTGTGTTATTATGTAATTATGTGTAAGTTGACGTGCAAATACGGAAGGACAATAGTGCTAGACACAATTAATGAATATTAATCACGATGTCACGAGCGATTCCACTAGTAGATTTGTGTATAAGATTTGTCTGACGCTTTTCGGGTGTCCAGTACGAACCCTTACCGTAGCCGCAGGGGACTGATCCGTGCCTGAAAGGAGGTTCGAAATACCTGATTTGAAGTTCACCAAAAGAACACGCGTCTCTATTTTTCGAGATCGTGTCAAGAACAATAAAGTGTCGCCAGAACAGTCATACGTAGCACAACTATTCACACGAAAAATATATGGACAATACAACGAGAAATCCAACTACTTGCGTTCTCCAAGCAGCTTCCATCTATAATCTACACCACATATATTACAACCATTAATCCGTGGAAAGGTAAGGCAAATTTTAGTAAGAGCAAAGTCTAAAACTCGTGCTCAACCAGAAAATTAATTTACTTCAATCTCATTCCTCATTTGGGTTAAACAGAGTGTTTTTACAACAACCTCAACATTGTTGAATACATCCTCCGTCTAAAATCATTCACCATTTAATTATCCAATCAACCTACTATCTATCTCATCAATTTCCATCATCATATCATCAATACAACACACACAAACACATCGCCCATAGACCAATTCAACTTGTGCGCTGATTACACTTAAAGTCGCTTCGTTAACCTTGTAAATACAATTACCAACTTCTTACATACACTTGATGTCAAATTCTTTTATAAATGATTCATCAAATTTGGATGATTTCTTTTCAGAAAATAATTTTTACTCAGCACCAACCAACAACAGTTCCAATCATGTAAATAATTTGAGGAATTCCATACAAATAAAGCATTCCATAAGCTCAAGATCTATAAAGGATGGTTTAAATAAAGGTGGTAATAGCGGTAATGCAATTACGCGTACTTCTATCATAAAAGCTTCTCCTTCATTGAAAGCTTTGGAAAATATTTTGAACGAAAAGAGTAGAAATTTTAATCAAAATTTCATAGTCGAAGAAGAAGGAGAAGAAGGGCAAGAGGAACATGCAGTTGGAAAATCGGAATTCTTACCATCCGCTGCTTTTAAAGTCAATAAAGAAGTTGGTGAATCTCTTCCAACTTTAAAAACAGTTGCAGAAAATAGCCTGGACGACTTGCCCGAGGATAAGTTTCGAGACAATCACTCCAAAAGAAGTATAAAAAGTACAAACACTCACCAATACTCCAAATCTTCTATATCAACATTAAGCGAAAGCGGTTATAGTACGGATGAAACACCAATATTAGGTCAGCCTCCAACTTTTCAAAATTTCACACCTCACAGTACTGAATCTCCTCAATTAAAGGTGATTGAAACTGGTCATCCACAAAATTTTGTTCCTAATGGTATCCATGACGCTAAAGAAGATAACACGTTAATTGACGAAACCTCTAGTCATGATAATGTCCATAATGATAGTGATGAAACCATTAAATCTGAACTCGGATCTGGTGTTGCTGATAAACCCGAGAACTTAAATGGGAATTTTTCGGCTCCAAAATTTGAAAAAAATACTTCACTGGAACAACAGCCACAATCATATAATTATAAATCAAATTATATCAAACTACCAAATTACTTCCAACCCGATAATATTAAAAATCAAAATCTATTTACCAACTATTCAATAAACTCAAGTGGCAAACCCGAGAACCATAATAATTTCACCTCAACAACCAAGAAAAATACTAACTCGAATAATAACGTGTCAGCACCATTATCCAAGCCGACTTTCCCAACACAAAATAAGAATTTTAACAAATCTTCTTCAACTAATAATACAGCATCCCTACTTGAATCCACTAAATTAGTGGATACCTCCCCGGATATGAATTATTTACGAAGTCCGCAAATTTCAAAGAATGAAAAGCAAGTTCGGAAGTCTAAAAGTATGTTGTCTGTACTCTCACCTGATGAACAAATGCAACCAGTACATAAATCCCCGCAACATCAATCATCGTTTTCGAATTCCACAGCTCTAATAAATACATCATCAAAAAGGTCTCCGCATAAAAGATCAAATTCTGCATTCTCGTTGAATTTCAATAAAAAATCAGATTTTGACTCGGATGCAAAATCTTCAAATTTGATTCGTAAAAGAAGTAGTACTATGGATGACTTTAGCAAATTTGGGGAATATCATCACACTCCTCCTCCTCCTCCTCAACAACAACAACAAAAACAACAACAACAACAACAACAACAATCTACTCCACAACATGCTCCAATAAACTTGAATGAGAGGAAAAAATTTAGTTTAAAGCAGTTTTTCAAATCAAAATCAAAATCGCATTCATTAAATGCCACATCAGAAGATCTAAGCCGGCAACAAGAGCAGCCTAAGAAACTATCATCTAAATCATATTCAACTTCAAATATCCCTGTTTTTCACCAGGATCTAAAGAAGCTAGAGCGACCTCAACAGCACAAGAAATCATCTAACTCATTCATGAATGTTTTCAAGCAGAATAGATCTTCAGAAAATCTTGCTAAGTTTGGATCCAAACCTAAAAAAACTGCTACCAATGATTCGAAAAAGGAACATTCGGTGGGATCTGGTTTATCCCCAACACCTCCTTCAAGTAGTACGTTTCCAAGCAGACCAATTCTCTTAACTGAAAATACCGATCAAAAGTTTAAACAATCATCATCATTAGCAAAACCAGGATCAATCAATTTTATACGAGAAGTAAGTGAAAATAATGTAAATGTTGAATCAAAAGATAACAATACAGAGGAGAGTGAGGATGATGATGATGATGAATTTGAGGATGCCGATAAACTTTCATTCACTGTCTCAAATGAGTCAGAGGTGAATTTTGATTCTTATGATTCCAAGAATCTTTTGGAAAATCCACCTACTAAACTAACAAGCAGTGGACAATTTGGTGAAGAAATTTCCATATTACCTTCGTTATTGGATTCTTCGCCATTCGGATCTCCATTCAAAGTTGATTACCAAAGTTCTCCCAAATCTATAAATAGGGTACCACCGCCGCGCTTGAATTTATTCACAAAAAGAACTTTGGAGCATCAAGCTCAACCAAACCAAACATCACCAAAGCTTCAGCAACAACCTCTTCACAAAAATCATTTTTCTACAATCAACCCCACTACACATCCAGTTCCCAATAGACACCCACTATTACCTGAAGATAAAACTTCACAATTATTGGGTGAAGCTTTATTTCCAAAGTCTTTAAGTGCCCAAGAGGTCGAGAGCATTGTATCATTAGAAAGATCAAGATCAATGAAATCAGTTAAATCAAAACGTAGTTCATTTGTAAATTATGACGGAAGTGACGATAACATAGTGCACTACTATGGTCCAACGGCAACTCCAAATACAAGTGGTATCACAAGATCCAACTCCATCTTGAAGAACTCAAGTAGTAGAAGAAGTAATTTAAATCATGAATTGGCTAATAACTCTATTGATGCAAACATGTCTTTGTCTCCAAGTCCAAGCTCTAGAGATGTTTTATCCCATCAATCCATTGCATATGATTCAAATATTTATGATTTTATGGAATTTAGTGATTTCGTTGATGTTGAAAATATGAGTTTTATCAATTCTCCAATACAGGTAACGCCTTCACAAGCACATATACCAATACCATCACAACCATCAAGGTTTGACGTGGAGGAATCTTCTTATGAAAGAGAAGGAAAACCTACAGAAGAGCAACAATTGAAAGGTACTGTTGCTATCGAACCTCCATCAATTATTGTTGAAAGCACGCCGGTAGCTGTTAGTGCACCATCCTCGCAACCACCACCAGCGATTGATTCGGCGCATAAGTCTGCTGCGTCAAGGAAAAATGATCTTACTTCACCAGCACCGATAGTGGTTGAACCTAGAACCCCTTCGCCATCTCCACTTTCAATGGAACGTTTACCATCGGTCAAAACTAGTGTTGAAGGAAATGAAGATATTGGTGAAAAAGAGGAATTTGAAGGTGTCAAAATAATTCACGAAATAAAGAGTGATGACGATGATGGCCATACAGAAGTTATCAAAAGTTCACCTATATTGGAAAGTGCATACACATCAAGGGAAGGTAAGCTCGCGTTTAATAATAGACCAATATCGATGTCTTTCAAAGGATTAAATGCACCTTCGTTTTCTGGTAAAATAAGTCAACATGCTTTGAGAAGTAGTGATTCTCACCAATCTTTCACAATTTCTTTCAATGATGATTCGTCGTCGGTGGGAGGAGGATTCGGCTCGACAACAGACGAGGATGAAGATAATGAAGATAATGAAGATGAAGAAGGTTTATTAAGTGAATACGAAAAAGAAAATAAAGTGCCATCAAGGAAGACATCATCTGTCCCTCCACAACAACAACAATCTGCTCCATCATTTACACCGCAATCAAGACCATCGCCCGTCTTCACAGATAAACAGTCAAATACATTTGATAAGTTACCCCCACCAACATCAAAACAAAAATTTAGTCATAATAGAATTCCATCAATATCTGATCAATCATCAGCCAATTCATCACCAAGGTCATTCACTTCTATGATTCCTAAAAAATGGAAACGAATGGGAGGTTCGACAGCTACAAGTCCAAAAGTACCAAGACCAGCGCCACCTCCGCCATGCCAAAATCTTCTGCAATCAACAGCTGGAGTTCGATTCAGTTCAAGAATCATATTATATGACACGTACGATGGAGCAGAGTATGATCGCCATCCAGATACTGCAACCTGTAATCAATTAACTCCATTACTAGCACAACAGATCAAAGAAGAATTAAATGCATTTAAAAGTGAAATGGATATTCACGTAGAGTCAAGATGTTACACACATTTCTTTTAAATACATTCCTTTAATTTTGTATATTAGCTATATATCACTGCATTACAATTTATTATACATAAATTGATTTTTTTGGTTTTTTAGGACTGAGCTTGCTGTATGGCATGAGTCGCTTTAGCACTTGCGAAAATTCTATCTAACGTATCGAAATCCTTAGGATCAATTTTGGCAACGATTGTCTCAGGGGTATCCATTATAACCACTACATAGTCACCGTTTCTGTGATCTAAACACGTAGTTCCCGTCCAAGGAGCAACGTCATACTCTTGTAATGACACAATTGGTGGTTCACCGTTAACGTATTGAGGAAATTCAGCCATTTCGTTAAGAAGAGATGAAAAAAAAAACTAACTCTACCAAAATATTCTCCTTCACCAACAATGACATCTAGTCCAGTCGTACCAGGACAATACATAGTCCCACCATACAAACTAGAAGATAAAGAGCCGGTGAAATACATACCTGGAAGAGGAACAATAATATCCCAAATAGAAAATCATGAAACTGGCAAATCAATTCCAATAATCGTAGCGACCATACTTGGAGCAGTACGAATCAAGGAACAAGAAACCAAAGAAGAAGTCAAGTCATATCTCGTGAACGTTGTACCTAAGGGAGCAGCCTATGTTGTTGATGAAGAAGTCTCAATCAACTTACCCAAGGAAAATGATATTGTGTTGGTCAGAATCACGAGGATTTCATTGAAGCAGATTTGGTGTGAGATTATATCAGTTGAGAACAAGAATGTCTTGAGTGATTCCGGAATTGGTGCGAATGGGGCAATTGCTCATGTATCGTTGCCCCCCGGAGGTGGATCTCAGCATATGTTCAATCAGCAAACAATCGCAAGCTCCCAAAGTACTTCGCTTCAGGCGCAGATTCATGACTTGGGTGAGAATTTTAAAGGTATTATAAGAAGCCAAGATATCAGATCTACCGATCGAGTTAGAGTAAAGACTGTCGAGAGTTTCAAGCCTGGTGATATTGTGAGAGCGATGATTATTTCCCTAGGTGATGGGTCGAATTACTATTTGACCACTGCTAGAAATGATTTAGGGGTGGTGTTTGCCAAGAGTGAGAATGGTGCTGGTGGATTAATGTACCCTATTGATTGGCAGAACATGATTGACATAGATACTGGATTAATTGAAAAGAGAAAGAATGCCAACCCGTTTATATGAAGTAGATGTAGATAGAATCTATAATTACATCTATATCTCTCTATCTAAATTTGATCGACAGGATGATTCAATTCTTCATTAACACCTCGTAAATCAACCTCACTTAATCCAACAACATTACCGAATTTATTAAACCTTTCAATATATTTCTGTTTTTTGATCTGACTATTTTCGATCATTTTATCCCAATATTTGTCATGGTCATATTCGAAATTCACGTCACCATTGAAATCTTTATCCAATTGCTGCTTTGGTACATAATTCTCAAATGGTTGATCAAATACTAATTTTTCTCTTGTTAATGGATCAATAAATGGATGTATAATTTTTAAGAAAGTCCAGCCTAACCATGGGATATTTGTTAATAAAGCTTTACCCAATCTTTCGGGATAATGTGTTTGTAGAATATGTAAAACTTGTCTACCTGTTCCAACCGGTGGGATTTTACCACCTTGAGTACCAACAGGGTGTGCTTTGAAATCAATTAACAATGCCAATGAATCTTGTCCTGATGGCATGTAATCTATTACTCTTTCCAACATATATACTAAATGTTGTACCTGTCTTTGACTGGCTTTGGTATTTTGTCTACCCGGTTTCAAGTATAAACAAGGTCTTGAGTCATTATCATACCCTAATATAACCTCCTTACCGGTTTCATTCTCGGGACCAACTAATTCACCGTTGACTTTATTATCTTCATCAAATGGTTCATTGATACCAAACTCACGTCTCCAAGCTAATGTTAATTCTATTCTATCGGTTGCATCATCAACATTCCATTTAGTTGCTCTCAAGTATCTCAAAAAGCATTCTCTTGTGAGCCAAGACTTTTCACCGATTGATAGTTCCAGAAGATTTTGTTTATGTTTATGATTTTCTTCACTGTTTGAAATTCTTAGATCTGGATTTTGGAAATGTTGCAAGACCCTAGAGTACTTTTGCTTCTGGTTGTTTGATAATGCTGGTTCCCCGGGGATATGAGATTCAGTAGAGGGTTCAATGAATGGAATAAATACTAGTGGCTCCGTAGACAATACCTTTTCATCCAATGAGGAAGATTCAGTTGATGAAGGAGTTGACTGTGGCGTTGCCGATGGTACGGCTTTCCTCAATTTACTGAGCATCTTATTCTTTATGTGATTGTCGTTGCTTTTGATTGGTTTTAAAGGTTCTTTACTTGGTTGTGTCAATTCGTCAATTCAGTCTAGATGTAGCTATAGAAGAAATTAAGAAAAATAACGTGCTTAACTGAAGCCAGCTGAGTAGTAACAGTTAGAAATTTAGCAAAGATAGCTGGGAAGCTAAACACTTCTCTTATGAAAGAAAGAAGGGTTCTTAGAAGGTTAAATGTGAATACACTATTAGTCAGAAACTAGTCGGTGCACGTCAAGTCACTGTACTTAGTTTGTAATGATGGAACAGTAAATCCGTAAAAAAATTTTTCCTCTTCCTTTTATATCCGATATGTTATGGTGCTACCATGCGATATAACTACCGAGTTTAGTCGTCATAATACAATATGAACACCTGCAATTCAAAGCACCGTCATATTCTGATCACATAGAATTAAGATTATTGTTTTAAGGTGAGGTTAAAAAAAGTATTACCCATAGGAGAGTGCATCTTGCATATCAGAACATCTTCCAGCTTAAAGTGTTTCGGTGCAACGTATTCAGAAATACCCGAGGTGAAGTGATTCTTCGCTTGAAATTCCGCAAGTAGACACTTCGACCGAATTGTTTGTCAGAAAGGAAGTAGTATCAGGGTAGCCTGAGAAAAGTTGTTAGGAAGCCCTAGAGAGACGTTTGAATGTTTCTTAAAAACCAATTGGTTGGTGTCTCGATGTAAATGAGAGTCTACAATTGCCTCTGAAATGGATCCACGAACAAGGGACTCAAGAGAGGTGATAATTAGAATTGCTTTCATGTTGAATCAAAAAGTGTTTAAGAAGAGCAAAGGGAAAGAGAGCTTTTGCTTTTTTCGATTCCTGGTTGGAGCAATTTGAACTTCAAAGC
Organism: Nematodospora valgi; assembly: GCA_030565165.1. Taxonomy (NCBI): domain Eukaryota; kingdom Fungi; phylum Ascomycota; class Pichiomycetes; order Serinales; family Debaryomycetaceae; genus Nematodospora; species Nematodospora valgi. The sequence goes on from JAJMBF010000005.1 coordinate 260,777, forward strand.
CATTAACGGTTTAAGAAGCCTTACCTATTAGCCGTGAGGGTGTTTCACAACTCGAAAAGGTCGAGGGCACTTACTCTGGCAATTTGAAGAAATTAAGTACAGTCCAAAATTTGAGATTAAGCGAGTTATACATTCAGTAAACTGTCGACGACGTCTTTAGCACTGAGGACCTTCATTTTATTCCCTTTTTTTAACAAATTTCGAGTACATTGGTAAGAAAAGACTGTGGCTGGCGACTATACTTCCACCACTTGACTACTGTACGTTTGAAGTCTGTTTAGTATTGTAGGTTTTTTTTATGTGATGATCCGTTTGAAGGAAGAGCGAAAAAAATCTTCATTAATTATAGAACATTTTAAGTTTAACAGAAAGATTAAAGATCAAGACAAAAAGATTAACAAATCCAGGCCACTGAGAAACCCATACATATACATATACATATACGTTATATAGTCATAATTTTACATACCTGAAGTTCCAGTGTTTAAATGAAATGAATGAACAAGTTTCATCTTATCGGCATAGAAATGGAATATCTACTTTACTACATATTTCAATAGTATGCATCAAAAGAAATATAAGTCAATTGCAAGATGTTGGAAACACACCATATCATTTGTTAGAACCAATACTTAGTCAAATGTCATCAAAACAGTTAGATCAATTAGAAACTAAGTCAGCTCAATTAATGCCGCACTCCGATAAATTGTGGATCAGATTGATACAGAAAGACTTTCCTGATCGACCTGTAAAGTTGGACCAATTACATGGAAAACGAACTTATATGCCTTATAAATCATTGTATTATAAGTACGTCAAACAAAGAGAGGAGTTTAGAAAAGATTCTACTAAAAGGTTAAGACACATCAATGAATCTATACAGGAAGAAAAATCGAAGAATAAGATTGTAACAGTGAATGATGTATTAAAAGACCCGACGATAAAGAGAAGACCGGTTTATAATGGTAATGGGTTTGTAAAGCAAACTCAATCGTCAAACAAAAATTCAATTTTGGGAAAAGCAAGAAGAGATATTCAGTCCAGGTCTTTGATGTTTGGAAAGCAACCACAACGACCATATGATCCATTTGATGCCTTTAAATCTTCACCTCCGACAATTAAACCGCCACGACCAGTCAGGTATCCCATTAGAAGAACAACTTATTTCGCTTCTACAGTAGAGCCAACACCATTTAATTCTTCATTCGTACCACCAACACGAGCATCCCCAGTGCGACCCATGCAAACGCGGCCTCTTGCGTTCTCCTCTCCCCCACCGTCAGACACTGAAATTGCAAAGAAAAGAAAGATGCCACCATCAATTTTCCTACAGAGTAAACGAAGACCCTCCATTAGAACTCCGCCACTTAAAACCAAACCAAAGAAGAAAGTGGAGAAAATAGAGGAAGCACCAGGCAAAATCAAACCACTCAAATCATCTATTTTCAGTTGATTGTTTGAATATATTTATGTACAAATAGAATAATGACATTGTAACGACTTCATTCAATTTTTCTTTTTTTCAACAATAACTTTCCAGTTGAGGTATCGCATAGTCTCTTTTTGTATCCTGTATTACTTGTTTTCTTATCCACGTTTTCTTTAGTGTTGTCAATAAAATCTTCGTCATCTATACTTATGGTTTGTCTCTGAGACTTGATCCTTAGTCTGCCATTGATCAACACTCTTTCCGGATTCATTGTTATACAACTTTTAGCTCTACTGCTATCCAATCCCAAAGTTTTCAATAAAATCAATATATCACTGCTGTTCCTCAACTGTAGTGGGTTTTGAGCACCACTAGAAACAACAAGACCTCTAGATCTTGATCCTCTGATTAGTTGTAACACATTATTAAACCAATTCTTCTTTAAAAGGTTGACATTCACGTTGTCATTCACATACCCCGTTGAACCTGACACTAGTTGACTATAACATATCTCAAACTTTATTCCTTTGTCAATCGCACTTCCGATAGTTTTGTATTTCAAATAAAATGGTAATTTTGTACTCATATTCACACATATCAAATCAACTTCTAGGTTTAATATGGTCATTTGTAGGGCTTTTTCACTTAGTGGTTGAATTGCGAGTATGTCAAATTGATTTTGTAATTTTGTCAAACCTTGCAATTTTGAACCATCGTTGATTATTAAAGTCAATCGACTAAATAATTTCAAATTTTTGAACTTGGGTTTGAGTTCCTTGAGAAGTTGAGATATCGGTATCGGGTTTATATCCTGAGGATTATTTATTGGGATTTTCACAGTTTCTAGAATAGCAAAATTGATGACTTGATGGGTTTTACCAAGGGCATAATTTGTTATTATTGTGTTTCTCAAATTGGTTAGTTGTTGTTGTGATGGTTTGGATGTGTAATTATCAATTGTCCATGGTATATTTAGGTCGTAAGACATGATGAGCACCAAGTTCACGGTATATTGTGTTTTATCTATTTGTGTTGATGGGCAGGAATTTTTCTTCTTCTATTATTAGTACATTTCTTCAGGTGATGGCGGTGAGAATCGAATGCGAGTACATGGAGTCTATGTTTTAAGAATTATCAAAGTTTATTTATCATTACAAATCAATATACCTATTTGCCACCATTACAAATTATATAAATAGACAACCCGTTCGCACCAACTACCCCAACCATAGATTAAGAGTCTATAATTTAAAATACTTCTAAAATGTCATCTGTTGCTAATTTATTTATTGACAAATCACAATCTCCCAAGACAGATCAAGGTATAATAGACATAGGTAAAAATTGTTCCTACTGTAATCAATTAGACTTCTTGCCTTTTGTATGTGAATATTGTAAGAAGAATTTCTGCTCACAGCACAGAACCTTGGAGCAACATAAGTGCCCTCATAAGGATAAATTCTATAATCAGTCAAATGCAAGATCTGTAAGTCCTACTCCATTTTCATCTAAGTCATTATTCCCAGATCGGGAGGCTGATAAGAAGAAATTGAATGCTAGTTTGAAAGATCCAAATCCAACCACTATAAAGGAGACCCAATTCAGAGTAGGCGATGTTGCTAAATCAAATGCTTTCAAGAAATTTCAACGATTTTTGACTATACAGAAAGATAAAAGGAAGAATAATAGCACGGTGTCTAAATTATTCGGTAAATCCAAAAGTAGCACCAGCAGTAAGTTTGCTGATCTTGCGAAACTAAAGAAAGAAGCTAATGGTGATGTAAAGATCAGTGTGAATGATAGGATTTATATTTGGACTGTATATGTGAAAAATCCTGAAAACTCAATAGATATTGAAAAGGATAGAAAAGCAGTCTTTGTGTCTAAGAACTGGGTAGTTGGAAAATCTCTTGATTCCATTGCTGATGTTTTACATATACAAAATAATAACAATTCGACGAGTAAACCAGAGGAGAAGTTAAATATATTCAAGGTCGAAGAAACGAGTGAACCTGCATTGATACTTACTTCAATGAAGTCAAATGTTATTAAAACTGGAGATACCGTATACCTAGTTAGAGGTACTATATAAGGACACTTTCTTCAATAAACGTCTTTCATAACTTGGCAATCTAACCAATTCACGAGGCAATTATGATCATTCAAATGTTCCCATTGACTAAACTTTCCAACATCGCAACCCTTAGTCAGTGGAGTATTTGGGCAATGATAATACGGATCATGCATATATCCTATGTCTCTAAACCAGTGAATTTTTGATTTGTCAGCAAATAAACTAACCCCGATTGAATGTACTGGGGCATCTCCCCAACGTTCATAGTAAAACTTACCAGTTGAATCAAGGTGCTTAAACCAGTTGTTGTAGGCTTCATCTCTGAAGAAATCCATATCTGCAATTTCAAAATTTGACCAAAAATGGCACGTTGAGTAACCATTTGCAACTTTATTCTTCTTGGGATGTTGTAAATCTTCTATCAACCATTGGAAAGTACCGTTAGGGTTTATGTACTTGTAATTATCACCTATGTTTAAAAATTTTAAGGTCTCCGGCCATAATGTCCTTACTGATTCTTCTATGTCATATAGGCCAATAGTAAATCCGTATACTTTTTTGGTATCTTCCATATATTTGAAAACATCATACGTCAAATCAGAATAAAACTGTACTTGAGGTTCAATTCTCCAATAATACTTATATTTTTGTAATTCCGGAACATTATAAAAATTACCCAGATAGAACCGGCACATATTGTGGTAAGATTTCATTCTTGCATATGCAACATTATGGTCTGCCATTATGTTCATTTCCTTCTCTTCCGTTTTCTCATCTATGAATGAAGGTTTATCCCATAATTCTGGTGCTATAGTTACAAATTCAACTGGTGCATCTCCTGTGTATTTCTTAATTTTACTCTTAAATCTTTCATTGAATGGCTGATCATTTATAAATGTGTAAGGATAATTGAATTTCGAATTAAACAGTTTCTGAAATCTTTGTATACTTTGGCCAATTTTACCAAGTTCTGTATTTCGAACCAATGCAATAATTGTTGCATTTGCTCTTTGGTATTCCAATTTATCTTCGGGTTCCGGGACTAATGATGCATCTTGAGGTTTACTAATTTCTTGACTCATTATTTCGTGATATCTCTCCATATTTTTATCAGAAATTTCTTTTGGTGTACCATGTTTCTCAGCTAAATTGATGAATTTGAATTGAACTTTTGATGGTTCTAACATATACCCCTTCTCTATTAGAGCTGAAGATTTCAAGTTAGCTTTGTTATATGGAGACTTTTGTCCATTACTGAGATTTGGCAAATACGAGAAATCAAATATATCAGTGAAAGATTGCATAGACCAGTCTTCATTGTATAATTTCTCATGGGGTATGACTTTAGTCTGTAGTAATAATAAAGTTATGCAAATGAGAGTGACGAATACATAGAACTTTCTCTTTCTTAGCGATATCAACCCTGTCATACTTTATTAGCTAATATTCACTTTTGCTTTCTTTTTGAGGAAGAATAGTGGTTCAGTTAGTTTGACATTTGCTGGAATTGAAAGCTTAGTAAACGTATCCCGGTGGTAAAAAATTCTTATCAAAAAAGCAGCTGGCCATACATCATTCACTAAAAGCCAGGCTTTTCATTGTGTTGCTCAATTGAAAGGAGGAATATATGTGTCGTGTACTTACCTATGGGATAAGCTTCTGACGCCTTGTTTTTGATGTATTTAGGAGAAATGCTTTAGACCCAAGATACGATTTTGCAGTATAAAGGGACTGATTTCTAGGGCGTTACCTTCACCAGCTTGCCGTAGCTTAGTCAACTCAACTGGTTTTGACATTGTCTAGCAAGGGCCATGTGTATAATTGTTTTCAGTTGAACAATTTGGAAATGTGTTCTTGGCGACGAACAAAGCGATGGGGAGTCAGAAAATCTCACTTGATTGTGATATACCTTGGCTCACTTGATCCTTCTTCTTGAAGTACTTGTGAATGCAGAACAAGATCAATCCGCAACTAACTGATGTTTATATTCGCAACCCACATAAAATAGAATAGTCTGGCAAGAAAATTAGTTTGGTTGTCTGACTAGAAGCGAGAAAAAAACTTTCGATTGCTCGTTCTTCATGAGCTACTAAAACGCTGCTGCTGCCCAAACAGTGATTCATATCTTTAGATGTTAAGGAAGCTACTTAAACTAAGTAGCAATGGTGTAAGATATTATTCTAAGTTGCCCGATAAGGCATCTACCCTTGCTAAATTCGATTTCCCGGTTGCAACTCATACCATAGGAACAATTAACTCAAACCTACACAAGTATATCAGCGATCGGAGCCAAAAAGTCACCTTGAATGGGCATATAAATAGAAAATCAAGAATCAGACCAACTTTGGGATTTGCATTCCTACGAGATAGCAATGGAGATGAATTACAACTTTTGGCAACTCCTGAATTCACAGATCAGTCAATTTTTGATCAAATGAAAAATCTAACCGTTGAAGACTCGATCAGTGTGACCGGATTTGTACAGCCAAAAGAATCTCAACCTGGAAAATCGGATGGGGAATGTGAATTGGTTGTTGAGGAATTGCAAATTTTGAACTCTTCAAACTTGGATGCGACAAGACTAGAAAAGTTGAAACAAAACAATCCTCAAGATTTACCACCGCAATTTAGATATTTGCAATTGAGAACTCCATTTTATCAACAAGCATTACGAATAAGAAGTAAAATTGCACAAATGATACGACAAATCTTCACAGAAAAGCATGGCTTCATTGAAATTGAAACTCCATTGTTGTTTAAATCCACACCAGAAGGTGCTCGTGAGTTCTTGGTTCCTACAAGATCATGCAATAGATTTTATGCATTGCCTCAATCGCCTCAACAATATAAGCAAATTTTAATGGGCTCTGGTTTTACTCGATACTTTCAACTTGCGAAATGTTTCAGAGATGAAGATTTAAGATCGGATAGACAACTTGAGTTTACTCAAGTTGACTTAGAAATGAGTTATATTAATAATTCGGACCAAGTTGGTGTCGTAGTTGAGGATATTATTCATAGTGTGTGGAATAAAGTTGGTAATAATCCTACATATAATGTCAATTCAAGTGGATACTTAGAAAAGATTGAAGGGCGTATTGAAAATACATTGCAATTCAATAAGTTGAAATATTTAGTAGCATTATCGAAATATGGTATAGATAAACCAGATTTGAGATCCAATATATCCATCACCAGTCTTGAAGAATTCTTCACGGCGCAAGAAAATCCTGATTTTCCAATTCTTGAAATTTGTGTTTTAAAGCATGCCTTTGAGCCATCATCCAAAAAATACAAACTACCCAAATCGCTTACTTCTAGTATGAATTATCCAAGAAGAAACCCATATACTTGGGCTGTAAATTCTCATGAAGATTCTTCAAGTTGGTACAAAAAGTTATTAGAGGCAAATGTAGTCAAGACGACCTCTTTGTTCGATGAAAACAAGTTACAAGACTTATTAAACTTACAACCTGGTGATATATTTGCGGTGTCAACTAGATCGAAGTTACCATACGAAAATCCTACACCATTGGGAAAATTTAGACAATTAGCAATTCAAGAATTTCCTGGCAAATGGCAACGTCCAATACAGGATACCGATGGCAATTTATGTGACAATTACAATACTAGCAATATAGTTGTCGGTTCGTGGATCGTCGATTTCCCCCTATTCAGTCCGATTGAAATTACTGAAAGTCCCGAGAAGAAATATCCACAATATGATTATACAGAATATGAATCCACACATCATCCATTCACAATGTGTAAGATTCAAGACTATGATATGTTAGAAACAGATCCTTTGAAAGTACGAGGAGAACATTATGATTTAGTTATAAACGGTATAGAAGTTGGCGGAGGGTCAAGAAGAATTCATGATCCAGAATTACAAAAATTCGTTTTCGAAGAGATTTTAAGAATATCAAACTTCGAACAGTTATTTGGTCATTTATTGAAAGTTTTGAGTATGGGATGCCCACCACATGCTGGTTTAGCTTTAGGTTTTGATAGACTATGTGCAATGGTGATTGGTTCATCAAGTATTAAAGATGTGATTGCTTTCCCCAAGAATCAATCAGGGGTTGATCCAGTGGTTGAAAGTCCCACTGCCGTTGACGAGAAGACATTAGACGAATATTTTATAGCTACAAAAGACATTTAGAAATACTGTATACTAGATTTGTAAATAGATCGAATGTACTTTTATGTATATATTAACGTCTACGACCTCTGAGTTTCTGTTTCTTATCAGACGAACCTGTCACTTCTTCCAATTTACGTTTAGCATACCCACTTTGAGCCTTGACGGCTTCTTCTTCTTGCCTTCTCTTTTCTTCGGCCAATCTTTCCATTTTCAATTCTATTGGTTTCTTAACTCTTTCCGTATTTTCATCACCTTCCAATAGTTCTTGCTCTTGTTTCTTAACCAAACTCTTCCAATCATACTTCTTTCTAACAAATAATTCCATTGACCAATTTTTCCAAACCAACTTCCCATAATTACTTTCTTTAACCTTTTGTGATTCTTTGAGTAACTCTAAGCCTATCCTGTCTTTATACATAGGCAATAATACAGTAAACTCCCATAACTTGTCAATTATATGGGAACCATATGAATTGCATGCAAGTGCTACAATCTGCCCTTGGAAAATGTTTAAGAATCTTTTTCGAAGTATTTGTATATTTTTTGGTTCATCTGGCTGCATTACCAATGATTCTTCAACGACATGGCAAAACACACCATGAAAACACATTTGTATGAATGTCTTAGTTGGTAATGCCATGAAATTAAGCCAGACACATACAACAAATTTGAAGTCATATTCCATAAGCTTTTCCAAAAATAGGGCTCGTTTTCTTTCTACCGCAGTTGGCCAGTCACCTCTGGTGTTTCCCAAAGTGGACCCAGTTAATTGTAACACATTTTCAATAAATTCAGTGGATGTACTTGCTTGTGGATATTCCGGATCATAATTTGGTGCAAATTTCAAAAACAATTGACTAATAATTTCATCACATCTGTAATTTCCACGCATGATTGATGCGTCTATAAGCTTCTGAGTCAAATCCAAATTTTTATTATCAGCAATCGAGATCAAATTTGATAATTCTGGAATTATGTTATCAAGAATATGTTCGACTTCAACTGGTTTCAACTTGAAAAGTAGTGCTTGTATGATATATACACCTGTGGTTGCTCTTTTCGCAAGTTTCAATATTCTATCCTTCATGTACAACTTGTACAATCTTTCAATATATTTGGGACGAGCTCCATCATTTTTGATAACCGCTTCCAAGAAATGAGAGCCAACAGGATCTGACAATAAATACTCAACAAACGATTCTTCAGTTGAGTCTTTATCTTCTGAATCTTTTGAGAATATAAAATGCCACATAGTACGTTCACGGTCAATCAATCCTTCAACTTGGATAATCAACTGTATGACTGGGGAGGCGATTTTGTGGATACTGAGCTCTCTAGCTAATTTGGCATTCAAGCCTTTAACAATATTCTCGCAGTACTCACGTAACTCAATCTTGAATGATGGTGGAGTTTGGAATGATCTACTGAAGTCTTCATTATCTTTGATTTCAATCATCTTCCTGGCAATTTTTGATTTTTTTGATCTCAATATCGAATTTGATGTCGTTGTTGATGGTAATTCTTTACCAGCAAGAATTAATATTAAGAGCCTTAACACATGTGATGCGTATTGATGGTCTATCATTGCAGTCAATTGAAGTTTAAGTTCCTGAAGCATACTTCTAAATAGTCCTTCCATTGGTACATCATCTGCATCAACTTCATCTCCTTCTGCTGCCAATTCTTCTTCTCTTTCTTCTGGTGTTTGTGTTAATTCTTTTTCTATTAAAGCTGCTGCTCTGACGAGTAATGTTTCCAAAACATGCGAAGAATATTTATGAAAAGCCAAAGAGACAAAATGGTTTAAAAACTGTTTAAATATCTTTTTCAATTGTCTGGTATTTGCAAATAAGATTAATCTTTCCATTAATTTTGAATAAATTTGATTAGTCACTAATTTTAATTCTTTACCACTAGCTTCTTCTAACACTGATTTGATGAATCCATTTCTTTCTTCGTCATTCTCAAATGCATTAGTATTCAATGTAGACTCTGCTTGTTTGAAATAATCTAATTCACACGAATCAACAAGTCCAAAAAACGTATTCGGGAAGTTGGACGTGGATGTAGATATGGATGAATCTTTTGTTTCATCAAGCCCTTCCGCAGTAAATGCTGCTGCATTTTCATCTGTTTCTTTGGATTTCTTCTCTGCTCTTCTACCTCTTGACTTTGTCTTTGCCATGACAGTTGAATCTGTTAATGTAATGTATGTAGTTTCTTAATAGCGATGCTCTGCCTAAAATAAAATAAATTACGAAAAAAAATATTCAATACGTGTATATGCAGGTAACTTTGAATTGGTGCAAAATTATACCAATAACTTATAGGGGTATTCTTGATTTAGTTTTCATTGTTTTAACTCCTCTAAAGTATAGTAGCCAAGTAAAGAGATAATTTGAAAGATAATTGTTCCCCAGATGAAAGGGTATTGTTCATTGCCCAATATACAAAGCCAGTGAAAATTAATATTGCAAGTTTCAGAATATTTAATAGATGTAAATTTGTCTATAGATTAAAAAGATAGAAATAATAGTAATAGCGGCAGCAATAGCAATGAATCTTAAAGTAATTGAAAAAAAAACGCAAAGCCAATTTAAGTTGGTTCAACCAATCATGATCTCGGAACAAATTTGAGAGCTTCTCTTAAATTTTTGAGAGGTTGGTACTAACCATATCTGAATCAGCTGGCAGCATTAACATTGGCATCTCTCTTGTGTGGTTCATACCAACCATATTTGGTCCAACTGGCAGCTTCAGCATCAGCGTTGGCATCTCTCTTGTGTGGCTCATACCAACCATATTTGGTCCAACTGGCAGCTTCAGCATCAGCGTTGGCATCTCTCTTGTGTGGCTCATACCAACCATATTTGGTCCAACTGGCAGCTTCAGCATCAGCGTTGGCATCTCTCTTGTGTGGTTCGTACCAACCATATCTGGTCCAACTGGCAGCTTCAGCATCAGCGTTGGCATCTCTCTTGTGTGGTTCGTACCAACCATATCTGGTCCAACTGGCAGCTTCAGCATCAGCGTTGGCATCTCTCTTGTGTGGTTCGTACCAACCATATTTGGTCCAACTGGCAGCTTCAGCTTCAGCATCAGCGTTGGCATCTCTCTTGTGTGGCTCATACCAACCATATTTGGTCCAACTAGCAGCTTCAGCATCAGCGTTGGCATCTCTCTTGTGTGGCTCATACCAACCATATTTGGTCCAACTAGCAGCTTCAGCATCAGCGTTGGCATCTCTCTTGTGTGGCTCATACCAACCATATTTGGTCCAACTGGCAGCTTCAGCATCAGCGTTGGCATCTCTCTTGTGTGGTTCGTACCAACCATATCTGGTCCAACTGGCAGCTTCAGCATCAGCGTTGGCATCTCTCTTGTGTGGTTCGTACCAACCATATCTGGTCCAACTGGCAGCTTCAGCATCAGCGTTGGCATCTCTCTTGTGTGGTTCGTACCAACCATATTTGGTCCAACTGGCAGCTTCAGCGTTAGCATTGGCATTGGCATCTCTCTTGTGTGGCTCATACCAACCATACCTAGTCCAGCTAGCAGCATTGGCATCTCTTTTTTGTTCAGATTCAGGGTCAAATTCTTCAATAAAATCTTCAGGAATTAGAGCCTCTTCAGGGGCAACAGCTTTATTGGTATTTACAGGAGTTGGGACAGCATATTCAACAGCAGTAGTGGTTCCAACAGCAGTAGTGGTTCCAACAGCAGTAGTCGTGTCAACTTGAGCAGGAGCAGAAGCAACTAAAGCGGTAGCAATTGCAGTTAAAATTGCAATAGAGAATTTCATAATTTTTGATATGAATGTATAGTTTAATGTATTTGTGTAAGAGTTTGTATTGTGATATAGAACAAGAATTAAATTTCTGAATGTATCTGACATCAAGACATATTTATATTAAAAACCCCACAGAAGGATTGATTGCCTTCCACCTAGTCTTGTTTGACAATTGTAGTGTATATCAATAGTTGAAGATATCCTTTTGCAGCCAGATTGGGTAACTAAAATCTTTGAATACATCTACACCGCAATACATAGTTCGGCATTCAGGGTGCAGCGAACAAATTAAACTATCGTTTGTGTTTTAGATCTATCTGCCATGTGCTATCCTAGATCTATTTTTTGAGACGATATTTAACAAGGTTCCTTTGAAGTACAGATTAGGAAATATATTATTTTTTGAAAATAGCTGGATGTGAGGCGGTTCTTGGAACCTTATAGTGTGACATTGTTATTGGTCTTCTTTCAAGATAAATAAAGGTGTCTATGTTTGTAGGAAATAGAAACCATGATAGTAGATACTTGCCGTGTTGTGAAGGACTCGCAGATTGAAGGTAGACACTGACACTAAAGGTCTAGTTCTAAATTAGTTTTATCGAGATATATTGTTTTGAAGAATTGGTCCTATCAGTTGGACCGATTGATGGAGCAGGTTTTCTATCCCTAAAGACAAAATCATGCAAGAAATCTCAAACAATGCCATAGCCTTAGTTGCTGAAAATCCCTGATTATTTTGGAGTCTCGTATTCTACGTACCTGTACCATGCAGAAGCACTCAATTTAATCCCGAAGAGGATAGGTAATTGTCGGATTTGACATGTATTTTGGCGCTTTTTTTATACACACCTGTAGCTCTTTTAAAGACTAACCTCAAGCACTTTCCTTCTTTAACATAAAGATAGAAGTACAAAACAACACTCAATGCAATCGTACGAATGAAGTTCTAATTTTGACTCTATCATTACAAAAGTGTCCTACAGAAGTTTGTATTGAAAAGGTGAATTGAGACTAATAGCATCCCAGGAATTCCTTACAATGGTAGGTAACTCAGAAACCTTAATATTTTCTTGAATTGGAAAAGTTGCAATTGGTTTATGAAGAGAAATATTAGACGGGATGTCAAACATTATACATCCGAGAGTATCTGGCATCAACTTTCTTTAATACTCTGTGCTTACTTACTGTGGACGCCTGGATTGCCTTAGTATATAAAGTGGTGCATCAGGTATAGTGCTTTGCATTGGTGTCTACCAAGCTTCGTTAACAATTATTAAGCCTCGATCTCGTGGAATGCACCACATTGTTGAAGGAATAGCTTCGGTCACCAGAAGTAAACAAGCAAATGGTTTTACAAAGGAGCTTGCGTCATCAATTAAAGTAGACGGCTTGGATTAAATTCTTCATACAGCTTGAATTAAGAACCTGCTAGACAATATACACGTATCTGAATTTTTTTATCAGGTGGCTCTAACAGCTGAGCTTCTCAAAATTGGTTCAAATGCTCCAACTGTTTGAAGAACTAGAATCAGAGTATCACCGTTGTGTCACTTAGCCGACAATTTTACAGCCCTTTTTATTCAGCTCATTGTAAGTTCAAGGGTATATCATCCCAACTTTGGTATGGCGATAATAATGTTGTTGATCTTCAAAAGCTGATTGACGCCAAATTACTCAACTATTATAAGGGGCTAAGGTGATAGTTCATGAAACTGTTTAATAAGTTTAAGCCCTCAGCCAAGTAGTTAAGCACAAAAGTGAACAAGAATTCCACATACACATCTCGAATTGAAGCCACTGACTAACATTCTGGTGCTTGCTAAATATAGTTGTTGACGATTCTACATTTCAGTGAGGCTCTTCTAAATGCGTTGGTCGTTTGCATGTACCTCTTTCGTGACTCATCAATACATACATTGAAGTGGAGGCTTTTTTTGCCACTATTGCAAGAGCGTCTCTGGAGTAATAGTCTAAAAGAGCTTATATTTCAGTGATAAATTTCATCGAGTTTAAAATAAGATTATTTTTTCAACAGATGGGCAACAAACATTTGTTTAATCTTCTTTGAGCTGGATTCTAGATTATTTAAATGAATTGTTCCCTTGATATCTTTTTGGATTTGTGTCACTTCTCCCTGAAGCAATTGTGCATGGCCTGTAAGCACTTTGAACACTCTCTCGTCGTCGTGCAAGGTATTATGGTACGCTGAAGTGCATTTCGGTATGTAAGCTTTGTTTCATTTCAATTTGAGGAGGGAAGAGTAGGGAGATGGGTTGGAGCCAGCTCAATTCAAGCAAATGTGGGTTTTTAGCATTGTTATCGCAACAAAGAGCAGGATTACTCATAAAGTATGCAAATGGAAAATTCGTATAGAATTGGGTAATACTTGCATTAAAAATAATTTTCCCCTTTACATCGAGCCACTAGCAAGTCATTTGAACCCCCCCAATCAATTGTTGTGATTTGTGTTCGAAGATACACTTGTAATTGGAATAATTAAAATAATAACCCTACATTCCTCTCTTGTTTCATCTCTATGAGTTGCTGATTACGATACCAGTTACAACTAGTACATTAATTCACGACAATAACTCTGAATCACTATAATCATGCAGCTGAACGGGAAGCCCGAAAGACAGTTATGGACACAACTAAAATTAGAAAGGGAAGAAGACGATTTGCTGAATCTCACCGAATTGACTCCCCGTTTGTACACCCTTAGTGGGATGCATTTTCTGGAATTGGCCCCATCCCTAAATGTTTGGATGAATGGCTAATTATTGAGTTGTCTTGGTCTCTTCGAACAAAAGCCAATTGGAAGAGCAAGTACAAGACTGAAATTGGAGAGAAGTGGAAGAGTGAAATTAACGATCAATGTAAGGATAAAACAAAATATATCGATGCTGTTATTGAGTACGTCTTCAAGGAATTAGAATGATATGAGAAGATTGAGAAGGATTTGAAACCTTTCCAAGTTGGTTGTGAAGATAAAATCTCATATTCAGATGGTGCAATAGATGAACAATTGAAGAATGAATTTGCTGAGGGTGTTGCAAAATTGGTGGACTCTTTCAGAGGAGATTTAGATTTCCATCCTGGTTCAAATATCCAAGTTGTCGATTTGGTTCATCCATCTTTATTCACTTTACAATATGATAAAACTCCAATATTAAATGATGGAAATAAGATAGAAATAGTTAAATTTGTTGACAGAATCAAGAATTCTAAAGATCAAGTTTGTGATTTTGGTGTATCTCATAATTTTCAATGGTTATCTGCATTACTTTCTAAGAGTGATTCTAAATTTGAGTTCAAATCTTACATTAACAATTTACATCCGAAAATTCACGAGGGTCTATACTCTTCAATTGGGTCAATTTTCAATTCCATTATTCCAGGTTTGAACTATACGTTAACCAGATATGCATCTAAGAACTTTACCCGTATTCCAATTCCAGGTTATGGTGGAGCTTATACTGAGGAGCTTGAACGAGATCGTGATGAGCTATATCATCAATTAGAAAGAGAAGAAAGAACAGGACAGGGGTATGATTATGATAAATTGAATGTATTTGAGCAAAATAAACACAAATATTTACGTGAATTCATTCCAAAATGGGAAGAAGATCCTCAATTTGATAAAATTATTGACTTGAATACATTTGAAAATTTGAAAGTGATTGTTAAATTGGCCAATATCGAATTAACACCGGAAAATCCGCCATATTCTGGGGGATCTTGGCATATCGAAGGTACAATTGATGAAGATATTATTGCAACTGCATTGTATTACTATTATTGTGAAAACATAACTGAATCCAGGCTCTTCTTTAGAACAGCGTTTGAAGACCCTCAATATGAACAATACGACTCAACTTTGGAGAGGTTATATTTGGAATCAAGGATGAGGATAAAATGGTTCGAAATATTGGGAGCGTTGAAGCTCAAGAAGATCGCGTATTGATTTTTCCTAATATGTTTCAACATCATGTGGATCCATTTGAATTAAGGGATCGTTCCAAACCAGGTCATCGCAAAATTCTTAGCTTTTTTATTGTTGATCCATATAACACGAATGTGGTAGCTACAGACAAAGTCCCTCCTCAACAGTCAGACTGGTGGCATGATGAGAGCTTGGCGTATTTATATCCTAATGATGTCAAAAAATAGATTTTGGAATTAAAGCAAGGGGAAGTTTGGCTATTATCCTTGGAGAAAGCTAAAGAAGTTCGAGTTACATTAATGGATGAAAGATTACCACCTACCTTACAAGATGGTGAACATGTTGAGCATGATTTATCAGCATTCAGTAGAACATTTTCATTATGCGAACATTAAATTATATTAGCTACACCCAGTAATTGATCTACATATTTACCTTTTCTTAATGGATCAATTTCTATCAATGTTTCCAAATTGATTTTCACTTCACTATTCAATATTTCCAATTTTTTTAACCTTTGGATTAATGCTTGTATATAGACTATACTTTTCAAACAACCAACATTATCCTTTCCAGTATCTTCTTTTTCCATTTTATTTACCTCTATGATCATGTTCAACTGCTCTTGGAGGACGTTAAGATATTCGTCATCTGATTCAAAAGCCTTAACAAAGAATTTATCCGATAGTAGCCAGTAGAAATACGACCAAACTGAAGTATCTTCAGGACTCATATAAATCCCAGTTTTAATCAAGTTCAAATCATTCTTCAACACATTGATCGGATTTTTGAACAATTCAACATCGTCTTCCTCGACTTTGTTGTCATGAACCAATTTGTAGATCTTGGGAATCAACTTAGTTCTATTATGCCATGCCGAAAAATTCAGAAAGTCCTTCTCGACTTTATTTGTACTATACTCAAACTCTTTAAGATTAATTTTCAATAAAATCATCTCATCTTTCCCCTTTTCCATATTCTCGACTACAAATCTTCTATATTGCCAGCCATGAAAATTTCGTTGATCCATTTCGAGTAGTTTCGAAACTACTCCAAACTCAAATTTCCAATTTACACGGTTGATACTAACAAGTTCAAAAAGACACCAACGACGATGATTCCATATCCAGTAACACTTTGGGAACTTTTTAAGTTGTGATAAAATAAAATTAAGATCTTGTGTAAGGATATTTTCGTAAATCTCATCGTGATCCCTGTACATCGCCAGAATGATTTCCCGACGATAATTCCAAACAGTATAAAATTCAGGATTTATAACAAGTACTCTTGTCGTCAAGTTTAGTGCATCTTCAGTGAATGTGTCACCATCTCTAAATTTGAATACTTGAGCTGTCAATTCTTGATAGTTTTTGATCTTCACTTGATCTTTTTCTAATTTGAGACGTTTTTGTTCTTCAGATAAATGTACTCTTTTGACTTCGTGTTGCTGAAGTTGTTAGTTATTGCATCAATCTTGGTTATTTGCTCGATACATACCATCGTTAGTTAGTGATACACACAATCAATCAGTATCCGTATTCATTTTCGCGTAGATCAAAAAAAGGTTCAACTGTTTACAATTCAATGCTTTTGCTCCAAATGTCACAACAATCTTCCAAATTGGCCCTTAAAGGATCATCAAAAATCGTAGCAGACTACTTTGAGTTTGCGATAAATAGCATCTTATTCCAACGAGGAATCTATCCACCTGAAGATTTCATAACTGTACGAAAATATGACTTACCAATGCTCATAAATAATGATGACGATGTCCAAGTATATTTAGAAAACATAATGACACAGATTAAAAAATGGATATACGGAAAAAGAATAGAGAAATTTGTTGTTGTCATCGTATCAAAGACCAACTTGGAGAATATCGAGAGATGGGAGTTCAGTGTTGAAACACAAGATGGAGAAAAGGACGATAAGAGCAGAGAAGAGACTCAGAAGGAAATTCGTGCAATTATTCGTCAGATTACAAGTCTGATTTCCTATCTACCTGTGTTAAAAGATGATGAATATACATTTAATGTCTTGGTATATACTGATCCCGAAACTAGTGTTCCTATAGAATGGTGCGACACCAACGGTGATGGTAGAATCTTGGAGGGTGATAATATAGATAAGGTACAATTCACATCATTCAGTACGAATATCCACCAAGTAAGTACATCAGTTAGTTATAAATATGAATAGATAACTCATTTTATTTATCTTGTAATTCTTGATTAAATCTTCTTCTCTTATTACTCAACATGAATCTCGCAGAACCTTTTGAACCTATTGTGTAGTCCCAATTTTGGAAATATTCATCAGTTGAATTCAATTGATTATTACAACTTGACTCATCCATGATTTTCACATCGTTGAATCTTGATTTCAATTCCATGAATTTAAATACTTGTTCTTTACCTGTAGTCGAATCAATCTGTGGTAAATAATTGTTTAGTATTGAATTTTGATATTGATGAATGTAATAATCTAGGATATATATTATACCTTCGTTCACCAAAACTTCAGGGCATCTGAAATCTTGGTAACAGTCAATTGAATTCAAAATTTGACTCAATTTAGAATCATCTTCCTCTTCGCCCAATTCGTGATGTTTCAAATTCATTTCCTGTGGTTTTAGGTTCAATGATATGATGATAATTGCAAGCGCAATACAATGCGGAGGGATAACAATACTCAAAGGAGTTGAAATGATATCAAAATGCATAAACCAAGCTAGTATTGAAATTCTATAATTGATATCTAATTGTTTGCAAAATTGTATCAATAAATTATCTATGCTTGTCCTAATTGAAGGATTGCTAAAATTATTAAAGTCGAATTTTATGGTCTGTAGCAACTTAAACTCTGTACTTAAAATATGTTTCCTTTGCAATTCAA
Source organism: Nematodospora valgi (assembly GCA_030565165.1). Taxonomy (NCBI): domain Eukaryota; kingdom Fungi; phylum Ascomycota; class Pichiomycetes; order Serinales; family Debaryomycetaceae; genus Nematodospora; species Nematodospora valgi. The sequence goes on from JAJMBF010000005.1 coordinate 279,055, forward strand.
AGAATGGCAAACCATCAACGATTTTATTCTCATCAACATCTCGTAATTTATTACATACATTCTGTATATCTTTCAACTTCTTGATACAATCTTCGACTTTACTAGCCAAAAATAAACAAGTTATAGCGATGAGGTACGGATCTTCATCCAAGGAATTACTGGAAATTTCAAATTTATTGAATAGGTAATATCGTTGATAATAGTTCATGGTTGTTGATAACACCCTAATCGGAAACTTGAAGTTCTTTATCACCTGATATAAAAACTGAAAAATTTGATACTTTTTTGAACTGTATTGAAGCTTGTACGTTTCTGGTATTGTTTGACCATGTAAATAAGATATTTCTTTATTGGTGAAAAAGGGTCTTGAAATCTGTGTTATTGACGGTACTGTAATATGATTTGTTCCATTTTCTGATATACTAGGAGTTATTTCCTTTGTTGAGCTCATTTTAAATGTATCGTATGAATGATAAGGGAATGAATGATAAAAGGAATGAATAAATGGCTTGCGGTATGTGGTTGTGATTGCTTGAGTTCAATTGTTTGGCACTAGTAAATTTTTTTCTACTCATTGTATGAGGATGGTTGTAAAATACATGGTTGTAAAATCAATACCAACCAGCATGATCAATTAGACTCCATCATCAATTGTTGGAGCGGGTCAGCAGATTTTCACAATAATTGTAACTAATTACTTCTAATGAACATTCAATGTATAAAAAATATATATATATATATTTCTAATCAATTGTATAAACAACAGTACGAATAACAAATCACTAAGTCGCGTCTAAGCAGTAAAAGATAAAGAGAAACCTAATTTGTGAACTGGTTCAGCTAATTTCAAGGCATCGAATGAGGCACCTAAACCTAATTTAACACCTGGTCTTAATTCTTGGGTGTATGATAAAGCAGTTAAACCAGAGTCCGCAATCTTAGCTTTAATGAAAGCAGATTTGTCTAAAGCGTATTTAGTAGCAAATTCAACATTAACGTTTGAAGATTTAACTGAGTCCCAAGTCGTTTTAGCACCAACTTCAACTAATGGAGAGACTTTGTGATAATAAGCAGCAGAGAAAACTGATAAATTGGAAGTGGCAGTAGCAGCTAAAGCATAGTTTAAGTTAGCGTAACCAACACCAACTGAGTATTTATTAACTTTAGCTGAAGAAATGTCGTATCCTAATTCCGCACCGGCGGTGAAACCATCATGAGCAACAACTAAATCAGCTGTGGCAATTGGACCTTTCAATAAATCGAAAAATAATCTGGCATTAACTGCAGATTGTTGGTAAAAGAAGTTTAATTTAGCATTTCTAGTACCGTTTGGAACAACAGAAGTATCTAACTCACCTTTTAAACCTGGAGTTAATAATTCAGATAATTCGATCTTGGTTGATAAAACATTAGCATTGTTCCAACCTTGGGTTAAGGTTAAACCGGTGGCTTTGTCAACGTGTTTAGCATCAACAGAAGCAGCAATGGTCTCATCTTTGGTGGTCTTACCTTTGACAGTGAAAGCAACACCATTTGGAGCAACGGTTTTAACATCGACTGCAGCAGTAGACAAGTGAAAGAAGTCCTTGTTGATCAAGTCGTTGGAAGCTTTCGATAAATCGGAATAGGTTGAAGGAGCCATTGTGAACAGTCAATCGATGTAGAATTTAGTTAGTAGAACCTGAAAGAAAGAAGAACTAGCAGTTGAAGGGTAAAAAATGAGTAGTTTTTTTTGTCTCTCTCATTGTCTTGTTTCTCACTGACTTATTTGGTGAGCTTTGTTTGTTGGGGGGAAACAGAAAAGAAAGCAAAAACGTTTTCGGTTGGGCTAATTACAGAAACACGATATTAGAACTCTCTACCATCAACACTCCGCCACAAACAACCACACTAAAACCGCACAGTTTGGCTCACCTGAGTGTGCTGTTCTACATGGTAACTATGTGACTATGTGATGGACTTATGGGGCTTCAAATTACGAACTCTAAACTGTGTATATTACCAACTATGATCTTTTAGATTTCAAACTACGAAATATAAACATCCATAATATTTGAAATGTACTATATCTTGAAATCAGAACATCCATCTGCTTCTACGATAACCCACGACTGTCGCATGTGCACTACAAACACATCACAACAAAGTAAACTGACGTGGCTCCACACATGTTTGCATAATCATCATTCATATCTGATTTTTAGTTAAAATAGGAGATCGAACCATCACACTGGATATGGTTCGATACAATGAACGTCAATCAAGATACTGTCACCAAATGATAATCTACATGAGAAATCGTGGGGCAGCTCCAGCACACCCATACACACACGGATATCCACATGCGCCCGCGAATCCAGAAATGATCTGAGCAGGAAAAGTGACAAGAAAATCCTGTCATTCAATTTCCCACCAGAATGTGCTTCGCTTTTGGATAAAGGTGCCATGGAGTGATTCAATACAAGATACTCCGTAATACTCCATGGAATCGTTCGCAAAAAGAGTATTGCAAAGGCTTAATCAGTCGATTCTGTAAGTCTTCACAAAAAATTGAAACCTGATCTGAGGTCGAAACGTGACCTGATAGAAGGAGATGGATTTAAGACGTGTTTGGCTGTCTGATTATCCGCTCGTCGTGGTGTCCTACTCATTTGCTCGTCACCTCTCTACTCAATCAAACTCGGGTAATTCTACCATTTTCCATATGAATTTATAACTCAGATCTGGGAAGTTTAATCCTATAGCCTGATGAGACAACGTGCCTTTTTGCCGCAAAATAAACGAAGCTGATTTGATCAACTTTCACAAAATGTCGTCCTGTACAATGGGTCCCATAAAGATTGTCTATACATGTTTTGTGTGTGTGTCACAGATCCTGCTCGCTGAGGACACCTCACTGGACTGCCATCAACTCGACTGTTAATGAATGGTTCTTCTTCCTGCGTTGGAAGTTTCGCTTGCATGTTGGGATTTTTCACCTTGGGCTGCAAAAGAAAAGACTCGTATTATTTAATCACTCTAATTTTTCTGTTTGTTTCTTTCGGTTTGATCAGATCCATACTTTACTCTGGTCCACTCTACTGTACATAGTATACTATACCTCACATATATCTGGTCTAACAGTTCAATCAAAGTAATATGAAATTGATATTCATAGATAGTAATCCCTTAATCGTCAAATGCTGGAAGCACCATCATCAAGTATTATCAAAGATCTTTGATCATTACCATATTGCCTGTAACATAGATTATAAGTTCAAATTTTACAACCATACTATCGAACATATGATTAAAAATTTCAAATTTGGTCGAAACACAAAAACGTCAATAGTCACACCTTCGAATTCTTTGAGTTACATGGGTGGTGGTTTCGATAAGTATCTACTAGAGGGTTTGTTGTTGGGGACGAATTTCCACTATAAACAACTTGAGAATATTATACAGCAATATCAGTTGAAAAAATACCAAGGATATCTTATTCCTAATCAAATATTCAAGATTGATTTGTTGGATCTTCCCATATCTGAGTTGTTTGATTACAAATCCACCGTGGTGTATCGGAATTGGAAGTTAGTAGAAATGATTCAGATTCCAACAATGATAGTCCCTGAAAAAATTCATCTAATAACTCATTTATTCGATGCAATATGGAGTCTATTCGTCAACGTCAACTTGGATCCAAAGCTAGATGTGTTGGTCATTCCAGGTATTGGAACTGGATATGGGAATTTGAATGAATATGACCTGACCAAAATTATGCTATTTGCAGCGTTCCTATACAATATCAACTTTGGCACTTCAAGATTGGAGCAATTGAAGAAGTCATTGTTGATATTGTTCTTTTTCAATAAGGATTACCGACTTTTCAAAAATACATCAGATATCGATGAAATAGAGAATCACATTATTACAGAGTTTGGGAAAAGCATAGCTTTGAAGCCTGACACTGTAATGGAATTGGAGGAAGTGTTCAAATGTGTCAAGTTGGGAACATTCAAAGAATCGTTAGATGATGATAAGTCTAATACATAGCAAATTTCTTCTATCACGGGCTCGAAGTCGACCAGAAGGTGGCCCCATACCAACACAATGGCTTGAAAAAAAGAACCTTGCGACTAGACTCATATCTTTTTATTTCGATGTTTTTTATACAACATCTGAATCAAAGATATGACAGTTCCAATTGGATATACATTGGGTTTCATTCGTTGCAAAGAAAACAATCAAGTTCTTTTATTAAATAGAAATAAGAAACCATGGATGGGAAAATGGAATGGCGTGGGAGGTAAATTACAACCACAAGAATTCCCCTTGAATTGTATTATACGGGAAACAGAAGAAGAAACCGGTTTACACTTGACCCAGTTCACCAATAGAGGGGTTTTAACTTGGGAAGTTCACCATACAAGTGAAGGTCATCAAACTTCAAACCAACCAGAAATTGGTGGATTGTATCTATATACGGCTGATATTACGTTGCAACAATATGAAAATTATAGAACTCCGTTGGTTTATAATCACGAGGGAATATTGGATTGGAAGAGTTGGGACTGGATTGTTCATAGAGATAATCTTGGTATTGTTGATAATATAAAAATTATATTTCAGTATCTTTTTGAGAGCAAAGAGGAAGATTTATTTAAAGCACAATACAGTGAAACTAATTTGATTAGCTGTGTTTACTATCCCAATAAAAATCCGTTGTTTGAAACAGGATCTTCTACGGAGTCTAAATTGAACTAGATTAGATAGAGAGTGTATATGCACTGACCTTTTTAGATAAACGATGTATAGAAAATCTATAGAATTATGGTTCTTAGCTGAATTGATTTGCTACTTGGCAAGATAGGGCACTTAATATCATCCTCGCAAAAATTGGACATAAACTTCTCTTCAAGATTGAAAACATCCAGTAATTGGGTATTTCGGCATTAAACCACACCAAGTCACTGAGATTTGCGGCATCCTATCAATTAGCTATATCTTTTTTTCAACGAATCCACCACTTGAAGAAACTACACCGATGCCACGAGTTCCAAAACCGCAACAATAGAATAACCCTGCGATTTTGAAACATCGCTCGATGTCTCCATTGCATACCATCCAATTTGGTGGTCCTAATCTAATCGGACTAATTTTGCCATGACGGTATTGGTTTTACTTGAATAGCCTGATTGAACATATAATTTGGACACGATGCTTATTATAGGAGATGAATTCAGAGATTTGGATTGATGTGGCTATTCATGTTTGCTCTGGTGCTGGATAGGCCGACAAAAGAGCAGAACTTTCCTGTCCGTCTGTTCACCTATAGGTATCCCATTTAGTACTGTCATACGAATTTTGCAACCGATAATTGCGGACGAAACCCAATGTACATTCAATACATACTAACTATTAACACGTATCTACTCGTTTTGTTTCGTTGCAAGAATTCCTCTGTAAACATCATTGCAACCGGATGAAATAATTTGCAGTATTGAATCAATCGTTATTTGATTGATTGCTATTCAGCTTCTTCCCTGGGTTTATTTATCCTCGTGAACACATTATTCCTACATGGATTTGGATTTGGATTCTGATTTGGTATTGCAAGTGATTCTTGGATTGGAAACTGGGGGTACTATTTGTTGGCTTGGATGGGAGGTTTCTGTTTGCAGAGCTAGGGTGTCAGTTGGTGAGGAGAGCTGGGACTCTGTCGAATTCTCAAAATCAGGGATGTATGCAAAAGGTGAGATCATATTATTGAAGTATTGAAGTAGATGGATGTACTGAAATATATTGTTCCAACATGGTTTACAAGAAGATGATTTATTCTCCTTTTGTATGAAAGGGTTGGTTGTATTGGAGATTGTAAAGTGTGTGTCCTAGTGTTCGTTATTTACGAATTGGTGTTACTTATCACTTGTTTAGATTACACTTTTCTACAATAGCTGTTCTATACACGCAAGGACAGTCTAACAATAGAATTGTTTTTGGCTGAGGATTAGCAGTGATAAAAGCTCTTGAGTATTTAAGTTCACTTGTTGCATAGAGATATGAGCTGCTTTACAATGGAACCGTGTGTCCCTGATTTTCAGGGAGAACTAGGCAATTCTAACACCCAACTATACTCTTACTCTTGCAAGGTAGCAGCGCTTGTAATGTGTCCATGCTGTTTACGAGAGCTTACACTTCAAGATTACATTGCACCTACTCTTCTATTAATATACAAATCTACCTAAGTTGTCCAAAGACGGGCAGTACCATCGGCACCGGCACTAAACAACCAAGCTTCTTTAGGATGCCACACAACATCCAAAATACCAATTTGATTGATGATTTTATGACCAGTCAATTTCTTCAATGGCACTAATAACGGATTAGTCATTAAATCGTCGTATACTGCACCATGGAAAACATGAATATTTCCATCATCTGAAGCACTTGCAAATAAAGGTAAATTGCCCTTGTGGAATTTTATGGTACGTACTGCTTTGTCATGGTATCTTAAGGTCTTATATGGTGTTGCACTCAAGTCTAAATCGTGCCATAACACACGTTTATCATATGATGAAGCAATCAAATTATCACCACGAGGGTGTATATCGATTGTTGATAAAAGACGTACACCGGGCATTAATTTTTTGATTAAAACTTGTTGAGCTAAATCGTAGATTTTGATTTGACGTTGTGATGCAACAAATAATTGAGGTTTGAAAGGATGAAATTTTGCATCCATGATTATACCTTTTGATTTCTTGAATGGTGATTGTGATAAATGTTTAGATAATTGATGAATTAATACTGCTGTGTTTTTGGAGTCTGGTGATACAGTTACGAAATAATCACCTTTTCTGTGCCATGTTATCTTTTTGACTGTATTACGACATTGAATTATAGCTGAAATTCCCATTAATGCTTGTTCAGCATTTGGCACTAACCATTTTGCAACGTCTTTCTTAGTTTCAATTGTGGATTCTTCGCCATTGTCATCATCATTATCTTCAGTGGTAACTTTCAAACCTTGTTTCTTAGCACCAAATGTATCGTAACCCCAACCACTTTCGATTCTTAATTTACCTATGTTTTCAATATCAAATCCAAGAATTGGTGGGACAATCAAGAAAATATTCTCACCAACACATGCGGCCAAGATACCGGCTTGAGAATCTGGATTCCATTCCAAACTTTCGATATGGTCCTCGGCGTTTATTTCCTTGTTTATCAACTGTGCTTTAAATACTTGTCTACCGGTTAAACTTTCCCATATTCTAACACTTCCGTCATCAGACCCAGTGGCTAACCATATACCTTGAGGATCAATAGACAAAGTTCTAATTTTGTCTGTATGTCCTTCATATATAGTTGAGCAACGTATAGGGAATGGTCTTAAATCTTTAGGTGATGGTAATTCGGGGATTAAACAATCTGGATCGATGTTCAACTTATTGTGACGTATTCTTGGAGCAAGATATAAATCTAAGGACCTTTCGAATCTTTCTCTAACTGATTCTTGATATCCTGGAACTTGTCTCAAGGACTTATATTTTTGGGGTAAGAAATTTCTTTCTCTATCTACTGGATCTTCCAGTAACCATTTTTCCTTTTCTTCGTCGTTCAAAATATATTCTTCTGGTGGATTATAACTTTCTTCATTCGTTGGTGGTGGTAATTTTGGAGCTCTTAAATTCATGATATGATCAGGTACCTCAACCTCATCTTGCCACAAATCAAAATTGAATTCGTCTTCTTCAATTTGCTCTTTGGCTTGATCAGGTGGTACTATTCTACCTTGTCGGATGGCTCTCACAATTTTCATAACTCTCTTTGCTTCATGTTTGGAAGGAATAAATCTTCTCCTTGGCTCAGGTACGGCAGTTAATGGCATGACTTCTTGATCTTTGGTGAACCAATCAATTAATGGTTCATATGGATTGATGCTTTCATCGGTGTTTTCTTGTTGTTGAATTTTTCTAATCAATTCTAATTCTTCATCAGTTAACTTCAATGAAGTACCTGTATTTTGGTCCAATAATCCAGTCCATCCTTCAGGTAAATCAATAGATTCTAATAATTGATCCAATGCTGATCCTTTAGCTGGTCTCATAATTCTTTTCCCATTTATATCGTAACCAATATGTGGCATTTCTTCATAAGCAGATAATGGAATATTACCAATTGTATTGAAATTTTCAGCATCTGAATCATCACTATCATAAATTGGCTCGATTTCTGGTTTGATGATTCTAGGTTTCCCGTCTGAATATTTTGTGTGAATTTCTTGCTGTTGTGGATCTTTGACCGATAATGATTTTATATTTATTCCCGATAAGTCATCTTTTGGTTCATCTGAAAAATCGTCTGAATCATAATCACTGGGGTCTTCCTCCTCTCCTAAAAGTTTGTTTAATTCTTCTTCTGAGTCGAAATCTCCATCGAATTCACTAATCTCTTCGTCATCCTCTTCTTGTTCTTCTTGCTTATTCTCTTCTTGTTCTTCCTCATTTTCATCGTCGTGGTCATCAACACCATCTAATAAGCCTTCCACATTGAATTCTTCATCTGATTTTTCCTCCTCTTCTTCTTTTTCTTCGACGGGCTTTCTCTTCTTCAGTATAGCCGCTTCCTTTTTCTCTACAACGGGACTATTACTACTATTCTTAGCCATTGTTTTGATGATCGAGTAGGTCTGATGAAAAAAAAATTCAGTTTGGAAGAAAAAAATTCCAATCTCATCTCTTGGATATTTTGCGACACTAGGAGGAATCAGAGCAAAATCAACAACTGCCAATCAAGATGAACTCCATAAAGCAGATAAATCAAATTAATCAGAAAGAGCTAGCCTCAAACACATCCTACAAGTCATCATGGCATTATGATTACAGAGACACGAATTATATTTACATAGGAAACATTCCGCGTAACCTATCGTCAAAGGATGTAATTGTGATATTCAGTCAGTATGGAATACCCACGCATTTGAATTTGATAAAAAATAAAGAAACTGGCAAACATCGAGGATTCGGATTTTTGAAATATGCTAACTTCAAGAGTTGCATTTTGGCAATTGATAATTTCAACGGCATAAAGTTGGGCGATGGACTTTTGAGAGTCGATCATAATTATTATACGTTGCATGCTGGAGAAAACGAGGATGATTATTTGATCAACTATGATGAGATAGCAAAAGAGATCGATGAGAAGGAAGCAATAGAGGGCGGGAAGCAGAAGTTGACCAAAGCCTTTGCCGACAAAAAAGAGCCCGTGGAGGAGAATGACTTCAAAGATATAATGGAAGAGTCCAACAGTAAAAGAGAAGAAGGCGAATCTACAGATTCTACGGAAGGATTTCTCAAGAATGACGAAGACAATGAATTTAAGGATCCAATGGAGCAATTCATAAGAGAAAAGGATGAGTCAAAGAAATTTCATAGATCCCATAGACATAGATCTCATAGGTCACGTCGAGATAAGTCTTACAAGGATCGTGAAAGAAGTCCCCAGCGAGACTAACTGTTTATATCATCTATGTATCTTTTTTAACACTATAATCAAAATAGTACTTAATGAGCTTTTCTTTTGATGCCAAATCCAAATCTTGGTTTATCAATTGTAATGAATTCAATTCGAAAGAGTTCCTCAATTTCTTTTCGTCGAATGAATCAAACTTATATATCTTCATACGAATACTTCTTTTCGATAAGTTAGCTAATAATTCGAAGGTATACTGGAATTTGTTTACGTGGGGAATAGGCAACGTGAAGTAATTGGGTGTCAATTTGACAACTAATGTCTTCAAGTTGAAGCCATCAAATGTATACTTTGGAGTTTTGATAAATGGCAAAATGGATTTATTGTTTGATGGAGTTCCTTCTAATAACAAAAATACGATGTTTCCTTTGAACTTAGATACATCTTCGACTAACCGACCTTCTGCGTATGTAAAACAGTGGTTGAATAAAGACCAAGGAGAATATTGATACAATTGACCTGATTTGTTAGGCACTAGTATTACCACATTTGAAGTGCCACTTAGCAAAGCATAAAGATATCCATCCACTGGTGTGATATAGTTTGAAATAATTAAATCACTTGGTTTGGGTTTATAAGTTTTTAACTTGTGAACTTGTGAATTCTTGACTCCATCGACTGAAAAGTCTATCGTACCAAATCCGAATAAAATTGATAATACAAATTGCAAGACCAATGATAAGCCAGTGGTGGTATACAAGATGGATGCAAGAAGAAAGAACGGTAATTTAATAATAAAAATTGGGGACTTGATTAAAACTGATATGGCAGTTCTGAAAGTACTCTTTTGAAAACTGGGCAATTGTTGGGGCATAAAAGGTGATATACCCGTTGCCTTATCCCTCCAGCTTGAAAACTTCTCCATCTATCACTGATTGCTTGTACGTTGGTTTGTTGGTTGTAAAAAAATTTGTTTGGCACTATCAAATGCTCGTTTTGTTTGACGCATGATCTAGACCACACAAAGGAATGCCATCTACAGTTAGTAATCCTCCAATTAAGCAAAATAGTTCCAAAAGTCAAATAAAATCATTTACTAAGATAATATACACTAGTTCACTCACAAGTAACCAATATTAAAAAGAAATAAAGTAAAAATACATAAGTGTGAATTCAAGCAATCCTAACAACTTGCTTATAATTCTTGAGAAGCTCCGGTCTTGGCTTTTTTGGCTGGTAATAATGATTGATGAATGTTTGGTAAAACACCGCCTTGAGCGATGGTAACATGTCCTAATAATTTGTTTAATTCTTCATCATTTCTGATGGCTAATTGTAAATGTCTTGGGATGATTCTTGATTTCTTGTTATCTCTTGCGGCATTACCAGCTAATTCCAAAATTTCAGCAGCTAAATATTCTAATACTGAAGTTAAGTAGACTGGAGCACCAGAACCAACTCTTTGAGCGTAGTTACCCTTCTTTAATAATCTATGTACTCTACCGACTGGGAATGTTAAACCTGCTTTGGCTGATCTTGTGGTTGAAGCTTTTTCTGTTGAACCGGCTTTTCCTTTACCTCCTGACATTGTGATTGATTAATACGTATATATATAAAATTGATATGAAGAAAGAAAAAAAAAAGAAGACTTTAGAAAAAGATTTTGTTGATTGTGTTGAGGATTTGATAGCTTTTTTATATTTTCCTTCTGTTTTGTATGTTTTTTGTATCATGAGTATCCTGTCCATTTGGTTGGTGGCACTCTCTCTTTCTCTTTCTCTCTTTCGGTGCGGGCGTGGCTAGGTGCCGCTGCCCCTCTCTGGTTCTCCTGCCACTCTCTCCGATTCTCAGATATACTCTTGGACTTGAATTTACTCTTATTTGTTTGTTCCTGTGGTAATTGCACGACTTCTTCTCTTCCTTATCTCACTCGAACACACACATACACGCTCTCTCTGTTGTACGCTGGTCTTTCTCTCTCCTTCTCACTGTCGTTCTATTGTTTGTTTTGATTTGATTTTACTATCGCGCGGTGTTTTGTACCACCACTGAACAGCAGAACTACACACTAAGTACAGAGCATTACTGAACACAACAGAGAAAGAGAAAGGAAGAAACAAAGAAAAAATAGCCAACCATAAATATCCATCAAATTCCACGACCAACTTTTACTTTTAATATCACTTTTTCTTTTCCTTCTTTCTTAGTTTTCTATCTTAATCTAATCAATTAAATTTCATATCACATTTAACAATGGCCCCAAAAGCTGAAAAGAAACCCGCTTCCAAAGCCCCAGCTGAAAAGAAACCAGCTGCTAAAAAGACAGCCTCTACCGATGGTGCTAAGAAGAGAACCAAGGCTAGAAAAGAATCATACTCATCATATATCTACAAAGTCTTGAAGCAAACTCATCCAGATACCGGTATTTCTCAAAAAGCTATGTCAATTATGAATTCTTTTGTCAATGATATTTTCGAAAGAATCGCCACTGAGGCTTCTAAATTAGCTGCTTACAACAAGAAATCCACAATCAGTGCAAGAGAAATCCAAACTGCCGTTAGATTGATCTTACCAGGTGAATTAGCTAAACATGCCGTTTCTGAAGGTACTAGAGCTGTTACTAAATATTCTTCTGCTTCTAATTAAGATGGTTTTGAATGATTAGTTACGCTGAGTTTATTTTACTTCTTTGATTATTATGATATGTTTTAGTTTTGTATATTAATATAGGTTTTTGAAAGTGTACATTAGTTAAAATTTTGATTTTTTTTTATTGTAGATTAGATGATGGCTTGTATATAATGCTCTATTTCTATTCAGTTGGTCTTGTCTTCCTGATCGGCTGTTTCTTTAGTATCATAAAATATGATGAATAGCATACAACAAAGTATGTTGAGTAAATGATGTAGCCAAAAGGTATGGCGGCTTCCATAAATCAATGAGTAAAATATAATATAGGCAAGAAACCATTGAACGTATTTCACATATTTCTTATTGATCTTTGGTAGTTTTCTAAATTTATTTTCTTGAACAAGTAGTAAGATGGGTAGGATGGATAGCAAGTTATGGTGTGAGCTGAATGGAGTTTTCCAATTAACTGATAAATTATGTATAAATACAATCATAATTGGAATGTTTATTGGCAAGATCCAAAGCATTAAAATCAACCATGATATTTGATAGTTGAGTGCGTATGTACTGTGCCAGTTCCTAACGACGTTGATCATTTGTATACAACAGCATATGGTATAGACTATCTGATATGGAATGTAAATGGGAATCAGTACAAGGGCTAATAATGTAGCTGCTAATCTACGCTTACTGCTCGAACGATCTAATATTTTGATCTCGGGTATTCGATCTACGATGAATCTGGCCCCGGTCCCTAAAAATATTAATGTGGAGTACGTTATGATTAGGATGAATGTGGCGAGTAAGTATAAGATTATTCCCGTGAATGTTATCTCTTCTTTCAAGCCTAAATAGAATGTATTCGTTTCATATTTTGAATGTAAGCTTAGATTGATCTCGTTATAGTCTTGCAACACCACGGGATCAGTTAAATGAAGTATTGTTTGAATGAAAGTTAGCTTCATCAATGGATTAGTTAAAATCAACAGAAGAGCAATAACCCACCACCATTTCTGATTAACGTAAATCAAAACCTGAATAAACGAAGGAAATTTTGGATACATCTTGAATTGTATTATCAAAATCATACAAATAATAGAAACCATCATGGATATGATTGAAATCCTATATCTCAAAACTAGTAATTTTAAACTTGAAATTACATCAATTGAAACGTTAACATCTATATCTCCTGCTTTATCTGACCAGATCTGTAAATTCAATCCATATACTGATTTCACCTTGTATGAAACAAATGGAGCAATTCCATGTAAAGTCAATCTTAATTCACTGGGAAAGTTAATGTGCCATTTGCTTTCATAAGGTTCGTCTGTCCATTGTCTCATAAACATATTAAAACTGTCCCCTTCTTTTTTGCCATTGAATCTTGTTTTCACCTTGTATACAAATATGCTGTTCCAGATTGCAGGAATATTGATGTTTGTACATAAGTCAATATGAAATGAACCACGTATTCCAGAAGTAAACAAATCCCAAAGAGTTCCTTCTATAGTTCTTTCTTCTTCTGGAACGACCTGAGCAATTATAAAATCCTGCTTGGTCAAAAGTCCATCTTGTACTAATAAAATATATTCGTAATGGCCTAAACTTGTAGAGTTCAACTCTAAACTGTAAAATGGTGATTTTTCCCCACCATATGAAGAATCCGCCAAATCATTCACATCGTTGCTTGCTCGCGGAATAATCGATACATCTTTGGAAATATCGAAACATTGCATTGATAGTGTTGACGCACTTTCGTAGTCATTCTCACGCAGTTGTAACTCCTTATTCTTGTATTTAGAACACACAAGAATAGAGGTTCCGGATTTCTCTAACGGAGACATCGGCATTGACGAAAGGTATGAAAAACGCTTACCATGAATAGGTAACAAATTATATTTGAAAGCCAATTGATTTTCCTTAACTCTTATCTCATTGCCTTCCCATCTTTGAACTTCCTTCAAATCAATTTCTACCTTTATTTCCTCACCATCGAGTTGATCTAGTCTCGCATAATCTTCAAACCCAGCTAAGAAATAATTTTTGAAAATCTTCATTCTCTCTTCCAATGGATATGTCTTTTCACTCACCTCAAAATTAACTACTTCGAGTAAACTTTTAGCTATTCTTGTTCTCAATTGAGCGCACCAAACTATAGCCAAATGATCAATTGGTGTCCAAACCATAGGTATCCCCGTGGTAAATGCAGTAAATCCGTTACTTGGCGGAACTAAGAAAGTAAGGGTTGTATAATCTGCAGGTAGAGTTGAATCTAATCCGCCACCTGTTAAGGAAATTAACGAAATATCCTTCAACCTATTATGTGCGATTTTTGCGTACTCTGACTTGGTGTCGAGGTTGAATCCCTCGAACCAGAATCTATCTACAGCTGAGTATAACTTTAGCAAATCACCATCAAATGTTAAAGGAGCAGCTGCATGAGGCGAGGATAATGTCAATATTGTATTTATTGAATCTTTGACATAGTTAGGTAATGTCACCATCACTCTTGCAACTATTCCACCCATTGAATGTCCAATAATTATTACTGATTTTGGAGGATGTTCGTTATTTGAATACAAGTCAAGTATGAATCTAACTGCTTCATTCAAGAATTCAGCTTGGTCCAAGATAGTTCTTCCATGAAATGCCGTAAAGTCTTCATTAAAATCTGCAGTGAAAAAATCAAGGTTTCTTATTTTTGAATTCTTCTGTAAATGTTCTTCATATTGATCAAAATACAAAGATGCACTTTCAGCCGCTATAGATCTAGCTTGTCTGAAACTCCCAGCATTACCTGGTACGAATAACACTGGTATTCCATCTAATAATATCCCATTCTCGTCGGGAATCCTATCCTTTCCTTGTTCACGATATAGATATAATGAATATTTTGAACCGAATTTTGTATGTGATTCATCAAATGACTTTATTCTTGCGTATGATGGTCCCATCCACACCACTCTACAACCTGGTGAATCTGGTCCTGACAATGGTGATGTGTATGCATATGTTGTTAAGGTAAATAGAATCCCACCTAAAAATAGTAGAATATACAATGTATACTTATTGGCTCGTATACGAGGTGGATCCATTATATAAGCAGGTAATTAATTGATGAACCATGTGGAGATGGTAGATGTATACGAGCTTTTGATATTGATGAATTTTGAATTTTTCGCTTCAGACAATTTCACTGTCTTGAAATCTTGGTTGATAAAAGCAGACAGGTATAACAATGAATTAATTACAACAAAAGACTATAAACAGAAGAATCAATAAATATGTAAATAATATACATAAAGTATATGAACTCAAACTAGTCTGATGATCTTGCAAAATAATAGGGGATGGCAGTAAAATAGGTAAGTAGCAAACTAAACATTTCAAATCAATACAGGAACAAAATAAAATTAATGTAATAAAATAGAATCATTTAACGACAACAAAGGATACACAATAAAGAGACACCAAAAAGTTTATTCAAATTCATTAATTCCATCAATGATAGCTCTGCGTAGTCTCTTGACCCTATTGGATTTCTTAGGTTTCTTAGGTTTCTTTTCGGGCTCTTTCTTCTTTTCCTCTGCTGGTTTTTCAACTTATTGGGTTTTTTCTTCTTTGGTATAGTCGTGAACCAACTTGTAAGAATCAACTTTTTTGAAACCAGTTTTGATATGACCCCAAACATTCTTCAAGACAGGATGACCGATTTTACCAACTAAGTTGTCACCATGAACTTCTAAATGTTTCAAATATTGCCTTGTAAATGGTGAAACTTCATGTCTTTTCTTCAAAAATATAACATATACTAATACAGGGCTTAATGACCTTTTTCTCCAAGCTATCATTCTTAACACTAACCAAACAAATGTAATCAACTCAATTCCACTTGCAACCTGGATTGATTTGGCATTGTTGTTGCTGATAAATGTTGTGATGTGTTTCGAAATTGGGGATTTATCGAATCCAAAAATTGGCAATATATATCCATTGATATACGCCAATACATGAAAAGATGAAAAAACGGCAAATGGAACTAACGTCAACAAAACGTATGGTCTCAAAAACAATAAAAACCCAGCCAAAAGGAAGTAATGAGTGTTATCATCCTTAATTAAAAGCTGAAATTTCAATCCATTTTTTTCCACCAATTGGAAAAGCAATATACCAAAAGATGATAAAACACCTAATAATGTAACAAAATACCAAACTTTATAAAATTTGGGCAAAAACTTCAAGTAAGTCAATGAAAAAAAGAAAAATCCGGTTAACGTCAACACATTACCCAAAAACCATGCGAATTGCAAAGTTTGGACAGTTTTGATTAATTTTTCTTTATCGAATTTTGAAGCAGGTTTAGCGGTTTCTGGAGCTTTAGTATCAGCTGTCATCGTTGAAAATTCAATTGATGCTATGAATGAACAATTATGGAGTAAAAGAAAAGGGTTGTTTCTGAAAGAACAAAGTTGAATTGTGATAGTTACATTTTTTTCCTTTGCTGTCTCCTTGAAAAGGGTTTTCAACTGAAGAAGATAATTGTGAAATTTAGGTATAATTCACACAAACACTAACACAAACACAGTACACACAGACATTTGCAGTAGTATTCGGCACTCTATTTACTAATCTCATAGGCGAAACTGTCTCGATCGAATTACATGATTACGTATAGCAAGATGGAATTGTAAATCCATTTTTTCTCAGAGCAACCAAACTTCGAGAAGGCTAAATCACACAATTTGTTATCGTGATTCCACACTTGCCACCCAGTCACACTACTGTAACCTCTTCTTTCTTACAGATCCATCGGTCTTTGTAGTACGGTTTTTCATTTGTGAAACAGCCCAATCAAAATACAACACTCGCTTTACACCTAAAGTAAATTTTTGGTTCCCCTCACAAATTTCACTCTATCAATAACGAAACTAGCTCATAATTCACTACAATATATATACTTGAAAAGATTTACTAATACTATATAAATGCTAACCTTTCTTTACTAAATCTCTTTAACGTAAAAACCCTTTACGACTCTTTTGTGGTGCGGGTTGTACTGGAGGTTCTTGCGGTAATAATTTTTGCTTTTCCAATTGTGTTTTCTTCTCCTCTAATAATTTGATTTGTTTGGTTAGCTTATCCTTCATTTCTTTATGTCTTGCAAATAAATCAGCTTCTGATCTTTGTAATTTCTTTTCCTTTTCACTAACTTTTTGTTGAAATACCAGTTTCATTTCCGCTTCCATCTTAGCTAATTTTGCTTCGTGTAATGCTCTTTCTTCCTCTTGTCTTGCTGTTGGATCAAATTCTCTAAACACGGTATGATCCTGTTCAATACCCATCCTTTTCAATTTATCAGTTCGATAGTTTTCATACAACGTCTTGGAAGTGTTCTCTTTTAATTCCTCTAAAAAGTTTCTTATTAATAGCTGACGTAACTTAACAAAATCATTATGATTTTCATTATCTACTTCAATGATACCCCATGGATATTTTCTACCTCTGACTAATCTACCATCATTAGTTTGTACTTCCTTTGTAGATCCAACCACAGCAAATGGAAAAGTATCTATAATCAGTTTAGTATTGGCAATTGCCTCTTCATCATCATCTTCAAAATCATTTGGTTTGAAGACTTTAATACCTTGATGATTAATGTCAGCCAATATTCTGTGCTTAAATTCCAAAATTTCTTGATCAGTTAATGTATCAGATTTTGCAATGATTGGTATTAAATTTACCTTTTCGTAAACTTGTTTCATTAAAGTGATATCTAATGATCTTAATGAGTGACCTGTTGGTTCAATGAAGTACAAAAATGCATGAATCCTGTTGTCAACAATACTTGATCTATTAATTCTTGATTCAGCTTCCAAGTAGGAGTCAAATCTGCTATTAATCTCATCAACAATCGGTTTCCAAGAATCAACATTATTGATAGATTCACCAAATCCTGGTGCAGTTATAACACTAACTTTTAATTTTACGCCATCTTCATCAATCTCTGCTTGCGTGGATCTAATCTTTACAGAAACATTGTCTCTATCTTTATCTGACTCTTCTTCTTCTTCAAATTCATCAAAATCTTGCTTATCGCTTATGACTTCACGATTAAATAAGGTATTGATTAAAGTGGCTTTTCCTAATCCACTTTCACCAATGGCCATAATATTTAAATTAAAACCTCTTCTAACAGATTTTCTGTGCCATTGTTTAGGTAAATTGGCAAACCCAACATATCCATTCAAAACTTTTTTGATGATTTTGATATCTTGTGGAATAGATCCTGGTGAGTGTTGATCAACTATATTTAATATGTTAGTATTATTTATGGTTATAATTCACAATGAGCGTAATGAAATAGTTATAATGAATCGCTTTTTCGAGCTAATTGCAATGAACTGGTTTAATACATACGTGAAGCCATCATTAAATCTTAATTCTTATTGATGTTGTTTTCAAGTGTTGGTTATGTAGGCGTCTCACAAATATAGAAAGGAACTTCCGTGCTTCTTCAAATTAGAAAATTGTTTGTTAACTCTTCACTATCAATGGATTGATTTATGTTTGTCTACTTTATGACAACTCAATTTAACTCTCAAATAATTCAATCGAAGATGGAGATTGTTGTTTTCGTGTTGTTTGTTTTATTTGTTCATTTTTTTCTCTGTGTTTATGACCCTCGATTTTTTTGCAAAATCCTCAATAATTGCATGTTAGTATGTATGTACGGATTCGATTAATTCTCACATAAAACAGTGGTGACATATCGCGTTTGGCACGTGACTTTTATTAGATTGCAAATTTATCATACTAATTGAATTTTGCTCTTGATGGAAAGATAATAATTGGTATTTGATGTATCACTTCTTGTTCTTAAGTTACTTTTTTTGTGCTTGTCAATTTTTTGAAGGAGCATTTCGGTCAATTGAATTATTGAAAAAGTGTAATTGCATCGTACAATATTAACTTGGATACCTGGCTTTCTGATAATAGCTTTTATTTGTATATACTGGATGTTATACTTTCTTGAGACAGTGATAAGAAAGTGGACTAAATAATCAAAAAGTTATTTACATATACAAATTTTACATATGGTAGTGCTGTTATAGACGAGGAATTCATTTGAAGTTTATCTCTATAATTTTTCAGAATTGATCCAAATTGATAATAATTTATCAAATAATCCTGAAACTACCACGCTGTAATCCAACACGTCAGTGTGGCATAAGTGAAACCCACAGTATTATTTGTCATTGTATCGACGATAAAATATCATATATTGTACAAATTTATATACCCTTATATGTGCAATATGCTTCGTTACTTCTCTCCACTATCCACTTCTTTCAATCGACTTAACAAAAACTCCAAGCCTATCCTGGCAAATTCAGTCATATTCGTTGCTCTATCACTACTCCCTGTCTTACTCGAAGTTGAGTTATCTCCATTAGGGCCAGATAATCCAAGAAAAACAGTCCCCACATCATTACCGCTCGTCTCATTTTCTTTGTCATCCTTCAAGTGTAAATCGGTAGATGGTCCAGCAAACCCTGTTTCTGATAACACATACGTTGAACCTAATTCGTATTTTGTAGTTCTTGCAAGTTTCAACGCAACTTGTTCTGATGGTCCCATGTAATTTCTAACTTCTTCATCAGTCCATCCTGATAATATTAATCTTTGTCTTAACGAATATACTAGTTTTCCACCAATGTAGAAATTTGAAGCACCCGGGACCGACACTATATAAGCTGATATTAACCCACCACAAGCTGCTTCCGATATGGCTAATGTTTGATTTCTAGATCTTAGGATTGAGGCTATCTCCTCAACAATTTTGGTAATATCCCCCTGAGGAAACGACATCGAATGTGAGTTGTCTAATGTATGTATTCTAAAAGCAATTGACTACCAAGGACTCGTAGTGCAAAGAGTTCTGTTGTTGTAGGAAGAATATGGCCCATATGGTGATATTTTCCACTGGAAACCGGTAGTGTAAGATTTTCTAAAATTTCCAGCAGTATCTTTTTTTTCTCCAACAGTTCCAACAGTGGCAACCATCAATAAGGATATACATTACACCAAATCAATAATTCAATTATAGCATTTACACAATGGTATCTTCAAAATCATTAAAGTTCCATGCCGGAAAAGTACAATACGACGAAGATACAAATCGCTGTACACCATTGCCACAGAAAGGAGTTATATCAATAAAGCCAAGTATTGAAGAACCTGATTTTTTAGATTTCACATGGACAGCAAAACAAGATTCCACACAATCAAGTGTTGGCACAATAGAAAGAGATGAATTGCTATTAATACCTGGAGATGTCACAATCAAGCATATAAAATCCTGTAATACTGGACGGGTATTTGCGTTAGCATTTTTGAGTAGTGGTGCTAAATACTTATATTGGTTGCAAGATGTCGGAGATATAGATCAGTTAGATAAATTGACTGAAAAAGATCAAAAGATTATGCAAGATATAGTTGATTTAATAAGTGTTAATGACGAAGAGGATATAGAAGAGGACGAAGAGGAAGACGACGAGGAAGAGAATGTTAAGAGGGAAGAAATTAAAGCGTAAGTAAGTTTTTTATAATCGAATATACACACTAATGTAGTACTAACTCAATTTAGTGAGCAACCTGAAGCTCAATCTCAGCCCCAACCTAGTCAAAACCAATCTCAAAATCAAATAAAACTACCAATTAGTTCAATTTCTTCAGTGTTAGATGCATCAACTATAGAATCACATCTTGATAAATTTTCTCTTGAAGAATTAAAGGAAATGTATGGAGAGTATCTTTCAGAGTCAATTACATCAAACCCTACAAAGGCACAAATAATGGATGTAATAAGAAGTGGCTTTTTTCAACAGTGTGAGCAAAAATTAAGTGAACTGTTAAGAAGCAACACTGGAGCTGGATATTTGATGGCACAAAGTTTAAAGTTTGAATATCAAGGTGAAGGAATTGATGGGTTTTTGAATGGGATTAGACAGTTAGCTAAGAAAGAACAAGAGGATAAAGATGAAGAAACGAAAAATTAATTATGTAAGCACCGAGAAATACTACGTCATGGGTTTAAGGTACAAGAAATGTTAAATGAGTAAATCTGGTTATAGCAATTGAATATAGTCTCGTAGTGGAAAAAAATACATATATATATATTCAATCGAGGCTCCCCTCACAGTTACTCCATAGTTTCTAACTTCCAATAATTATAAAGTGATGAACGATGATAGAGTAGAATTATATACACAACCTGAAGAACACTCGCGAAAAGGATCGATTGAAGAATCAACAAAAGAGAAACTCGAAGAACTAATTGAGAGACATCCAGTATTACCACCAGATTTGAATGCGAGCGTTAACCCAGACAAAGCCGAAGAGGATGTGAAAAGGTCCGCTGATGTAGTGCACGAGAAGAATCAGGATGGGGTTGAATATGATCACGACGGATTGGAGATACCGCAAGGGATGATACCCTTGGACAGTCAATTCAGTACCGCTGAAGTCAAGAAGATTGTCGAGGTTGCTAAAGAGCAAGGAATTTTGGAGGATAGCGTCGATATGAAAGTTGTCGAACATGGTGAATTGGGAGATCGCATAAGTATTACTGACATACCTACTCAACCAAAGGTAGACGTCACGGATGAAAAAAAAGACCAATAACCAAATTGTTGCCTGTTATATGATTGATATTTACGAAAATTTAACTATATATGACGTACGAAATGTACTTCTTGTCGTGCCATATTGCCTCTCCTATGTTTATTTGCCTTCCTGTAGGCAATCAATCACCACTCTAGTAACAATACATCCTACATTTTTCAACACTCAATAACTTAACTTAAAACTCTTCTATTAAAATAATATACAAATCATAAAACGAAGTAAAATAAAACCCAAAGATATTTATTACATTTAACCACCGAAACCATACAAGGTTCTACCTTGTCTCTTAAGAGCATAGACAACATCTAAAGAAGTAACAGTCTTTCTCTTAGCATGTTCAGTATAAGTAACAGCATCTCTAATAACGTTTTCTAAAAATTGTTTCAAGACAACTCTGACTTCTTCATAAATCAAAGCAGAAATACGTTTAACACCACCTCTTCTTGCCAATCTCCTGATAGCAGGTTTTGTAATACCTTGAATGTTATCTCTCAAGATTTTTCTGTGTCTTTTGGCACCTCCTTTTCCTAAACCTTTTCCTCCTTTTCCTCTACCTGACATGATTGATTATAATTATTAATTGATTGATAAAGCAAGAAAGAAGAAAAAAAGAAGAGATAACAAAAAAAATGTTGACGTGGATTTCAATCGATATTTATGTTGTGGTGTGTAGATTTGGTTTGTTGCATTTCATTTCCAATGGGGTTTTACCAGTGCGTGAAGTGAAACAGTGGCCCTTGTGGTGCTACCGCAGAAGAAACGGTACCAATCTTGTAGCAGCACAAATGGCCCATGAGAAGTTCTCGCAGAACAAACAAAAGACAAGCCTTCCAGGTAGTGTACAGACCACAAGATGAACAAAAAGCTCATACTGTTTACATCACTAAGTAAATAGGGGTCCTTTAGTAATTCTCAGCATTAAAAGAACAAAGTGCGACTTCTCTTGCTCCGTGTAACTTCTCTTCCCGTCCACCTGATTCACACAAAACAAACACACTGATAGAAGTAGGCAAACATAATATAAATAATCTACCAAATCCCAACACCAAATTTGAAGTTACAGTTTCTCTCTTTCCTTTTATCTTTTTTTATTTTATTATCACATATATACTTGTCAACAATGGCTAGAACTAAACAAACAGCTAGAAAATCCACAGGTGGTAAAGCCCCAAGAAAACAGCTAGCTTCAAAAGCTGCTAGAAAGTCCGCACCATCCACTGGTGGTGTCAAGAAACCTCACAGATATAAGCCAGGTACCGTTGCTTTGAGAGAAATTAGAAGATTCCAAAAATCTACTGAATTATTAATTAGAAAATTACCTTTCCAAAGATTGGTCAGAGAAATTGCTCAAGATTTCAAAACCGATTTAAGATTCCAATCCTCTGCAATTGGTGCTTTACAAGAAGCTGTTGAAGCTTACTTAGTTGGTTTATTCGAAGACACTAACTTGTGTGCTATCCATGCTAAGAGAGTTACTATTCAAAAGAAAGATATTCAATTAGCTAGAAGATTAAGAGGTGAAAGATCTTAGGTTACTTTTAATTCGGGGTTATTTTTATATTTAATTCTTTTGTATTATTTTAGTTATATCTTTTTTGATGTCATTTAAAAGGAAGAAACTGATTCGTAGGAGTGTTAATTGAATATTTCGTGAGTGTAAATGTTGTGATTTTGTTTTGGTTTCGATATTTTGCCTCAATTGTTTTTTTCTCATTTTTTGCAGTCATACACCAAATCACAATTGTCATACATTCAAGACGCAAGCTTTTCTATACATAGCTAATAAGGGTACATATGTGGTTGGTAAATTATGTCCAATATATCTATTTATCATCAATCCACCATTCAACAAATTTTCTTCGAATACAAAGTTCTTCAGACAATTTCACGATCGGCAAGAAATAAGTCCTGATTATAACTACAATAGCTCCGCTGAAGGCACTTTACTTATGCTTTGCCTTTCTGATCGGAAGAAAATCCTGTTTGTATAGTGGCAATTGTAGCAGTGTTTCATCCGACAATAATCAGGTAATAATTTGAACTTATTCATTAAGCACTAGCTTTGTAGAATACTCAGGAACATCACTACTTGTACGAATTTCATCTAGCTTCATACCAAACTTAATACTCAACCTCCAGAAACCAGGTAGCAAAGTTGCACCAGCCTCAAGAGAACTTGTTCCATTGACCTCGCTCTCGAACAATGCTGCAATATCATCATGAATCAACGTAGCGTCTGATAGAATTGGATAGTCATTATACCATTTTTGAATCCGAACAAATAGGAGTATCTAGCTGGAAATATGCACATAGTTCCCTCAATAATTATCAGCGTGCATTCGTTACTAACAGTGCAATACCATAACTCTTTGTCCTATGTTGTCTCAATACTTTGTAATTTCAACTCATGATAAAGTTTCGATTTATCGTCCAATTCAACCCATGAATCTCAGTGCTTGATTCTCAATATATATATATATTGATGGTATGTTGTGTCTGAAAGAACTGTATGGCAAAGACTTGGTTTTCTCAACATCTCAGTCTACAAACGGCGGTGGAGCTGGTGTTCTGAATGAATAATTCGGATTATAATATCCAAAACGTCTATCACTCAAATTCTAGTCCTAGGGAATTGTCCTTTGGATTCTTTGCGAGAGGAAGCATGAAAAGGATTACCGACACATTGGAGTCGATAACCCTGAATCTGCAAAAGCTAGAATCACTGATTTGTTTTCTTATGAAGAGAAGAGGTGGTGAACGAGTTACTTAGGGTTACTTAGAGCGACGGTATCTGGTAACGTATATATACTAGCGTCTCATTTAAGCAGTCCTTATCAAATATATTTTTGGCTGCGTAACTATTAACAAATCAGGGTGATGCTGGTAGCTGACAAAAAGTGTGCGCTAACGTACTGTCCTCCCGTACGGCAGACATCATCAAGCAGGCGGCAAGAAAGCTGCAAACAACGCAGTCTGTACAAAGTTCCACATGATGACATACGATATCGCTACCTTTGCCCAAGGTTTAGTCAAATTTGATGCCATGGTCCAATAAAGCAATGGCGAGAAGCTTGTGATACGATTTAGTATCTGAATATTCCAAACAAATGTCCCACCAAGCATGATTAAGGTGTTAATGATGATTACCGCTAGTAGCTTTCTGCTTCTTGGTAATTCAAAATACATGTCGAATATAGAATACACGTTGAAGCTTAATACTGGCAACACCAACAAGAAGTTTGGTATATTGCCCAATGTCCAATATCTCAAGAAACCGACATTCCAGTAATGTTTTTGGGCATATTGAAACAAGCTTGGTATCGAGTTATTGCACCATTCTCGACCAGGGCAAAACATCCAGTAGTGATACATGTTTTGGAACAAAAACGTAATGAATAATATTGAGCCTGAAAATATGGCCCAGCAACACTGGCGTAAATTCTTATTCTGGATAAAGTGATATAAGTCAACAAGGTAGATTGCGCCTAAAAATAATCCGTTGGCACGTATAGTATAATTCAACGCACATAGTACCCCACTTGAAATATACAACGAGAGATTTATTATTGATTTGTTGCTCGTTGAGTTTATATCATTGAAGTTGACTGATTTGAAATACACATAAAACACGAGTAAGGACAACAAGTTACTTGCGTTCTCTGAGTAGTTTGTCGTCAAGAATACACCTGCCGGTGACAAAATCATCAATAAACTACTCCAGTAACTTAATTTTTCATTGAACTCATTCGTTAAGTAAAATAACACTATGCTAGATAGAAAGTGACAGATGTTGGATATGATCACGCTTACTAGCTGTATACGATAGTACTCTCCCTTGAATAAATTCATAGCTTTGATCCAGCCCGGACAAAATACAAACTGGTGTTCAAATCGTATAGGATTCACAAATAAATCATTGAAATAGACACAATCCCAAACAATCAATTTATGTAGTATATCTGAAATGATGGAGTTATATGGAGACAGAGGTAGTTTGTTTATGATGATCTGCGAAGATGTATCAAATTGACAAGGTGTGAAGTAGATGATAATTAACTGAACTGTCTTGACTACCACGAATGTACGTAGTAGTTTCCATATTGGTATTTTCATGGGATATGCAACCAGTTGTATGTAAACTTGTCTCTGGTTAAGAGATTTTTTTATTTATTTATTTTTCACGTTATGATTTCGCATTGAAGATTTCTATATTTCTATACCATAAAGCGTTTTATAAGCCCCTTCCATTATTTCTTGTTAGCAAATTGTGAGTCGAAAGAAGAGATAATTCCCTCAACAGATTGTGGATTAGATAATGTAGAGATGTCACCCAATTGATCAGCTTCGTTTGAGCTAATTTTTCTTAAGATTCTTCTCATGAGTTTACCTGATCTTGTTTTTGGCAAGTCTTGAACAATAATAACTGATTTTGGAGCAGCAAAAGGACCGATTTCTTTTCTCACTTGTAAGACCAAGTCTTTTCTCAATGTGGTTTCATCGCCTGCGACTTCCTTCAAGGCAACAAAAGCGATAACAGCTTGACCAGTAATATCATCGTTAATACCGACAACCGCTGCTTCACCAACTCTACTATCTTCAATCAAGGCAGCTTCGATCTCGGCAGTTGATAATCTATGACCACTTACATTTACAACATCATCAACTCTACCTCTAATCCAGTAATAACCATCATTGTCTCTGGCAGCACCATCACCAGTGAAGTAATATCCTGGATATGGGTTCATATACGTATCCATGTATTTAGTATGATTCTTGAAGACAGTTCTTGCCATTGATGGCCAATGGTCTTTAACAACCAAAACACCTTCAACATCATTACCTTCAATTTCGACACCTGATACTGGATCAATTAATGCAGTCTTGATACCGAAAAATGGGTATGAGGCAGAACCTGGTTTGTTTGGGGTGATACCAGCAAGAGGAGCAACTAAATGTGAACCTGATTCTGTTTGCCAGTAAGTATCAGAAATATGACATTGGTTCTTACCAATATGTTCATTATACCATTCCCAAATATCTGGTGAAATTGGTTCACCGACTGAACCCAATGTTCTCAATGAACTTAAGTCATATTTAGAAATTTCTTGTTCACCGGCTTTACGTAATAATCTTAAAGCAGTTGGCGCAACATAAAAGTGGGTAGCTTTATGTTTTTGCACAATTTGCCAAAATCGGCCATAATCTGGATAAGCTGGGGTACCTTCAAATACGATAGTTGGAATACCCAATAATAATGGACCATATAAGGCATAAGTGTGACCAGTAATCCAACCGACATCACCAGCGGTGAATAAGATGTCTTCTGAATGAACATCAAAAACATATTTGGTAGTCATAGCAGCGCCTAACAAGTAACCTGCGGTGGAATGGACAACCCCTTTTGGAGTACCAGTAGAACCTGATGTGTACAATAAAAATAATGGGTCTTCGGAATTGACAGGGACAGGTGGTAAATACCCGGCAAACTTAGCGGATTCTTCATCCCAATAATAATCTCTACCTTCAACTAATGCAATAGCTGGATTACCAGTTCTCTTAAATACAAGGACTTTTTCAACAGTTGGACAGTTAATTAAAGCTTCATCACACAATTTTTTAATATTTGTAGTTTTACCACCTCTTCTACCTTCATCACAAGTAATTAAAGCTTTGCAACCAGCGTCATTTACTCTGTCTTTGATTGATCCAGATGAAAAACCAGCAAAAATAACTGAATGCGCAGCACCCAATCTTACAATTGCTAACATGGAAATTATAGCTTGAACATTCATTGGTAAATAAACTGCAACAGTATCTCCTCTTTTGATACCCCAACTTTTCAATACACCTGCAACTTTTGAGACTTCTCTTAACAATTCTCCATAAGTCAATATATAAGAGTCTTTTTCTTCATCAGCTTCGTAAATAATGGCTGGCTTGTCAGGGTTTGCTAAAGCATGTCTATCAACACAATTATAAGAAGCATTCAATTCACCACCCAAAAACCAAGCTGCATCACCATCTTTCAAAGTACCCGATTTGACTACGGAAAATTCGCGATCCCACGACAATAATTCTTTTGCCAACGGACCAAAAAATCCTTCAGGATCTTGAATCGATCTTTGATATAATTCTTGGTAGTGTTGAGAACTTTTAATGAAACCATTTTTTGGTTGTCTTTCGAAGAATTCTTTAGGAGTTTCTCTTAATTTTACTCCGTTAGCTTCGTGAACAACTTTATGACTGAATTCAACTGTCATATTGGATTATTTGCTAGGAATAGTTGTTAGTAATGAAGATAAACTGATATGAACTGATTGTACATGTTTGAAAAAAATTTTTTTGTGGAGCGGTTTCTTATGGGAACGAGAGAGGTAGCGAAACTAAACAAAAGCAATATGCTTTGTTAGTTGACGTGGGTTAATGCAAGGAAAATTGATCTAAACATGTCACAACAGCAGGCTCACCCCAGGTATTTCTTGTCAACAGTGTATGGCTATCAAGAAGATTCAACGCTCCCTGTGTGTCTCTTGTGTACCCTCAACGGGAGGGAGTTTGGCTGAGCAGTGTGGACAGATCTTGTACTTGTGAGCAGAATTGTACCTCTCGCTATTTTGTTGGGTGGTTTTTTTGGTGGGGCGACGCAACGTTCTCGACCGGAGTTTTTCAAGTATCAAGCAGTAGAAAATTTTATTGCAACATACTAATTGAATACGTATGAATTGAACTGAAAGTAGTTTCAATGAATAAATAAAGAAAGAAATAAAGTAAAAGAAAAGATCAGAAGACAATCCAGACTAATCTTGATAAATCGCAAATTTTCAATGACTGGGGATATCTGGCTTCTTTTATATTTCTTTGGTTTTGATTAGAAACAAAGAGATAATTTGTTGAACTTGTACGATCCAACAAAAAATACTACAGATCCACACTACCATGTCGAAACCGCTCGTCCTTCAGCCCTGTGGGTCGTATGAACTCCCTATTTTCATGCCTTATCTGATCAGCAGTAGTCATGGGACGAGTGACGAGTGACCAATGACTACTAGGATGTTATGATGGTGATGAGGATTTTAGTCTTTATTGGACTGCTTTGCAAATCACGAATTTCTATCAAACTCTATCTAACCAATGAAATCAACCCCTTTAGAAGTTCTGTGGTGCCAGGAAGTTATTCAAGCAAATTTCTCGAACCTCGCATGGATAGCTTTAATTATCTAGAGATGCAAATGCATGCAGTGTATTTCATGGATATCCGGGGAAACGAATAACGTCTTTAAATTCAAGCTACAGAATGCTACATAGTGTACCATTGACTCTGGCATTCCGGTAGAAAAGCATGTTCCCCATACTTTTTCAAAGACAAGAATTTTTGCAGTCCCTTGGTATGGAACCGTGGAGACCCCTTTTACATACCAACCTAACCCGAAATAGTTCGCTCAATGTTCAATTCCAGAATTTTAACTAATGTCTAAGGAACCTTCAATCGCTATAGAACAACACTCCGAATTGAGTGAGTTCGAAGCCAATGAAAAACAAAATTCAAGATTCTTTAGATATAGACACAAACAAATCATGAGACTAACGTCCCAGCGCAAACTATACAGATTGATCCAAAACACGATCAGAATCATATTAAGGGTCAACCGCCCAATATGAATGACTTACACAAGAAACAAGTCAATGAAACGAAAGCGTTGAAAAAAGACACAAGAGAGTGGTCCGACGATATTGAACTGGAAAGCTTGACTTATTTGAATGCTAGAAAGTAAGTAATATGCTTAAAAATAACGCTTGCGGTATCTGATATTCAGACTTCATCCACCAGCCAAGACTGCTCGTATTGAAAATGAGTTAATACGAGGCTTGACGCTAAACGGACTTGATTTACTTACTGTCAATAATATATTACATTATCTATTTGTCTACTACGTATCTAAATGAGTTAAATTCGAATATTAGTAAATTACACAAACATGACATCATCATTAATCAACTTCTTCAACAGTTGGACCATCAGAAGAAGCATTTGGAGCACCACCAGCACCAGCACCTGGGAAACCACCAGGAGCAGCACCTGGGAAACCACCAGCACCAGGGAAACCACCAGGAGCAGCACCATCAGCTGGAGTAGCACCAGCTTGGTAAGCTTTAGACATGATTGGGTTAGCTTTAGATTCTAATTCTTTTTGTTTGTCACCAAATTCTTCTTGGGTAGCAGTTTGGTTTGCATCTAACCATGAGATAGTTGCTTCAGCAGCTGAAGTAAGTTCTTCAACTTCTGAAGCTTCTAATTTGGATTTGAATGATTCATCACCTAAAGTATTCTTTAAGGAGTATGCATAAGATTCCAATTGATTCTTAGCTTGGACTCTGTTAGCTTCAGCTTCATCTTCTTCTTTGAATTTTTCAGCCTCAGAGACCATCTTTTCGATTTCCTCTTTAGATAATCTACCTTTATCGTTAGTAATGGTAATCTTTTGAGTTTTACCAGTACCCTTTTCTAAAGCAGAAACGTTTAAGATACCATTAGCATCAATATCAAAAGTAACTTCAATTTGTGGAACACCTCTTGGGGCTGGTGGGATACCTGATAATTCGAACTTACCTAATAAGTTGTTATCCTTAGTCTTTGCTCTTTCACCTTCAAACACTTGAATCAAAACACCTGGTTGATTATCAGCATAAGTGGAGAAAGTTTCGGATTTTTTGGTTGGGATAGTGGAGTTTCTTGGGATTAATTTAGTCATAATACCACCAGCGGTTTCAATACCTAATGATAATGGAGCAACATCTAATAACAATAAATCTTGAGTTTTAGAAGATGTATCACCAGATAAAATAGCAGCTTGAACTGCAGCACCATAAGCAACAGCTTCATCTGGGTTAATTGATCTGTTTGGTTCTTTACCGTTGAAGAAATCGGAAACTAATTTCTGAACTTTTGGAATTCTGGTAGAACCACCAACCAAAACAATTTCATGAACTTGAGCTTTGTCAATCTTAGCATCTTTCAAGACTTTTTCGACTGGGTCTAAAGTAGATCTGAATAAATCAGCACACAATTCTTCGAATCTGGCTCTTGTGATTGAAGTGTAGAAGTCAATACCTTCATATAATGAGTCAATTTCAATTGAGGTTTGAGCAGATGATGATAAAGTTCTCTTTGCTCTTTCACAAGCAGTTCTTAATCTTCTCAAGGCTCTTTGGTTAGAGGAAATATCTTTTTTGTGTTTTCTTTTGAATTCATTGACGAAGTGAGTAACTAATCTGTTGTCAAAATCTTCACCACCCAAGTGAGTATCACCAGCAGTAGCTTTAACTTCGAAAATACCATCTTCAATGGATAATAATGAAACATCGAAAGTACCACCACCTAAATCGAAAATCAAAACGTTCTTTTCGGCTTCAGATTTTTTATCTAAACCATAAGCAATAGCAGCAGCGGTTGGTTCATTGATAATTCTCATAACGTTCAAACCAGCAATTAAACCAGCATCTTTGGTGGCTTGTCTTTGAGAATCATTGAAATAAGCGGGAACGGTAACAACAGCATCGTTAACTTTACAACCCAAGAAACCTTCAGCAGTTTCCTTCATTTTAGACAAGATCATTGATGAGATTTCCTCTGGTGTGAAGACTTTGGTTTCACCTTTATATTCAACTTGAATGTTTGGTTTACCGGCTTTTTCAACAACTTTGAATGGGAAATGTTTGACATCACCTTGAACTTCAGCATCATCAAATTTTCTACCAATTAAACGTTTGGCATCGAAAACAGTGTTAGCTGGGTTCATAGCAGCTTGATTTTTAGCAGCATCACCAATTAATCTTTCGGTGTCAGTGAAGGCAACAAAAGATGGTGTGGTTCTGTTACCTTGATCGTTGGCAATAATTTCGACTCTATCATTAGCGAAGTGAGCGACACAGGAGTAGGTAGTACCTAAATCAATACCAACAGCTTTGGACATTATAACAGTATAGTATTTTGAAGTAAAGAAAGGAAGAAAAGGAAAGGAAAAAACGAAGAAGAGAAAGAATAAATTACCATTGAGGAATATCTCAACTTAAATATCGTTAGCCTATTCCAATTTAAAATTTTGCAAATCTGAAAAATTTGAAATCTTGTCGAGAAGTTAAGCAAACCGTTGCAAAAATTTAGTTTGTGTCTAGAATTGGTCTAAAATGGAACATCATGGAACATTATGGAATAAATAGAAATGTGCAGCTGTCCGTACTGCTGTGAGAATGAGGCAATGACGTAGATATCACAACAACACTCGCACTGGGACATGGCCAAACAGCAACACCGGCGACCTAGACCAACCACTGGCGCATCTACCTGTCGCACAGTTGCACTACCACAGACTCATGATACCATTCTTTCAAATTCAAATTCAAATTCAACAAGGGGTATTTTATTTTTACTCGGTTCGATGCTACGTATCTAATATACTTCTATAGTCGTCTAAATCCAACAGTTCACCGCTTCCACCAAGTATCTCGTTGATCAACACATCATCAACGTCTTTCAAAACCACATGAATATGACTTATGAATCTAACACTTTGTAAAGTTAACCAATTTTTGAACCACACGATCTGATCCCACGACACACCTTTCGCTACAAATGTCTTTTCGAGATATTTATGTATAATCTTCTTCGTGGTGCTTGATATATCACCAACATCGCTACCTATGTCGTTTGGAATTCTTAGCTTTGACCAAATACACAAGTGTCTTACGTTCTCATCAAAGTAGTAAGGGAATTTGTTATATAATATGAGTAAGTCATTTGGGTTATAAAATATCAAGTCTTGAGGATTATTGGTGTTGTACTCTTGCGGTGTACTACGGCTTTGATCTCTCAATTCCAGTTCCTTCCAATGCAATTCATGATTCATCAAAAAATCATTGATATTCATATGTTCGTCTTTCAACCATTGTTTGAAATTGTGATATTTGATTGTTTGTTGTTCAGAACGAGCGAAGATCTCAAGTTGATTGGTTTTAACGATAAATTTGATATCTTCCCAAGAGAAAGCATCGCCATGCTTGATCTTAGACGGCTGTGGCATTAATTGAGACAGGTGAAATTGGATGTTGAACTGGTCGTAAAACTTGTTTAGCGTTGGAGATATAGGTGGTGTCTGTAATTGCTGGATTGTCATATTCATGTTTTTTCTAATGCTCCGGTGTGTACTGTATGATGATGACACAGAATGATTTAAGAAAGGATGGTGGGAGGAGGAAATGAGAGGATATAAACAAACAGAATTCTAGGATTATGACACATCAAGAGTTGAAGATATTTATGGTACTACTTATACGATTTGTAATAATCTTTTGAGGTGGAAAGTATGGGTCATTGTGTATTTCTTTTATTTTGCGCTACTATATATTTAATATTACATTTTGTCACTATGTTACATTTATTCTAAGAGCGCCCTAACCACGAGCAGCTCTATCAATCCATCACCATATTTAAAGTTTATAGACCTGGTTAACAGACCGAAGACCAGTAATAGGGGAGTTTAGTGTAAATTCATTTCGCACAAAAACTATCTTCTTTTAATTTGAATCCCATTCCATACTTGGAACGGCATAATCTCCAACGCTTCTTTAACGATAGGGACACAGGGTATATTGAACTTATGGAAGAAGTCGACTAATTCCTCGTTCAATTTTGCATCAATACATATCTTATCAACCGCAATTCGAGGAATCCAGAGTTCTTTGCCATTAGGTTTAGGACGACATATCTCTTGAAATACATTTCGAATGAAAATTGGTACAAAATAATTTGAGTGGATTGTCTGTGGGTATAATTCGTGTCTTTTGTGTTCTTGAAGATTCATAACGGCATATATGTAAAATAAGTTATAGATGTACGAGGTACCTGAGTCTAGTGTGAGTTTGAAAGATGATAATGGGTTTTGATTGACTGTTTCGGTTAAAATGTATGAAACCTCCTCAAGTCTTGCTAAATTGGGTGTATATTCTTTGACTTCTTGAAATGGATCTCTTCGAAACATCCCGCAGTTGAAGAACAAGAGACGCTGTTGATCTATGGAATTCGAATTTGAAAAAACCGCTTATATATGTACATTTGAAAACAATAGTACTTGAAAGCAGCTTCGATTTCCCCACGGACATCTTCCTGCTTAAAGGAATTTAGACATAATTCGAAGGAGATATAGGGGTTTTCTCTAGACCCGCCAAATTTCTTTTGGAAAACTACGGATTG
Source organism: Nematodospora valgi (assembly GCA_030565165.1). NCBI lineage: Eukaryota > Fungi > Ascomycota > Pichiomycetes > Serinales > Debaryomycetaceae > Nematodospora > Nematodospora valgi. The sequence goes on from JAJMBF010000005.1 coordinate 313,076, forward strand.
GTCCTTTAAAGATGTCCTAAACGATCTAGAACTTTATCATAATCTCGTGCTCCTATTCAAATTTTACATGAATAGCCGTTGAGGTGGAAGCACAACATGATAACATATCCGCTGAATTGAATACACAGTAAATCATTATGGGAACTTTTGCTAAATATTGCAATCATGTATGCATGGTTGCAATTATGATTGTTATTGAATCCTTTGATCCCTTGAATTTTTCCATTGCTTCCTTATGAGGTCAAATCTTCCCATAAATTAAGTATTACAGCACCATTTTACCCAAACAAACAATCGAACATACCAATTATTCTCAATGACTGTTCACAAATTGATAATTCTTCGCCATGGAGAATCTCAATGGAATCATGAAAATAAGTTTTGTGGCTGGATAGACATTCCATTAACAGAAAAAGGTAAATACGAGGCCGAATATGCTGGAAAATTGATCCAAGAACACAATTTATCACCGGATATATTATACACATCAAAATTAATGAGATCCATAGAAACAGGATTGATAATATTAGAAAAATTGCATAAACCGTGGATCGACCATATCAAAACATGGAGATTGAACGAACGTCATTATGGTGCTTATCAAGGTCGGGATAAACATGAGGTATTTGTGGAATTGGGAGAAGATAAGGAGAAATTCCAATATATCAGAAGAAACTACAATGGTATACCTCCGGCTATTGAAGGGAATGATGCAAGTATAGATGATAGATATAATGATATTTTGAATAAAAATATCCTACCAAAAGGTGAATCACTATCGATGGTAATGGAGAGATTGATCCCATTTTTCAAGTACGAGATATTAGATAATCAAATGATTCAGCTTAATAAGACGGTGTTGATCGTGACTCACGGATCTGTCGTTCGAAGTTTGATCAAATATTTGAGTAAAATAACCAACGAAGATATATCAAAAATCAACGTTCCAACAGGTATTCCATTGGTATTTGAACTAGATGACAGAGATGACATGGTGAAACCATATTATTATTTAGATCAAGAAAAAGCTGAGCTAGGTATTGAAAAAGTCAAGAATGAAGGTTTGAAAAAGAGAAACAAAGATGAGAAACTATAGAAGGAAAGCCAACTGTAGCAAATGGAACCTAACCCCAATTTGTAGCAAGATGTAGTAGCATAGGTTGCATGGTAGTTTAACTTAATTTAAAGTTGCAATGCAATATAGATAGTCTAATCGCATGTAGAAATGTTGTTTACTCACAAAACTGATTGAGTCATCGACGGATCGCGTTTTAAACAGAAATTTCGGGATATTAAATCCGACCGATAGGTAGACGGATAGCGGAAACAACAACATGGTTTAGATTAGATTGTAATCTCTGTAAAATCCACATAGTTAGACTATCTTCATCAACTACACCGCTTCAGCGTGCCTAGAACAAAAACCTATTTGTCATAACGGTGAACGTGATATAGTAAAATGTGCATGCAGTAGTCATTCATTCAGAGAGTTTTTAGTAGTGTGAGATGACTGTGCCATTTTCTATAGAGAAAGCTACGCCGTAAAGGAAAAATGACAGCGCACACAATGTAGGAGGAGAAGTGAAAGTGAAGGTGGAAAGATAAAGAAAGATAGCGATAGATAGATAGAAAGAGAAAGAGGGGGAAACGAAGGAAAGGGGAAAATTGTGCTTCTTACCGTTCATTTGAGAGCTGAATTGCTTTTTGCTGGATATAGCAGGGACTTGTGGATCAGTCATTTGTATAGAGGCATATATCCGATTTGACGGTGTTTCACCTTGTAGCATTGTTATGCTGATCGATATACTTCCCATAGCTAAGCTTTTCAGGCAGTTTTAGTATGCGCCAAAGTTGGCCCCAAAAGAAAGGAGAAGAAGACTAAGGAATGGGATTATGTACAGTACACCCATAATACGGTGCTTACACCACAGCATAACTTTACATAACATAGTTGTGCTACTTGTAGTGCCTGTGCTTGTTTACGTTGTACTAACACAGAACTTTCGCACTGGTAGTCAGTGTAAATAAAGATACATCTTACATCTTACACTCACAGTATATATATTTATTTATATACATACACATATATATACCGCAGCTACGTCCGATTTTTTCGTTACCACATTTAGGCCAACTCTCTTTCTGATTACAACACATTTTTTACAACCAACCTACTGATAGTTGACATACTTTGTTATCATTATTGTTATGACTTCATTAGCTATATTACCACAGTTGAAACGAACTATTACTGACATCATGGAGGAGGAGTTATATCATCAACCTTCGTCACCGAGTGCATCTACCAATAATGCTAGTACTAGTTCTCACACTAGTAGTACTTACAGCAATTTCAATGCCTACAACAGCAATAACGCCACCATCCACTGCACACAACCAACTAATTACAACTACAACTCGTCCAAGAATTCGGTAAATTCATCACCTAATTTATCTTTCACTCAAATGAATGGTGGCAGTAATTTGGGGAACTTTTTAAATATACCCGATTCTTTTTTAGATCAGTTGGCCTCACAAGATTACATTGATCAACTCAAGTTCCAACAACAACAACATTCTCTGCAGTCACAGCAGTCACAGCAGCTTTTCGTAGATGATATGTATAATCAGATACAGCCACAGCAAATTGAACAATCGATAAATCCATTTACCGATTATGCCAATCCGAATTCATTTGTCAGACAACCTCCTTCACAGCAACGCCAAATGTCACCACCGCCGCCACCTTTACCACAAGCTTTTCCCACTAGAAGAAGGAGAAGAATAACCATCATAGACGACGCGGAATCATCGTCATCAAATAAAAAGAAATACTTAGATGAAGATTATTTGTTATACAATCCGGATATTTCTCCCGGCCATATTATTAGTCAGACAGATTTAGATTCTTCGTTTTACATACCTCCAAGCAACAACAATGTGAATGATATACTAAACCAAGATTCACATACTTTCAATAACGATATAATACCCGGTTATGAAAACGATTATTTGTTTTTGGATGATGACCAAGAAGATATCGAAGAGGATGTTTCTGACGATGAAGAAGATAATTACTTCCATGTTGATGAGGAGTTTGATGACTTTATTATGAATAGCAATGGGAACTTCAACGATTATGCTACGTTTGATGACTACAAAGAAGTCAAAGAGCAGCAACAACAGCAGCAGCAGCAACAAAAACAACCAGTAGTACTTCTGCAACCACAAGAAGTCTCACCATCAACGATATCACCGCCTTCACAAGTTACTGATGATGATGATGATGATATGATGATTGATCCTGAAGAAAACGAAGAACCAGTCACACCAACAACACCAATGTCACCAACTAGATCTAGAGATTCAAAGGTTTTGTCACATAAGAAACAACAACCATTGATCTCAGGTGCAGAAATCACAGCAAATAATCCAAATCATCAATGTAACTTGATCAACCCAAATACAGGTGAACCATGTAATAAGCAATTTTCTCGACCTTATGATTTAATTAGACATCAGAACACAATACATGCATCAATGAAGAAAATCTTCAGATGTGTTATATGTGAAGGTAGGTTAAATGGAGGTCCAGGAAATGGTAAAGAAAAGACATTTTCCCGAGGTGATGCTTTATCCAGACATATTAAGATAAAGCATGGATTAGTTGGTCAAGAAGCTTTAGATATAATCAACGACGCTAAAGAGAATGTTGAATATATTCCAGTATAAACTTATGAGGCTATTAAGAGAGAATTAGGGTAATTGAATTGGGCTAGGGGGTATTTTTTTTTTTTATTTCTTATATATAGTTATACTCTTTATATTATATTAAATGCATGTATATATACTAATATATTATATGTATCGATTCTCTATGTTAATGCAGAGTACTTACCTGTGAGTTATGGCAATGATGTCGATGTTAGAGTGGATGTAGATCTAGTTAGTATACCTTTTTCTAGTGTGTTCATCTCCAAATCTGAAGACAGCACCAAACTATCAACAATATCATCCATTGATTGAGGAACTACTTTCCAAGGACCGTAGTATTTCAATTTCAAATATTGAACCGCGATATAAAGATCCAAACTCATTTGAAACAAACCAGCCAATATGAATATAATAGAAACATTATTAGTCCCATACAACAAATACGAGATCTTCGTACAATCACCGCCTAACCAACTTAGCAAAAGTATCACCTTGAAGTTTTTGATCAGTTGCAATCTGTTTAGAAGAAGAATTTGCGGTAATGGTAAAAGACTTTCTATAAACAACCCCATGACCCCGATGATTTTGACGTATGTTAAATTATCCTTGAAAAATAACGTCAAGACCGCAAAGAAAGCGGTGAAATAACCGAAAAAGTTCCAGTACTTGTATTCTTCCTTCCATTGCCAAAACATCATCGGTCTTTTGTAATACACGTCGAATAACTTCAATGCTTGTAGAAACACCGATACAAAATAACTCTTAACAAAAACGAATACATCGTAGGATATGTATGAAATCGATTTGATCCAGTTGCCCAACCAGTATGTACCATGGTCTGTGATATTCGCGGAGCTCAACCTTCTGGGGACTCTGGAATTCAATTCGTTCTGGAGCAATGGTAGACTGGATAGCAATTCGGGATCGTACGTTTTGGGCCTATACTCCAAGCTGATCTTCAATAAAACACTCTGTATGCATATCATAATTATGCTCTGTCTGAGTAGTGTTATTTCGTACGGGCTGCAGATATAGTAAAATATACGTAGGATTGATGCCATGAACATGGTGGCACATATATCGAGTGAAAAACCCATAGATGTTTGTTTACGGTGTATCGAATAGCATGTTGAACCATACGAAAATAATGGGGTGAATGTCATAAATATGTTCACACATTTCTGGAAATCCGGAAGATAATCTAGATATGGAAGATAATCATCTGGCAAAATGGGCATTATATCATTTGATGATGATGATAACTGTCAACAAGACTGGATCATTTTGATTTTTTTCTGGGTTATGTTCTGCAAGAGATGTATATGCGAAAACGGTGTATATAACGGAGAACACTACACACTAGTACGCTGTCATATACGATGATACCGAGGAGTTGGTATGCCGCGGCAATTGGTATCCAAAAGATCCCGAGGTTTGTAGTCTTTGCAGTCCCATTTGTTGATCTTCATGTTGACAACTCAAAACTGCTTCATCTACATCAATAAATTCATTATTTTCATTATTTTCCACAATGTTCTCAGCCGGTTGATTATACCTAAAGCCGCGGAACAACTCCCTTTGACTTTGCTCCTCCAATGAAATAGCTAGTGCACGTTGTAGTTGTTCCTCGTACAGCTGTTGTCTAGCAGCTCTTCTTGCCTCTCTTTCGAGAGGAACATCGTTCAAACTAGGGATAATACATGAGAAATCTCCATCATCGACTTTGTTAATATCCCACAAGTTGATTTCTTCAGGTATGATATTGAGCTTTATCAATTTTTTAATTGTTTTACGCAACTTATTGGGGGTTTTGATCAATAATTTATTTACGCGCAATATGGGAATGGAATATCTTGGATCAAATGAGACAAGGTCGGTCTTTTTGTGAAGCTTTTCACGATATGGGGGAGAATTATCAGGCGGTAATTCATACTCGTCCAATGGCGATGGTACATCATGACTATCCGATGAGATTTGTGCTGGATCTATACGCGAATTGAGTCTTGCTATTATAGCGTTTCTTGTTTGTTCTAATCTTGATAATTCGACTGGAGGCTGTGACTGAGGCTGCTCTGAATGAAGTAGGTTAGGTGTGACAGGTTCTTCGTGTGAATAATTACGCATCAAACTTGCATGATTATTAGTTTCATGCGGTGTATCTTGAATTGTGGGTATCAATGGCTCGGGTATATTTCGTTGCACTTCTGGAGCTCTGAGCTGTTCTTGTAGTTCTCGACGGATGTAAACTATCATATCCTCAGTACTATTTCCTCCTCTATTGGGTAGAGCACATTGACTCTCTATCATTCTTCTTTCAAGCATTGTTCTTTGTGACTCAGGTACTGCTTGAGTAGCCTGAGTAAATGCTCTTTGAGGTCCTTGTTGTCGTTTTGGTTTTCTGACACTTCTTCCTCTTCTGCTTGATTGTGACAGACTTCCCGTTCTTTCCAATATACATGCTACTACCTGTGCTCTTGTCTTTTCCTCATCATTGTTTCGTGGCTCCATTCTTAATGTTTTTATTGAGCCTTCTATGAGAATCCTATTGGTTGTTGAAACTTGCTCGGCTGGGTAGGTTCTGATTTCAACTCCTGGAGTATCGTGAGCTTCATGTTGTGCATCTACATATTCACTTCTTCTTTGATGTCGTCTACTACTGTTGTAGTACCTTCCTTGTGTTTGTTTACTCACATTGATAGTTCTACTACTTCTTCTTTCTGGTAAGTTTTGTAGCCCTCCAATTCCACCATCATCATCATATTTCTTCAAAGATTCCAGATTCACTTGCTCAAAACTTTCAGGAATTTCTACTTCCTCGAGGCCCTCATCATCAGATTCAACATCAGCATAATCGGTAAGAGGATAAGGAGGGTCAACGGATTTTATGCTTCTCCTAGCTTTCTGTGAATTATTCCTTCGTCTTTGTTCCCTCGAGTGTATTGACTCCCTTGATGCCGTTCCTCTTAGTAACAATAAAGACTCCCTCGATGAAATACTGCTTCTTCTCTCTCTGCGGCTTCCTCTCAGTACTGGTCCTACTCTAACCCCTCTTTGACGAATGTCATCACTTGGGATCACATATTCAGCGACATTTTGATTCCCTGATGAAACCCTTTTCTTTCTGGGTTTGTCTGAATTTGTAGATTCCGTGGGCGATATAGCGCTAAACGAATTTCGAGATTGTGTGCCTGACGGGGTTGGGGGAGCTATCCTTGGGGATCGATAAAGTGTTCCCTTTGTAGGATCCGTTAGTTTGTCCTGCTGAGGCTTTGCTGATGTCTTAGATTTTGATGTAGTCCGGTGTTGCGGCTGTTGTTGAGGAAGTTTCCTACCAAAGATGTTAAGAACCATCATGATTCACAATACGTTTGTCAATGTGGTACCAAACAAAGAATGGCTCAAATGTTATCAGTGAGGCAGTAGTATTATTTCAGGTCCGTGAGATAGACTCTTTCATATATAGTGTATGCTGTACATTTGAATAAGACTTCTGTTTTAGGCAATACTAACACCTCAAAGCAATGCTGATGCACACTTTCAGTTTTGTGTTGGGTCACTAGTGATGTTCCTCTAAGCTTTGAATCCGAATATAAGAGGATATCCAACTACATCTCAGACTTCCACCATGGCACTATCAGTACAAGGGAAGTCAAGTTCTTATACAAAGGTTAAACAAAAGCTATTAAACCCAGGTAGTACCATAAAAAGCCTCGCCGTAATACTTTGACACTTCCTTTGCAGCAATTCTGCATCTTTTTCTTCTGCATTACATGGGAGATTACTTTATCGAGCCATACATCTCTGTTATACCTGGTTGCTATATTGAAGCAAACCCGATAGATGTCCGCAAACCAAATGGAAAAGGAAAGGATATTTGCTGTTTTTCCCAACCTTTAAATCGCCAAGGATGCCCACAACGTTTACTATATCACACAAGTTAAATGTATTACAAAACTGCCAGGGGGTATCATTGGAGATGCAAAATCGCATACCCAGCGAGTATGGTTGGTTCAGGACTTCTCAGTAAATTTGGCTAACTCTTTCCACATAGAAAACAAAATCCAGGTCCACCAGCAAGCACATTACTTGAACTCGGATGATCAGGGCACATGGTACGGTAAGTGCAAATATCTACCTAAGTATGATTAAGAACTCACCTGATTAATGGATACGTGTGCCAAATTGAATGACAGTCAAGGAAGTTTTACTCATAGACAGTGTCACTTCAAATTTTCATTTACATAGTTGGGTGTGGTGCTTCCACTGGAAGCCACTCAACACATGTAAAAGATGTGTAGAAGTTCAACCAACACCTCAAAAGGCAGATCGAAGGTGCTCAAAAGACCCAGGGGGTCGTTCGAAACCACTAGATAAGCCCTACTAGTCAATTGTATCCATGAAATTCTTGACCAATTCCTCTCTTTTTTGAAACATAATATTGAATATATATAATATATAAATAACTCAATTTATTTAATCTAGAGACAATTCGGAGAAGGAAACCAAGTAAACAATATCAACCCATCAACAAAGCAACATAGATTCCAACATGGAATTTCAGAACCATATCAATTGATCAAATGTGACACCTATATACTCAATTCCTCGCTTTCTCCTCTTAGTATCCCCATTTAATTCCAACAAAAACGTAAAACTCAACTATTTCTTCTTGTGGTTGTCCAATTCCTTTTCTAATTTGTCAATGGTTTCTTGCTGATGTTGTAATTTTTCCTTCAATTTTTTCAATTGAGCAGCTTCGTGTTGCTTGATGTAAACATTTTCTTGGGCTCTTTCCTTTTCTGAAAATGAGGTCTTTGTTTGACCAATTGCACCTTCAGTCATAATGATTTTCGAGGTGGAAAACGCTCTGAATGATAAGTTCTTGGTAATTGATTGTTTTGCGATTTGTGATAACATTGTAGATATCTATGTAGATTGATTCTTGTACTGGTGAAAGAACAGTGGTATGAATAGATTTCAGAAGAGGCAAACCAAAAAGTCGGAAGATTCTCAGTAGAAAAGTTGGTGACTGCTACAATCTGGAGTACGAAGAATTCTGCATACTGATGCACCATACTGAAATTCTATTGGTTGAGACCCACACCATAGTTTCATTGCAGCATCATGCTAGAAAGAGCCTTTTTGAAAGATTTAAGGATTTATGGAGTATCAGCTTACTAGTGTGTAGTCTATGCTCCTATTGGTTTGTTTATTTTCCTATGTACAAAGTTGCCTTCTAGAATATCCTCTGGGTTTGATCTATAGGTTTCTTACTGGTAAGTATCTATAATGCTTATGAACAGTAGACAACAACCCAACACTTCTTGCCAACTTAATGGCATCAGATAACAATCTTTGGTTCTTTGCGTTACAACCGGTCTCAGATCTTGGGAGTATTTGACCAGTTGTACTTACGAATTTCGATAATACTTCGGGCATTAAATATAAGGTCTTTGGGTTTATACCGCTTTTTTCAAAGGGATCAACCAATTCTCGTTGAATACTCTGTTTTTTTTCCATATTGAATCTGTTCATGCTAAAATCGAATGGGTTATATGTTTCTCCAACTTTGAATCTTCTTTGCAATTGTCTGGCAATATGTATTGGAGGTTCACCTTTGGCCGAATCTCCCCTAATTTGAGACAAATTTTTGTTCAAATTCGTTTGAATTGATGACCCCAAATCGCTCCAGGATTTTTTACTTTTCATGTTTTCGATATTTGGCTTGTCGGTGGATTCTGATGATGATTCGAATAGTTGCTCGTTGAGCCTTGCGACTGTGTTTGAGAAGGGGCGTATGGACCTGGACCTGGATGCAGCTCTGCTACAAGAAATTCTGAACGACGAAAGCATTAGAGCAGTTAGGCTGTACCCTGCGGATGTGAACGAAACTGGTGGTAGTTGGAGTAACTTAGTTCAAGTTGATGAATGTTGTAAAAATTTTTATTGTTTCTTTTGTGACTCTTTTTGTATGTGTAAATCAGTATGTGCGTCTGGAGGCAACATATTATCTCTCTTTTGCTTTCAACAGTTTTTCATTCTACAATCCATTAAATTGCATATTAATAATATTCATCTAATCATTGCATTTGATCTAAAATTGACATATATAACCTCCTCAACAAAGGGTTCAACTTGTCAACTGGGAAGAACACCAAGCAGAGTTTGAATTAAGATCCAAATTATCAAAAAAAAAAAGACCCACACATTCTCAACCCAACATAACAACAACATTCTAATCTCAGTTTTGCTTTGCCGTGGCAAATCCATTTATTTATTCATTCATACATACAACATTTAAAGATAGACTCATATACATATATATTATGGGGGAACGAGGTCCAGATCAATGGTTAGAAACTATAAAAAAGTGTACATCCTTGACAGAATCGGATATGAAACAGCTATGTGAATTAGTCAAAGAACTATTGATGGAAGAGTCGAATATCCAACCCGTTCAGTCTCCGGTCACTGTATGTGGTGATATCCATGGACAATTTCATGATTTGTTAGAGTTATTTAGGATATCAGGAGGGTTGCCTTCGGACGATAATCAAACCAACTATATCTTTTTGGGAGATTATGTCGATCGTGGCTATTTTTCTTTAGAAACATTCACATTATTGATGGTCTTAAAAGTGAAGTATCCTCATAGAATCACTCTTGTTAGAGGTAATCATGAGTCAAGACAAATCACTCAGGTCTATGGATTTTATGAAGAATGTTTAACAAAGTACGGATCTACCACAGTCTGGAAATATTGTTGTCAAGTTTTCGATTTTTTGACATTGGCTGCTATAATAGATGGAAAAATTCTATGCGTTCACGGTGGATTATCTCCTGAAATTCGAATGTTGGATCAAATTAGAGTATTATCAAGAGCTCAAGAAGTTCCTCATGAAGGTGGTTTTTGTGATTTAGTTTGGTCGGATCCTGATAATGTGGATACCTGGGCTGTATCGCCACGTGGTGCTGGATGGTTATTCGGTTCAAAAGTGAGTCGTGAATTCAATCATATAAATAATTTACAATTAATCGCAAGAGCTCATCAATTGGTGATGGAAGGATTTCGTTATCATTTCAAAGAAAAAGATGTTGTTACAGTATGGTCAGCTCCTAATTATTGTTATAGATGTGGTAATGTAGCTAGCGTTATGCAAGTTGATGAAGATTTAGATCCAAATTTCAAGATATTTAGTGCTGTTCAGGATGGGGATTTAACAGTGAAAAACAACACTAATAAACAACAAAGATGTGATTATTTCTTATAATTATAATGACTAACTTAATGATATTACAACTTTTTTATAGAATGACATTAGTGTCTTTTTTCTTTCTTGGATTATGACATGATAGGGTATAACAATCCACCCATTTTATTCCATATTATTTAATCCCAATTTTTGTATCATGAATCATTGACGATCTTTTTTTACTGTTAATTTACATTTACAAGTTCCATTTTTGTTTTGATGACTGTACAATAGAATCGATTTAATATATATATATATTTATACAAACTTAGTAGTTTCTAAAATATTTACTTCTTACCCTTTATTCTTCTTCTTCTTTTTTGACCAATGATACTTCTAACATTATCGGAGAAACCTGATTTATTCTTTGATTCAGTAGATTTTTCCTTAGGTTCTGAATTCGCTCCTTTATTCATATTTCCTTTCTTTTGGGATCGCTTTCTTGCTTTCTTCTTTTGATCAAATTTGTCGTCAAGGTCTCTTCTTCTCTTTTTGTCATTCCCTTTATAATCGTTGTCGTCCTTGTTACCATCTTTACTGAACTTACGACTGATCATTTCTTTTTCTCTTCTTCTTTTGACGACTTGAGCATTCTCAATTGCAAACTCAACAATCAATCTTCGTTTGTTCAACGCATCTAATTTGGTCAGCTTCTTTTCCTTTTCATCTAATCCTTCCAAGATTTCTTGAGTTGAAACTTCATGAGCATTCAACCATCTCAAACCTTGTAGTGCCGCTTTGTGGTCTCTGAATTCGACAAAACCATAACCTCTACTGCGACCAATATCACCAGAGCCTTTCACTTCCATTATAACTTTGGCTTGTTTCACAACACCCTTATGCTTGGAGTTTTTGGATTTAGTTTCTTCCTCGATACCCGCATTCAAATCATTCTTGAATTTGACAGATCGACTCACTTCCTCTTTGGACAATTGCTGTCTCTTACCTTCTTTTACTTCAGTGGCGAATTGAACGACTGCTTTACGTCCTAAGGCTTTCAATGCTTTCGCGTTCATTGCTCGGGGTAAGTTTCTAATAGCTAATCTAGTTAATGATAAATGTAAAGTAGGATTCTTGTTCAATTGTTGAACTCTCAATTTGTAAGATTTTTCTCTTAATTCCAAGTCAGTCTTTGAAATGAATTGAGCTAATTTGGAATTTTCAGTTATTCTACCTTCATTTAACAAAAATAAATTACGTTTATCCTTTTCACCTGGTGCTTTACCTAAGGCTTCTTTTCTCTTCTCGGAATTTTTTTCTTGTAATCTATGAGCAGATTGTCTATCAACTGCTGAAGTGACAGACAATATACGACCCTGGTACACGTATTGTGGAGAAACATCATCAGCAATCAACATAGATGTTGAACCTCCTACGGATGGAGCATTCTCAAGGCAGTCGGTATACGCATCTTCTTTTGTAAATGCTACGAATGCTGAACCTTTGGATAACCCTGTTTCTTTCTCTACAACGGGAAGAGCGTATTTGACTGGGCCAAATGAGGAGAAGTGCTCTTTAAGAGTTTCTGAATCAGCATCGTATGGAATATTTCTAACGAATATTGAATATGGCTCTTGTCTATTACTTTTTTTCCTTGGTTTTTCTTCTTCGGTTTCTTCTTCGTCTATTTTCACTTCTATAACTTCATCTGGATCTACTTCGTCGTCAGAGTTTATTTCGTTCAATTTGTTGAAATCTTCTTCATCTTCTTCATCTTCTACTTTTTCTTCTGCGTCATTTCCTTCCCCTTCTACCTCTGTGTCTTCTTCTTCATTTTCATCTCCTTCCTCTTCCTCGTCAGATCTTTCTTCGTCTTTCAACTGTTCCCATTTGGATTTCTCGACTGCAAAATCAACAGCAACTTCTCTACCATCAATCTTCAACTCTTGACATTCTTTAACAGCCTTTTCAGCAGCAGCTTTCTTTTTCATGATAACAAATGCAAATCCACACATCTGTCCTCCTTTTTTCTTTGGGATATACGCATCAAACACGGCACCAAACTTTTGGAAAATTTTCTTTAATTCATCCGGTTTTTTACAGCTCCAAGGTAAATTCCTTATGATCAATCTTGCCCTTCTTTTCTCAACTGGGTGAACATCCTTTTTATGTCCGGTCACTTCCCTACCCTTCTCTTTGTCTTTTCTTTCTCTTCTTTTAGCAACATCTACTCTAAGTAACTTATCTTTGAATTTGGATTTTCTTGCTTCAAATAATGCAGTTAGTGTATCATCGTCGGCTGTAAACGAAACAAATCCAAAACCCCTACTTTTCTTATTTACATCTGTGACTATTACTGCATGTTTTACTGGTACAAATTGTGAAAAGAATTCCGATAACTCTTCTGATGTTGATTCGAATGGTATCGAGCGCACAAATAACGTTTTACGATCTAATCCATCATCGTTCTCTTTGAAACCTTTTGCAGTAATTGCCTCTTTTGGATCTGTTGCTGTCACCTGTATTTTCTCTTCTTCTGTAGGTATGTTCATACTGTAGCGAAAGGATAATGGTTGTAAGACTATGTTGGTTGTATGAAAAGTCAATGATGAGCATCGCAGATAATTTTTTTGCTGCCTCGTAAAACATAGAGAGAAATATATTTATGAGACCAAAACCGAAACAAATCGGCGAACAACCAACTGATTTCCACAGCCGATCACATCAGCAACCACCCACAGCGTCATAACATAGTCTGTTACATGAAAGAGCCTGCTTACAGAAATGTCCTTCCAAACACATATATCCCATATTTGTCTACTAAATCAACAATTAGTATCCTCGATAGACTATCCAAAAATTCATTGTTACAATTCAGCATATTATGGACAAAATTGATCAATACCCAACCGCAGATTCCAAGTGATTCCATATACACACAACAGGGGTTTAATAATAAGGTAGTCAAAGAGGTAAAACAACTACAGAAGAATCCAAGGATACCGAAGAGAAAGATTGTTGACAAGATCGTGTATGAATACTGGAATAAAGGATTGAACTTGTTACAGATATCACAGGTTGATTGTCAATTAATGATTGATAAGCCTGGGCAATTTAACTGGGTGTGCTCTACAATCAAGGATATGAATGATAAGGAGGTAAGTATCTCATTAGATCCAAAAACATTCCTTAACAATTTGGTTAAACAACTAAGTAAGATGTACTTGACTTACATATACATATGTAAACATCCAAACTTGCCAATAATCCTAATACGAAACCAAGTATTTGATCTACAACTAAAAGACACGCAGAAACCACATATATCGAGTCACAAACCGTACTTTTTTGCAATTCCTTTAAATTCCCCCCATATAATTCATTCATCAAGTAATGATATGGTTCATGATATTGTAATGCAAATTATAGAGAGAAGTTTGCCGCAAAATCAAGATAACTTACTAAAGATACATACGAATGAAAGCCAGAAACCGATACGATCGTTAGAATCCATGCACATTCTCAAAGGAAACTCTAGATTTAGTCATAGTTTAGGGGTCTGGACCCCTTATGCTGATGGAACTGTTGATATATTACCATTAAGTTCAATTAATGATCACCAAGCACTTAAAAAGCAGGATGAAGAGGTTGAGGAAGAAGATATAGAGGATATCAAGATGAAGAGATTGAAGAAAATTGCAAACTTAAGATTCAAAGGTTCAATTACGGGTAATATGAAATCGGAGAAACTTTATGAAGATAATAGAAGACGGTCAAAGAAGAGGAACATTGCAGCATTGTTGGACGAAGATAACGAGGATTTGGATCAAGATGATAAAGATTCAGAATTTACATCTGTTGCACCTATTCAGTTTGCTGAATATACGATTAAGGAGAGTAAAAATGAAGAAGAAATATCAATTAAGTTCAAATTATCTGGATTAGATGTTTTTGGTGGATTGCATGAACTATCTGTTGCCACGACAGACGAGGAAGAAATGGTTTTGAATCCAGAGAAAGTACCTGGTTGGCTTACGGGTGAAGAGGGTTCCACAATTGGAGATATAAAAGACGGTAAATTCATTAAATCTCAATAACCTAACTTTTGAATATAACTTTTAATAACTCGAACACCATTTTGATTCGTACTTGATACGCTTTGTTCAAGATTTCTTAATATTTCAATATCTTTATTCTTGAATGCCTCTGTTGCAGCTGATTCATAATCATCGTTTTTCACAAATAGTTTCACTTTCTCGCCATATTTGTATTTGACAGAATTACGAATATAGGCGGATATATGTGGTTTTGGAGCTCCATTTTTAAAACCTGAGTCAACGAATGGTTCAAACCCAATTGGCGATTTGCCACTACTAGAATCAAGTGATCCAAATACAAACTCATACAATCGATCAAATTCTTTTAGGTTGGAATATGTATTCAAAACAAGGTAGTAGAACTTTTCCTGTGATATTCCAAAATCTTTGACTATTTTAGAAGCTGGTTTAATTTGATTCATTCTGACTAGTCTACTTATTATTGAAGTTAAAGACTTTTCATTATAAAAATTGGATAAATATGTTTCTCCTAGTTTTTTTTGCAAGTCTAATACATTTGATTCTCGTTGCAATGCTTTCATCGTTCTCTTATTTAAAGTCCTGCTCATTGGTATTTGTAAAACTTGCTTGTATTTATTGTAGTATTCTTCACCTCCTAGACCGTTATCTTTTTTAAATGTTTTTATTTTGAATACATTCAACTCATTCAATTTATCTTCATGCACAAGATATTTCTCTAGTAATTCGGGATTTGATTTCCCTAGAGATTCAACCCAGTTGTGACCAATGATTTCGCCTGTGACTGGCATAGACTCCGTTCTTATCTCAACATCTATATCCTTTAGTTCGTTTAATATAGCATCATCTTTGATCAAACTCTCGTTTTGGTTCAATACCTTGAAGAATTGGGAAATAGATAATGTGTTCTGTAAATACAATAAAATAAGTTGAGCCAAGTCGTAGTCTCCAACTTGAAAAGACTTAATGAATGCCAATTCGGCATCATCAAATTCTAGCAATTGATTGATTTTTTTATTCACTGACGGCTCTAAGTTAATGAGCAATTTACACAATGTTGTTCTTCCCTCCTCATATGCGATATCAGATATTTGATCAACTGAAATATAATTACACTTATCATTAGTTAATGAGATTAATTTTTCGGTTATAATTTTGAATAATTGAACGTCCGACATGTCTAATTCTTTTCTTATTTTGTAACAACACCAATGAATATACACCAAAGATTTGGAATTTTCCATATTCAATTTATCAATTATCTTCAAGGCTAAGAAATGCTGGTTTCGACGAAGAAGCATCTTGATAACTTCTTCCCATCCAATATTCTGTACTTCTTTATTTGTTAAAAATAGTCCCAATTCTGGGGCTCTTATTTGATTCAATACTTTGATACTGTTTAATACTGATAGGTAGCTCTCGGAATCAAAATAATCGTCATAGTATATTTTACCAAATGAAACCGCTTTCAATGCCCTTTTTTGCCAAATATGATCAAATTCATCAAGCGCTACTTCCAAACAATCATTCATCGCATTTAATAATGACCTGTCTGATTTCAATAGTGATATATTTGCGTCTGCTTTTGAAGCATTTAGATTAAATTTATCAATACAATCGACCAATATACTACTTGGTTCGCTAGATCCAATTTGATACATTGCAACACTCTTCTCAGGAACTCGACTCAAAAACTGTATTTTATTAGTTGTGATTATTTTCAACCCATCTATGGAAGTTTGTAATAATGGAATCGTGTATGATAAATCATCCTTCTGGTTATCTTTTAGTAATAAATTGTCTAAATCAAATTCATCATCATCTTCAATATCATAAAAGAAAGAAATTGATTGTTGACCAGGTCCAATCAATTTAATTTCATCTTTGAAAGATAATATTATTGCATCATTCCCGCACCATTCTATTTGATATGGAGAGCTTGATTCATTTGAGGTATCATATTCCAATAAAATTTGATCATATTCTTTACTAATAACAAATATTTGCTTTAACTCGTTGTTGTACAATGAAACTAATTGACCATTTGGAGATATGGAAATGTTGGTGAATGGCCCGTCTGTTAACTCCTGGTCTACAAATTCATAACTTATTAATCCTATGTCAATATTGAGTAAATTTATCGTATTTTTGTATGCCATGTGGATGACAATTGAGTCTGCTTTATCACCAGATTGAACATTAAAGGTTGTGATATCTTGCAGTGGAAACTTAGTCAACGGTATTTCATAGTTGACAAAACTATCCAAATTAGTAATCACTAATTTGTTCTCCAATCTTACGATCAAATATCTGCCCCATACATTAACTTCAATAATTTTAACAATTTCCTCTGTTTCATTATTCTCCAAATTTGTAATCAATCTGGATGTATTTATATCAACGTTCGATTCCCCATTTGTACTGCTATCTTTCCCTACATTATCCATTACTGTTAAATTTTTAGTAAATTGATATTCATTGAAATTTCCCACTAAATCTTGATAGTATCTATATTTACCATTATTTAAGATCACGACCAAATCCTCATTTCTGAAATGAAAACTATCTATGTAGTCAATCTGGCTACTGTTATAAACAATAGACCATATCTTATTCCCGCTTGATGAGTATATCTCGATCAAATTGGGATGTGGTACGAATTTTGATGCTAACGCTATTAACGTTGAGTTCGGTGATAATGCAATTATATAATTTGAGTACAAATTTTCAGTAGACCAATTTAGGGAATCGTAACATGTTCGTATGGTGTAATAGACGTTCTGTAGTTTCAGCCAATTGAAAGATGGATTAGATGGCATTGGTATAGCATTTAACAGTGGATCTATCGTCCTTTGTGCTGTTTTCAGATTAGAGATAATTTTGTTCAGAGGTTCAAAAATTTAGCAACGCGATCAATCAATCATCGATTTGCACCAACTCTACTTTCATCGTCCAAGGAACAGTCTTGCAGAATCAAAAGGTCCAGAATGTCATCAAGAGAGTTTGTCACATTGGTCTCGGGAGACAATTTCAAATTCATAGTGTTGAAAGAAGTTGCATCGATATCATCAGTGTTGCGAAACTCACAAGGGTTTGAAGAAGGTAAGACCGGTAGAATCAATCTCGATATGGATGGTGATATTCTAGAGTGTATTGTGCAATATCTTTACTATCATTATAAATATAAAGATCAAGCTGAACTAGGAGATGTGCCTGAATTTAACATACCTACTCATTTGGCGTTGGAATTGCTTGTGAAAGCTGATTATTTGGATATATGAGAAAGCTGGAAACGAAGATATCGATGTATCGTGTTAGTTACAGGTGGGAGTCAAGGGGTATCGAGCGTATGCTGACTCATCAAAACCGCTGACTTCGAGTCCAACTGTTGGTCAATGCGTCGCAACTATTGAGCAGTAAAATACCTGTCAGGTAATATATTTGAAAGACTCGCGTACATACGTTGTTGTACCTCTGCATATTAAATATAAGCATCTGTAGCATTCTATACTTTCGACCGTGACTACTCCTGGGAAACCAGTTTAAGTTTAAGGGATTTGTACTCTGAGTAATTTGTGTGAGATCACCAACTAATTTTCGCCCGTGTAGCTTTTTACAACCAACTTCTGTCTTATCTTTCTCCAGTTTTATTCCTTCTTCAAGTGATGACTACATCTTTATTAGAGTCATTATCAGCTGAAGTTGAATCTTTCACCGCTGCCGGTAACGATAATTTGAATGCTTTACTTGATGATGCGGATGAATTTTTGAAAGAATTGAAACAAATTGAATCAAGCATACAAGAGAAGTTACAACTAGAACAGCAGGATGAACTACAGCAAGCACAACAGGATGAAAGTGAGAAGAAACAACAAGATGAAGAAAAGCAAGTAAAACATACAAACAATACAAGGTCAGAGCTTGTGCCTAAGTCTGTGGACAAACTTTTGAAGCAATCCGATAGGTGGTATAAATCTTCAATTGGAAGGTTGAAATCGTACAACTCTGTTAATAATAAATTTCTGAAGAATATACTCAATAACTCCAAGTTTAATATTGACTTGGATGGCGCTTATATGTATCCATTGAATTTGAATAGTTGTCCTTCAAATGAATCAGTAATAAATGATTCTGTGAATGGTTTCACTCCTCCATTAACCCCACCAACATCACCCTCTACTGATTTGGAATTGAGGAAGATTAAAGTAGAAAATAGGGGGGAATTGATTAAAGCTATAATACTTCATTTATTGAAAATTGGCCAATGTGACATCGTCACAATTATACTAAAAGAGTTATCACCAAGTTCGTCTATTGTTATTAATGAAGTTTTGTCAGGAAAGTTTGAGATCTTGAATCAAATTGTTGATAACATTAACGTTAAACATGACCTAACGCTAGCCCTAGGTTGGTTTAAGAAAAAGTATAATGAAAGTGTTCTTGCGACTCAGAATTCCACAGTATCGGATCAAGGTGAATCCTTCAGCAATATTGAATTTAAATTTCATATGTTACAGTTTGTAATTTTGTTGAATGGTAAGGAGCTGTTATTTACATTAGATGATGCACTTGCTGCATACTTGTATTCTAAAGACAACTTTTCTAAATTCTTCAAAGATCATATACGAGAGATATCGCCATTAATGACATTGCTATTATTTAAAGCTGATAGAAATACAGAGTATGACACTTTTTCCAAAAAGCATATGATGAATGCAGTTCGAACCTTTATTGAAAAGATGCAACAGGGGTTTGATATTGAAAATGATAATAGAAAATCAAGTCATGGTGGCGAGGTTGAATTTGTATCCGAATTACTCAAAAGTTTTGAAAAGATCCATGAAAATAGCAGCCTATTTGTCAATCTTTCAAACGAATTCATATCTGAGTATTGCAAGGATTTGAAATTGTCTAATGATTCTTCATTATTTCAAAGTATACTTGCTGGTCATATATACTTACCAAGTTTTTATAAATATAATCAAATTCAATTCAAATTGAGAAAATTAAAGACATTGCCAGATTTCACCAAAGTAGAAGAAGTTAATGGTAATGACGGATCATCTACTCCGAATGAGAACCGAATTGTCAATCATGTTGCAACGTATCATTTTGAATTACCTTTCCAATTACCTGACTCGAATAGATTCTTGTTCAAATATCATCCAATATTTATATGTCCAGTATCCCGAGAACAGTTAGTGCCGATAACGCAAACCATAACGGAGTCAACTGTTGTTGATGAAGTTAACTCAAATAAACGTAAGAAGAGGAAATACGTTGTTGATAATCCATTGACGACTCAAGTAGTTGTATTAAACTACTGTCAACATCTAGCCTTACGAGATAGCATATGGCAATTATCCAAAAAAGGCATGGAAATTTTCAAATGCCATTACTGCTATAAGAAACATAAATATAGTGATATTACTGATGCTTATTTCATTGATTTATAGGGAGTTTGTAGCATGGGAATCCTTTTGTAGAATTGTAGTTAATGTTGATGCCTAATGTATTGTGAGATATTCCTTTAAAAAATTTTTTTGACCAGAGCACATCATCAAGGGTCTACTTCAACCTTCCATAAATGACATATAAACACAAGAGCAACTCGGAGGAACCAGATTTAATGGTTTCACAACATTCTTTACTTGGAGATCCATGGATTTCTATATATGAAAAATCAGTAAATTTTAATTCAAATCATTTTGAACAAGCAATGTCAAATTTAATCAAACAGCCAAATATCAATTCAACGGTTATCATGAGAGCAGATATCTTGAAGGAAAACACATACGATCCGAAGAAAGGTGATACAATGTTTGTCAGTAAACTCATAAAGACAATTCCTGACTTCCCATCGGAGAACGAGGATGACACTGTGCTTTATAGAGATTTGAACGATGTCGATATTAGAGATATACCGAATGATGGTTGTGAGATAAAATTGAGAAGAAAGTATGAAATTGTAAGGAGAATAATACCCCGAAATCCTTTCAAAGATTATATAATAAATCAGACATGTTTAATGATGACCTCGAAAGATGATAAGACCGAATCTGTTTTAATTGTATACATTCCCCACATTCAAACTAAAGATGAAGTGCCTTACTATTTACCACCAGTTTATGGAGTTGGAATATTATATCACATTTCAAATGTATCGATTCATTATTTACCATTTAAATATCAAGAGTCTTCCGTAGAGGGAGAATTATTGAAAAGTATGCTACCCCTGGAAAGACCTATAAGGATAGCATTGAGATTACTACAAACATCTACAAAACATTCCGATGGAGTTAAATTGGGGTATGAGAAAAGGGTGAATCATGATTTAGTTGTTCCTAAAGTAGAGTTCCAGAATCGATATATCAGTTTGAAAAAGAAGTATAGTTCTCAATTAGTTCGAGAATGGTGTGAAAGTACTGATCCTAAGAAACACGTATTTGAAGATTTAGCCATAGCAGCATTTTTAATTGAATATTGGATATTGAAGAACTTCGAGAAAGATCAATTCGAATTTAGAGATTTAGGTTGTGGTAATGGGTTATTGGTATATATTTTGAATATGGAAGGGTACAAAGGTAAAGGAATCGATGCAAGAGCAAGAAAATCCTGGTCTATATATCCAAAAGAAGTTCAGGAAAATCTTCTAGAGCAAATTATAGTACCAAGTATATTGTTGAAACCTCATCCAGCATTAGCCAAAATGGACCCCAATATTAGAGATAATGGGAGACAGTTTGCAGAAAATGAATCATCATCTGTGAAATATCATACATCAAGCAGTTTGCTAGAGTCACCAAAAGTATGCACCACTGAAGAATTTCCACCTAGCACATTCATAATAGGCAATCACTCGGATGAATTAACATGTTGGATTCCGCTCCTTCACTGTCCGTTCATAGTTATTCCATGTTGCTCTCATGCATTGAATGGAATGAAGTTGAGATACCCACCACGTAAATTAAAAAAAGGTACAATGCCACAAGCATCGACTTATGGATCATTAGTCGATCACGTTGAAGATATTGCAGTACTGAATGGCTGGCAAATTGAGAAAGAAATGTTGAGAATTCCAAGCACCAGAAATGCAGCCATAATGAGTTGCAGAAGATTACCACAGTTTGAAAATGAACCTGAAGAGATCAAACAAATGAGAGTGTTGGACATTATTGCTATGGAAGGTGGTGCTGATGGCTGGGTTGAAAATGCAATGAACTTGATGAAAAATGCTCCTAGAAATCATTAGGCCAATAGAGCATTAAATAGACTTGACTCGTGTAGCAATGACATCTTGCTGATCTCTCCACTCAAATTACTGACATTGTAAGTAAATGGACTGAAGTCGTCAACCCCCTCTTCGTGACCTTCGTAAAGGGGTGGTGATATGCAAACTTGTTCTATTTTTAATCTTGTGTTTCAATGTACACGTAAAGAATTTGTAACTTTTTTTTGGACAAACGAACTCACCAATTCCATTTATTTACGAACCTACCTATCTATCTACCTTCCACAGCCAATAATACGTATAGAAAATGACTGGATCATCTTCTCAGTATGTATAATACGATAAAGCAATTACTGATTTTCAAATGTATGTGGTACTAATGTAATTTCCAGATTTCAACAACTTGAGAAATTAGGTGAAGGAACCTATGCTACGGTTTACAAAGGTAGAAATAGAGCCACTGGTGCATTGGTTGCACTTAAAGAAATCAATCTAGATTCTGAAGAAGGTACCCCTTCCACAGCAATTCGAGAAATTTCCTTGATGAAAGAGTTGGATCATGATAATATTGTAACATTGTATGATGTAATTCATACAGAGAATAAATTGACTTTAGTTTTTGAATATATGGATAAAGATTTGAAGAAATATATGGAGGTTCATGGACAACAAGGTGCTTTGGATTTGAAAATTGTTAAAAGTTTTATGTTCCAATTACTCAAAGGGATTATGTTTTGCCATGATAATCGAGTATTACATCGTGATTTAAAACCACAAAACTTGTTAATCAATAAAAAGGGAGAATTGAAATTAGGGGATTTTGGATTAGCCCGTGCGTTTGGAATTCCTTTTAACACTTTCTCAAACGAAGTTGTTACATTGTGGTATAGAGCGCCTGATGTATTGTTGGGCTCAAGAGCGTATACTACATCGATTGATATTTGGTCAGCTGGTTGTATATTTGCAGAAATGTGCACTGGTAAACCATTGTTTCCAGGAACAGCAAATGAGGATCAACTAATCAAAATTTTCAGATTAATGGGTACACCAAATGAAAGAACTTGGCCCGGTATAAGTCAATTTACAAATTATAAAAATAATTGGCAAATATATGTTCCACAAGATTTAAGATTGATTGTACCTAACCTTGACTCAATGGGTTTGAATCTATTACAAAGCTTGTTGCAAATGAGACCAGAAGCCAGAATAACTGCAAGGCAAGCCTTGCAACATCCTTGGTTCCATGAGATTACTATTCCTGCACCTGTGCAGCAACAATTAAGCGACCCTTATCAACATCAAGATCAACATTCACATCAACGGCAACGGCAACAGCAACATCAACATCAACGACAACATCCTCATCAACCTATAATTGATCAACAGTATTGATGTTTTTTAGTTTTAAATTTTAATATAGAAATTAGTTCTTTTTTGATTTCTCTATAAAAGGTCCTATAATTCCTATGAAAACCTATGTAATATATCGTAATCTGGATTTTCATCGAATTCACCAACTAAATTTGTCAAATGGATGTTTTCCAACTCCATTGCCGTTATCCATAATTGTCTTTTATCTTCATTAGCAGGGGCATGACGAAAAAAATATTGAAGTAATTTGGTAATTGCTTGACCAAAGTCATTAGATATGTTTTGTTTATTCTCGTCCAAACCCCATGCGGAACAATCCCTTCTTGAGTAATAATTATATAACTTGAATGCGTCTTTTATTGAGTCAGTGAGCTTTAATTTCGAGTCATGTTGACGAAGTATTCGGGTAGCCAAATTCAGAAAAGACGCATGTCTCTCGAAATCTAGCTTTCCAGGTTGTAAGTTGTCCAATATGTCTAATATAATCAGGTTTCCATCAACCTGACCACAGCACTCTGTGGCTGATAAAAATATAAGCACATTGAGCATTCGTGGTGACTTTATACTATCGACAAATATGTGCTTTGGAATTCGAAATCTCCCTGGCTCATTTGATTCATCTTCTTCGACAAATTCACGCCCACATGGCCACCCACCTTCAATCTCTTGTAGTGGGTTAGGAAATCCATCAGACGGTAAATTCTCATCATCATAATAAGGTAACTGTGGATTCTGTTCATCTTCTATCTCTTCAGCATCCTTGAATTGTAATGCAATTGACTCACTGGGGATATTTCTCTCATATTCTTCTGTGGATACCTCTTTTTCGAACAATTTTGAGTGAATGGATAATTCAAGAAATTTTAGTCGAAAGAATTTCAATCGTAGTTTTTGGTTTAAATGTATTTCCTCGTATGATTTAATCCGTAGATAACCAAACTCTGAAGCCCGAAAAATAAATGAGTTTAAACATTCCAATAATCTCCTCGATATGAACCTATAGTTCAAAATCTTCTCCAGAATTACAAATTTAATTTCCTCCCATTTATACTTTTCCCACGAATCTATTACCAATTTAAGATTAACTTTCATAGCTGTAAAATGACGACTTTCCAAGAATTTCCCTATCCTTTCCGCCTCTCGTATTTTCACTTCGAAAAACTTGATCTTTGTATCAATAATATCTGCATTCAACCGCGAATTCATATCGTATGTGAAATGCTGCTTTATCATACCCAAAACTAATGAATAATTAACCCATGGTTCATCATCTGACTCCCCATGAAATTCAAGCAAGTGATATATCCTTTTATTGACTAACGGTAAATTATTACCTGGACCGGCATATATGAATATCTTTCTTATTAGGTCAGAGGGCAAGGAATTGAATGTCAACGTAGTAGAATCTTCGGTGTGATTGTATTTTGCGTCTACAGTAATACTTGAGGATATTGATGATGAACACCTCTTTTCAGTAGGAGGTTTGCTATTTCCTAGTTTTCTTTTCTTGAGGGGTTTACCTGGATTTATAAACCCCATAAATGCTAAGATGAGCAAGGGTTCATGAAATGCAAATACTGATATAATTTTCTTATGGTGAGAAGATGGTTAGTTTTTTTTCTATTGTAGCACGATTTCCTGTTTCCACGGAGTCGGTTTTGAACCTTTTTATTCACGGTCTTGAACGTAGCAAAGAACTGATGAGCTATAAAGTATCTAAAGTTATGTATCGGTTTCTAGATTCGTTGTCTCGCAAAGTCTAAAATTTTTCATGCGTGGATTCCATTACAGCACCATATTTGGATCCTGGCAACTTATCTTTTGATCCTCCTTTGCATTAGTGGAATCTATTTGGCTTTCATAGGTTACAAACAATAGAAGTTTCGATTTTGATGTTGAGATTGCATATGACGTATGCAAAGTCAGACGAATCCATGAAATGAAATTGGAATAGCATGAACTAAGATTCATGATTTTTAAATCATGGAGTAAACTCAAACTTTAGATTACTGAGAGCTTACTGTCGGTTCTGTTCTGTTCTGTTCTGTTATCTCGTAACCTGATTCTAATAATCTGGATGATGTGCTCAATAATGGCGAACACCTGGTGAAGAAAACACCATTTCGATGTTTTCAGGGTTTCTACCAAATGTAGTTTTGGAAGAAAAAACATTTGGTGGATTTCGTTCCTTAAGGTTTGACTAAACTAAAACTCTAATCTTCGAGAATCAAGCTTTTAACCCATTTGCTTTTATAGTCCACAAATACACTAGGAGTTATGCAGCATTTACAACTTCTGCAACAAAGGTTTGCTTTTTGACTCGGTTGTTATGTAGATTTCGAATAGTTGTGTTTATATCTGGATGAATATAATCGAATCGGGCAATCCTCTGTACATCTTCATGGACTTTTTTGCTCGTGGTTGCAACGCAATGCAGCTCTAACTACATATGTTTGGTTTAATTCCAATTACACTCAATGTGGATTCTTGTTTACATTTCGATATATTTGTATCATGATCTATCCAGTCACTTTCTTCTTTTCCCCCACACTGCCATAATAAACAGCATTCGAGATCTTGAGTGGAGCTCTTCGTATGTGCCAGTGCTCCTTTCCATAAATTTATGGACTAGTTCATCTTTAAGCATTTAAACAATTCTGATATTCTGGGATCTTGACATACTGCTATCTTGATTTTCTGGCATTCTGGCATTCTGGCATTCTGGCATTCTGGCATTCTGGCATTCCAAACAGATAGATAATTCAAACAGCATGTTATACGTCATATGCAGTGATATGCACGTAGCATTGAGATATGATATGTTGTACAAAAGCATTATAACAATAGACTATAACACAGAGGTACCACTAAAACCATAACCATCCTAACAAAGAAGAAGATCTCTGGAGAGTGATGAAGTTTATTTTATTATGGCAGCCAAATCCATCCGTAGTATTATGCTTTGCATAACATATATCACCTAGCACCTAGCATGTCGCATAGCAGATAGTCTGATTCTGATGCATTCTCTGTATATCATTCGCTTATGTGCTGTTGTTGTATATATATACCAATATAAATCCCCACCGTATATTTTTCCCTTTGATCTTACAAATGCTTTTTTACAACCAACTTCTATTTATCTATTTATTCCTTGAATCCTTCATTAACTAACACACACATCAAGTCAAGTAATCAATCTATCATATGAGTAATATAAAACAACTGCCACAATCTAATTCCACCACCTCCACTACCAGTAATGTTGATGCTACGTCACTGGAGCTGCAAACGTCTCCTCAACCACAGCAACCACAACCCTTGAGTACAACCACACAAACCCTCACGCTTCAGCTACAGGATTCCATATTCAAATTATTCACGTACACAATCATATTATTACCTACTTTAACGTCAATTCTATTTCCTATAAATAACAATAATACCCCCAAGAATGAACAAGTTGGGAATTTCATAATTGATCTATTAACTGTTTTGCTAATCAGTTGGGTTGTAAGATATACAATGGAATGGCCATTCAATTGGTTAAAACAACTACAAGCTACTAAAACTTCATTATTACGGCAACTAAATCATGACAATACTGAAAGAACAATATTATTAGTTCGCAAAATCTACACATTTGAGATGATTGCCCTAATATCGTGCTTGGTTTCATCGATCTTCAGTTCAATTTTATTGATATGGACAAGACAATATACTATAATCGATCAGAAGAGAAAGAAAATGGTTTTCAATAATGTCAATATTGCATTATTACAATTTTGGTCGGTTTTCAGAATTATCATCACTTTCACTGATATGTTACAATCTTCTTCATTGAATAATAATCAACTATATGTCGAAAATTCAAATTTGAAAAATTGGTATCATGATTTAAAACAATATTTCTTACCAAATACAACAAATCAAATATTGTTAGATCATTTACAAATACATAATCGGCAATTTGATCAATTGAAATTGGATTTAATAAATTTACAAAAAGAACTTGATGAAAATAGAAATAGTCCCAAATCTACAGCTTCACAACAGCAGCGGCAGCAACAACTTCAAAAAACTTTCACACCATTTCCACTTAATATCTCAGCTTCATCGTCACCGTCATCTTCTCCAGGCACTTCCCGTGTAATACCTTCATTTTCTCATTTCAATACATCTCCACTGATACCTTCAACGCCCAAGCAACCAACCATGTCAAGGCGTCACTCATTTACAACTTCAACATTGAAGAGGACACCATTGAAGACGATTATTGAAGAAGATGATTTATTATTTGAACCAACTATTAATCATTCATTCAGTAAATTTGACAACAGTAAAGCTGAAATTGCTCCTAGGAAATCAATATTGGAAGAAACCAGATTAATCATAAAATCTCTTAGAAAAGAACTAAGACTATTTGATTTCATAAGACATCCAAATACTGTCTGCAAAATTCTAAGTACTGAGTTAACTCCATTACTTAATAAATTACAAATACAAGATTATAAGATAATTAGATTAATTGCATTCGAAATATTTGATAAGTACCTATTGGGGATGTATGTGAATATTATGGAGCAATGTTATGATATACTCAGTCACCCGTTCCAGTATTCTAGAAAGTTGCTTGTAGTAGCTTGTTTCAAGTTGCCTTTTTACATTACCAAATTTTATGTGAAAATATTAGTGTTCATTCCGTTATTAATGATTAAATGGGCTGTTATGAAACCTATGAGTTTGGTAAGTTTTATAGTTTACAGCACGTTCACAATATTTTTCCAATCAAAACCCAAAAAAAAAGTAGCTACCAAAAAGCAAGCCATAAAAAGTTCACCGTCGTCGTCTAACAGTCGTTTTACCATGAAACAATTTCATTTATCTCCAGTTTTGCCAAATCTGGAAACCATGAAAACTGCTACAACAATTACAAAAAGTAGAAAGTTTAATACACCGCTGTTAATTGCTGTCACACCTAATATCTCCAATTCCGTAAACATTAAGGGTGTTAATGGGAAAGGTTATAATTATGGTAGTGTAGCCTTATATGATGACTAAACCACTACTACTGCAGCTTCTGATCAGAATAGAGTATATACGTATTTATTGTGTAGGAGTAACTAGATAAATTTTTTTTGCAGCCGTTTTCTTGAACTACATAATTTCATTCATTTGATGTTATAACAATAATTACTATGATATTATTACATTGAGATGTTACGTGATACAAACTATACAACGATAAATGTACAAAACAAGTCTCAAAACACAATCATTTTAGGAACATTTCCCCATCCACCTACTGGAAACCGGAAAGTGCAGAGCTAAATTGAGAGCCGCCGTTTTGCTGATATTCAATCATGAAGTCTTCTAAAACTCCAAAAGCAGAAGTTACACCAACGATAGTTGCTACACCCTTACCTAACCCGCCCAAGAGTTCACCAGCTACAGCGGTGACAGCAAGAAGGAAAGCACCACTGACAGATGCGACTGGAATAACACGACCCAATTCCTTAGTGATGGATACATCTCTTTTTCCAGCCATTGAAATTCCTTGATCTTTGAACTGTTTTGAGATATCCTTTGGTGAAGCACCTGAGACGTATGACCATTTATTCGCGAACCAGACTGATAAGACTATTATTGTTGATACATATGTGACTGTTTTGATTGGTGAAATGAGTGATTGAAGTAATGATGTTGAGGTAGATAAGTAATATAAGATACCGGATTGTAAAGATAATTTGTTAGAGTATGGGTTAACGATGTATTTTCCAAGTACAGAGATAATGAATGGTGATACACCGAACTTGGTCAATGTTGCACTTGTGAAATATCCAAGGACTTGAATGTTTGCTAATACGGTGAATGTAAAAAGAATTGGTAAACCACCGGTGTACAATAACCTAATTGGGAATATGTTATTCATACCTCTAACTTTAGAAGATCTTATGGGGATTTCAATACGGAAATTTTGCAATCCAATGATGACAAGAAGTGACAACAATGAAATATAAAATTGAGTTAAATTGGGTAATTGGACTCTTGTGAATGCGTGCCAAATTTGATAGATTGTTTGCCTTGGGTTGAAGAACGAAAAGTTACGAATCAAGTTCATTAATGCTCCTAAACTTTCAGACTTGTTTGAGTTCAAAATTGGGAAAATTTCAAGACCAAGTAATTCAGCAACAAAATCAGTAGCATTTTCTAATGTTAAGAAACACAATACTCCTGAACTAAATCCATACCCTTTGTCGAATATTTCAACTAACAAAGTGACCATCCATGACCAAGCTGTAATTTGCAAAAAAATTAAAACATATGAGCCGTATGGAATGCCATCGCGCATTGGATCGTATCCGCGTATAACATTATCATAGTATCCAGTATATATCAAGCCAGCAGCATAAACAATTGCCAATACGAAACTTGTTAATTTTTGACCAGTTTGAAATAATTCCCTGTCATATCTCAAGCTCAAATTCACATTCAAAGCTCTCAATCCAGCAGCGATTTGCCAAATGAACGCAGAAGTCAAGATTGGTAATAAACCTAATTCCAATAACGTGGCTTTTTCCATGGCAAAGATTGATCTAAAATCATATAACGGATCGACTAATCGAAATTGTGCATGAGGAATCAATCCGTAGATTGGTAACTGTCCAAAAAGGAAAATTATGGCACTTCCAACTGTGTACACAATTCTTTCATCGAAACTGACTTTTTCAAATGGATATTCGATTTCTGGTAAAATTGGTAAAAAGAACTTAACCAAATCAAGAAGACGGACTATATATGGTTAGTATCAACTTGAATCAAATGATGTGGATGGAATATACGTACATCCAGCCATGGTATTGGGATAGTAAAAGATTGTTGTTGAAGAATTTTAGTCTACAACGACTCCATCAATTTTTTCTCTTCGTCTCGTTCAACGTTGTCGACAAAAATTCTGCGTAGTACCAGCACCAATAACTTAAGATTGCAAAAGGTTGGTCATCTGATAACAGATCTGGATATGTTTTCGGTGCTGAAACCAAGTGTTTGGTGATACAAGACCGTCTCTGTCAAAGGTTTAAAGGTCTAAGATGTAATTATTGTATTAAAATAAAACTAAAAACCAAACTATCAAAAACCAAACTATTAGTAAAACAATTAAAAATATCCAAATGAATGAGCCAATCCAAAATCTATAAATGACCTAATCTGACGGCCATTACTATATATCATTCCATGACGTAGTTCCACCAAATCCCACACCACCACACATGATCAATGAAGACCCATTGGTTGTTTCTGAAAATGTGGCAGGTTCAACATAAAAATTCTCTCTGTTCGGAAGGTCTCTACTTAAATAATTGATATAATCGACAGCACCAATGTTATACTGGTGTTGGAAGTTGGAGCCTGAGCCAGATCTGTTTGGAGAATTTTTAAACATTAATATCTTGTAAATTAATTGCTTTAATATAGTTGAGTTTGAGGTAGAATCATCTTTTTCCAATAAATAATTTTTGATATCAATCATTTTATGAAACTTTTTGACTTTGGCGATTTCATCTTGATTCAAATATTTGAATAAATCATCACCATAGAATTCCTTCATTAAAGATTTGCTTTCTTCGAGCAGTTTCAGAGTCTCTTCTGCTGGTGTCATTACAGCTTCATCTAAATTCCAACTAGCGACATTTTCATTCATTATATGACTCGAAGGGACAGCATTTGAAGTATACCAGCTATTTATTTTATTAGACAAATTATTGAACTCCTCAGTTTTATTATGATCGGAATTGTAATCACCATCCACATTATTATTGTCAACGTCTTCGTCCTCCTCTCCTTCATCTAATTCTTCTTCTTGTTCGGTGTCAGATTTGTATTCATCCCGGGAAGTGTTTGTGAGTGAAAGAATATCCGAAGCTGTTTTGGTCTTCTTAGGATTGAACAACACATACAGTGATTCATCGTCATTTATCAACTCTAGATCGTCATAATCGGACAAAATACTTGATGTAGCATCATAGGCGTCCTTTTGTGGCTTTTTACCTTGTTTTGTGTTGGTTTTTGTTGATTGATTGCAGGTGTATTGGTATGAGATGTTGTTGCCATTGTTGTTATCTATGGATCCGTTGTTATTGTTGGGGGATGTGCCTATTTTAAATAGCTTCAAATTAGGATTGATTGACATAATGGAGCTGTGTGCTATGCTCTAGTTCCAGTTGTTGGTGTGGCTGATACAAAGTATGAAGATTAAAGAACTGAAATCGATGTTGTTTTTATCTATTGATAAGAAGGCAGATGATTTGTATACTCTAGTTTATGGGGGGGAATAGAAAAATAAATGACAACTGTTTGACTTCAACTTCGTGGTGGCGAAAATGACAGTTGCTATTGTTGAATAGACGACACCTTGGCTAAAAATAGTAATGGAAACAGTGGAATGCAATTTATTATTCTTATCTGAATGACTTATGGAATGATTCCATCCAGATAATAACGAAGTATTTATATCAAGTGGGAAGAGATTAAGAAATTACGATGAAATTTGCAATCTACAACACAAAACCTTCAGAGATAAAAGTTTAGATCACGAGGCCACCTTGGCATATCACACAACGTTACCGTGCATATTTGGTCCGTGATTGGTGGAAACACCAACACCTACTCGGGTTATATTACATCTGTGTGGAACTGCTGCAGCTGCCGCCAACCACAGCTACACTACTGTGGTTTCATCATCAATTCCTCACCTCTATCCGACCACGCTATTGTGAGGTGGTGTAAATGTGGCTTCTTAATTCCGCACGTCGCAATTCTGGTGACCTGAACTAAAAAGCGCACACCTAGAAACTCACTCCTTTGTGATGACCAAGGATGCCCTATTCCCTGAGTGGTACTTCCTTCATGTATTGCATTACATTGCTTTTCAGCAGTGAAGAGAGACAAGCACTAAGCCCTCAATGGTAAGGTATATATTGAAAGCTTTAGCATAACTCTCAATACACAGAGATCTTATGAGCTACACTACCACTGCATGTAAGGGGAGATATTTCTCCCTAAAGCTAATACTAGAATTACGAGGTGTGCCACCTTTTATGATCTTGGTGGTATGATTTCTAAGTGTTTCTCAAAGTCAGAAACACCTGTTCAACGCATCTAGTAGTGAATTATTTTGCAGTCTCGTCTAGCTTTAAATTTAGTTAGTAAATAATATCCAACCATTTCTTTATGTTTGAAACTCACTCTCTCCAAATAAAGGTGTTTCAGATAGGGGTGAAAGACTATTTTAAATAATATGTTTGGCTAATCATTTAAATAATATAAGGAATAATACAAATCATCACTAGTATTGGGTCTCAAACAAGATATTGTGATCTGCAACATACCGCTTGGCTTCTATGTCTAGCACCGATCGATAGCGTAATTGGTATAAAGTAGTAATGCTGATTTGGAAAAGAACGAAAAAAATTTTCAAGGTGTTGATTGTAAATTTGACCCAGTGTTTACCTGCATATTGAGCTTGAACATAACTATCTTACTTTCACTGCAAATACAAAACCATTAGTCATGTAATACTTTTCTTTCATTGACAAACAATATTATAAAAATGGCTGTTAAAGGATTGAGTGAAGTAGATAAAACATATGATGGTAAGTAATCTTCTATTATAGCACAACTAAATGGTTTTATACTAACCCTCCAGGTTCAAATTTAAGAATTGGTATTCTTCACGCAAGATGGAATAAGAAAATCGTTGATGCATTAGTAGAAGGTGCCGCATCAAAATTAACACATTTGGGTGTTAAGAAAGAAAATATCATTATACAATCAGTTCCAGGATCTTTTGAATTACCATATGGTTCAAAATTGTTCGTTGAACAACAGAAAAGAAAAGGTGCACCATTAGATGCAGTTATACCAATTGGGGTATTGATCAAAGGGTCAACCATGCATTTTGAATATATTTGTGACTCCACAACTCACCAATTGATGAAATTGAATTTTGAGTTGAACATTCCTGTTATCTTCGGTGTTTTAACGTGTTTAACTGAAGAACAGGCCGAAGCCAGGGCCGGTTTGATCGAAGGTAAAATGCACAATCATGGCGAAGATTGGGGAGCTGCTGCAGTTGAAATGTCTACCAAATTTAATTAAACTTGGAGTTGGAGAAATGTGTACCGTTTGTTATATAGCGTTGACGATAATTATAATTCGATAACTATACACTCTCAGAATAAGTTGAGCGAATTTATGCTGTGAAAGTAACATGCCAATACTTCAGCTTATGTACTTAAAATAATGGCGAAGTTTTGTTATGATGTTGCAAATGTTGAAAACCAGCTGAAATGATATTTGCTACCAATGAAGTAACTATTTGGTACTTTTGGTCACTTGACAAAGAAAAGCTTCTTATTCAATACTCCAGGCAAACTTTTGGGTTAAGTCCTGATTAGCTATTGTATTGCACACAGTTTGACGGACTACATTATTAAATTGAAGCAGTTTCTCAGAATATTGCCGTCTAGAATTACTAAACTATACAAACAATACTTCTAACCATCGTCGTTTACAGGGTTCAAGAAATTGATAAGTTGGTTATATAACTACAATTTGTTAAATTGCTCGTGCATGAAGCAGACAGCTTACTTAGTCACTTGTTTTGCCAGATATTTACTTAGAATAAAGACTTTATGTGTTAGGTAGATCAGTGGCTCTTTAAAACAATGAAGTTCCAAAAATACGCTCAAAACCTATTGTTAATCACTGATATTATTTATCACATTGAACTTTTCAAAAATTTGCAACTAATTTGAAACAAAAATAATTCAACTAAAATTGGAATGTTTTACTCAGAACCAAGAGTATCACGGTAGACTTTGGATCTGTTATTAGGAAGTCGATTCAGCAATAAAACGAACCCACTTGAATGAGTGGAAAGCAGAATAGTATTACAAAAGATGGAATTTGGGAGGTTTTTACCATTATCAAGAAACGACTTCGTGGCCAAGCTGGTTAAGGCGTGAGACTGTTAATCTCAAGATCGAGAGTTCGACCCTCTCCGAGGTCGTTCCAGGTAAATCTAGAGTTACCTAACATGTAAATTTATCTTACAACTAAGTTGGTAAGCTATCTAACTAGTAATGTGGAGATTGTAGGTTCGAATCCTGCTTATCGTATAAAGTTTTCTTATACGATGTAGTTTTTGCTAACTATCTAAATCGTCATTGGGCAAGTTTCTGATGCGTTGGTGTTTGCAGGTAGCAAATGTTTTTTTGCATTTAGTGTAACTGAGCCGCAACGAGATTTTCGTACTACCAGCTAGACCCATTTGGTTTGGCTTGTTTTGATTCATGATTGATGCTATGTCAGGTTAGACAATATGAAGATCTGATGCTGAATCAGCAAAGTGATATGCTACAATCTAGCTAGTTTCACAGCATATATATGGTAGCTATATCAATATTACTTCATCAGAAAAAGAGACTCTGAAAAATTATTTTCAACCAACCAACCAATGTTCATACGAAGATTCACGACATCAATACGACACGAGTCTTGGTTTCACCCAAATTATAAATTCAAATGTGGTCTTGAAATACACACACAGCTTAAAACGAAATACAAGTTGTTCTCATTATCTCCTACGAGCTTCAATGAAGTTCCAAACACAAAGATTAGTTATTTTGATCTTGGACTACCTGGCACCCAACCAAAATTGAACCCCGAAGCATTGTATCTTGCTTTGAAGGCTGCTATTGTATGTAATTGTGATATCCAACAATTTTCTACTTTTGATAGAAAGCATTACTTTTATCCTGATCAACCTTTGGGATATCAAATAACTCAACATTATCATCCAATTGCGAAGAATGGATTTTTGAAGTTGAATAAATTTGACAATGTCCAAGATAAAAAGATTACTATTGAAAAGATCCAGCTAGAGCAGGACACAGGGAAAAGATCGAATAAGATCATTGACTACAACAGAGCAAATATTCCCTTGATTGAAGTTGTAACTAAGCCAGATTTTGAAAACATAGAACAAGTTCAAGCATTCGTAAGAAAATATCAATTGTTGGTAACTTATTTGGGTATATGTAGTGGAGATCTAGAAACTGGTGCAATTAGAGTAGATGTTAATGTTAACGTTAATAGTCATCCAAGAGTTGAAATCAAGAATCTAGGAAGTTCGGGCGATATAGTAAATGCGTTAAAATACGAGTATCAAAGGCAGGTGCAGGTGTTGGAAGATGGAGGCAAAGTTATTCAAGAAACCAGAGGTTGGAATGGATTGACTACTGATTCACTAAGAAAGAAAGAAGATGCCGTTGATTATAGATATGTTCCTGATTCAGAATTACCTCCGATTCGTCTCGATGAGAAGATTGGCCAAAAAATCAGAGCAAATCTTCCCGAATTACCAGATGTTGTACTTTCAACATTGATATCCAAGCCATACGGATTGCAGCTAGCTCATGCAAAGAATTTATTACACGAGCCAGAGCTTTTGAAGTACTATGAAACATTTTTCGACAAATTCACTCAACCGGATGCCAATAAATGGATATTTCAGGAATTACTAGGAGTGTTTGCAAAATTGGATAAGAAATTTGATCCAGAAGTCATGCCACCGGAGATACTCATAGATATAATCCAACAAGATCTTTCACTTACTGCTAAAAGAATAATATTGAAAAACATGATTCAAAATCCAGCATCCTCAACATTATCAGAATTAATAGAAGAGCTTGATTTAAAGAAACCAGAGGTTTCTCAAAAGGATATACAAGATGCAATTACACATCTATGTCAAGAAATTATCAACAATAACCAAAATGTTGTCAACAAAATACGCAATGGTCATGAAAATGCAGTGCAAGTACTCGTAGGTCAAGCAATGAGGGCTACACGAGGCAAAGTTCATGCCAGAGATTTCAAAGCAAAATTTATAGAATTGTTAATTTGATATATGGAACTGTATACAATTATTTATTCAACCTTTTGTGTGACCTCAAACTTGTAATTGAAATCAGTAATTAGACTCTTATCTTCATCGCTCATATTGTGAAGTTGTATTTCCACTTCTTGTTCCAATTTTTCTAGATCTTTATGACTCGAATTTAAATCTATTTCGTTCAAAACATCATCAAATTGACCAAACTCACGCATCGTAGAACTGCTAAAAGCCGAACCACCAGTACCGCTACTGAACTGGGATTTGTGCGAGATTACCTTTGATGTTGGAGAATTGTTGACGTATGTGTTTTGTCTTGAAATTGGCTCTCCCATTGTTTTCGTTATTTTAAACTTTCTGAAAATAGACGAGTACATTCCCAAGGCGTCAGTACCCAAACCAAACAAGAGAAATGCAACCACTCCCAAAATTGAGTTCACCAACCTGTCGTAAAGCATGAAAAATCCAAAATCATAATAGTAGATATCACCCCAAGTAGAATTATGCACTGCGTTCCAATCAAATTTATCTGTTGAGTGTTGGACTTGCTCAACAAAATAGTAAATCGAAAGAGGGAACATAGCTGCAATGATCAAAAAGCTGAATATCAACAACCTTGCAAATCTCTTTACGTTCAAGCCAGAGTTCGTGCATGAAAGTATATCCTTGACATCTTTTCTTTTTTGGAAATATTTGTAGACTGTCAATACAGCAAATACCAAAGCTACAATACTCCAGATAACAGGCCAAATTGAAAACAAACCAAGAGTAGCGGTAGTTGAAGAATAAGATATAATACAACCTTGATATCTAACCACATCGTACCTCGAAGCTTGAATTATAACATTGAGTGCCATAATGAAGATTGGTGTTACGAGACAAATGGACAAGTCAATGGCTTTCTTTTTCCAGGAGCCATGTTCCATGAACACTGGATTCTTTGCACATAATACCATATACAAGTTCATCGCCAAGCAAGCAATGGCGCATACCCTACCCGTAGACGAACCAGCCTCTAGCTTTGTAGTTATGTCACACCAAACCTTCCCATCCCACACCTGATCGAAATGTTCACCACTCCAGATGATTGTATTTATAAAACCATTCAAATTCACAAACATTAACCAAAATAGCAACAATATGGCTGGTATGTTTTTACATTTGCAATGCCATGCAAAAGCAGGAAGCACTAAAAAGAAGGAAATTAATGAAAAAGCAGCTATCCCAGCTGCACTTGACTCTGCGCTTACCATAATGAGTTTTAGCGGTCCAGAAAGGAAAAATAAGTGAAAAAAGAGGGCATTAACGATATATTTATCATGTTAAATATCACCTCTAAATGTTCTTCAGACTTTACCCTTTGCTTTCCCAAAAGGGGTTGACTTTAAATTTTGCAGCAATTTTTCCTATTTGGTCTGGCAAAGAAAAAAGCTTATTGAAGTCAAAAAAAATCAAACAAGATAAGTTACGGACTTACACAATACACAACAACAACAGTATTATATATCACAGGCTGGACGGGTCTATGAAATGACGGATTTCAAAACTTCATTGGAAGAGACTACTCCAGAGAATTTTTGGTCTAAGTATTTTAACAATTCAATAACTTTATTTTTCAATTCATCGTTTGCAAACTGTTTCATAGCATCAATATTTTCTTCTCTACCCAAAGTCGATTCCTTGATCAATTTGACCCTTTCGGCCTCTGCTTTGAACACTCCGGCAAATAATTCGACAACTTTTGGAGTTAGAGCCATGATCAACTCGTTGTTTGATTCGTACAATTTGATGATCACTTCGAAGATTGGGGTATTTTCTTCGAGACCGGTTTCCAAAGGCAAATGGCTGAATAAAGCTGGAAGAACGTGTTCCAATGGCACTGCTTGTCGGTTTTTCAAAATTAATCTAGCAACGCATCCACATGCGTTAGCATAGGCTCTATTGACAACATCCTTAGCTTCTTCTTCATCAGCAGATTCGGCTTTTCTATCAGCCTTGTTTAATAAATGGAATAGCAATTCCAAAATGTGTGAGTAGGTTGAAGAAACATCAACGGGACTATATTCAACAATCAAACCAATACCGTAAGCGGCATTACCTTTGACTTCAATGGACTTATCAGTACTCAATTTGTTAATGAATACTTGTAAAAGATCTTCTGAATATGGATTAGAGCCTTTCATACCACCAGCCATTTCAGCAATGGCACCAATGGAGCCAACTTTCAAAGGTTTGGATTTACTGTTGAATTTGGATAAGATGACATCTTTGAACGAAGTGAAGATTTTAACAAAGTCACCTTCTAAAGCAATAGATAAACTAATTAAAACTTCTAAGGCAGACTCGTTTAACAACACTTCAGTCTCTGAAGAGTCTTCTTCCTCTTTTGGCATCTCTTCATCTTCAATTTGGGATGGATGTTCTTTCTTCAAAAGATTCATCAATGAAAAGCACAACTGCTCTAAGGAAGTGCTATCACTAGGACCATCACAAATAAATATAGAGCCGAAGGTGAAAAGAGAGGTTGAAATACCATCTAATATACAAGCGACCATAGTAGATTCAAATTCTTCTTCTAAAAGTGGGATGGAAATACCTCTGACTTGCTGAATCAATTCCAAAATATTTTGATCAACGTATGACTGCTGTGGGACACCCTTAGGTGGTTTGAAATCTTTACCGTAAACAGCAACGAACATAGCTTTAACAATCTTGAATAAACAACTCATAGCAGCTTCTCTCATACCAAAGGAGTTTTCAACTTGATCAGCTAAAGCTTTCACAGATGATTCAACATATTTGAAAAATTCTTTACCAGTACCAACAGCCAATTCACCAAGAGCCACGGATGCAATTTCTTTTTCAATAGTGATACCAGTGTGGACTTTCAATGGGTCTTCATTAAAACCTTCCTCATCTTGGTCTTCCTCATCTTCACCACTAAGAGCGTTGAATGAAAACTCGTCTTGTTCCAAACAAGTAAGGATTTGGGGTACAATTTGATCTAAGAATCCAGCAAATTCAGCACCGTATACTTTGGCCATATTGGCAATGAATGCAAATCCTGATTCTCTGATTCTGGAATGTTCCGAGCTCAAAGAAGTGTACGCAGCTTCAACTAATGGTTTAGCATAAGCTGAAAAGGATTCTGATCCAACGGCCCTAGCCATAGTCGAGATGTTTTCGAAAGTGGTAGCTCTCAACTCAATATCATCTTCGGTCATACCTTCGACTGATGCCGAGTTGGTAATAAATGGTTCTAATTGTTGAATTGAACCATCGAAATAAGGTGTGAAGGCTTTACCACTAGCAAATGCAGTAGAACCAATAGCTGAAACAATAGCAGTTTTCAATGTTGATGAGTTAGCTTGCAGTAACATGTGGAATAATTTGTGCATTAATGGTTCAATGTATTTACCCATAGCATCATGACTCATAAATTCAATCAAACCGTCCAATGCATAACAGGCGTACTTGTATGCCATTACAGATGAAGCAGAATCAATGATTTCAATAATCAATGGTAATAATTGTTCATGATAATCAGTGACAATATCTTGAAGTTCAGAGGTTAATTGAGCCAAAGTTTTCAAAGCAGCGACTCTAACAATAATTTCTGGGTCTTTTAATCCATTGACTAAGACAGGAATGATTTTTTGAATTTGAAGTGACACGTAATCTGGAGCACCAGCAGAACAGACACCAATAGCCAACAAACCAGCTCTTCTTTCAAATTGATTTGATGATGTCAACATTGGGGGTAAGGATTCAAACAATGGATTAATGACTTGGGAAGGAGGTAATTCGGCACCCAAAACAGCTAACAATCTCAAAGCCAATGAAGGTGGAGCGCTTTCTTCATTTTCATTTTCTTCATCTTCATTTTCCAATTCATCTCCAACATCAATTTCCTCAGATGCAACTTTCAAACCAACAATGGTAATTTGTGGACCTAATTTGTTGGCAATGATCTTTGATTTTCTGTAACTAACACAAGAAATTAAAAACTGTAAACCGAAACATCTATATTCATCATCTAACTGCGTGTTTGAAACCAACTCACTTATGATTTGAAGTAAACTGACTAAATGATCACCAACTAATTTTGAATCAATAAGAACCAAACTGTTGAAAACATTGAAAACTTTTTTAGCTGAGTCCGCGTCATCAGAAGCAATGACTTCTTTCAAAACATTAACCATACCCGGAATGGTGGCTTGGAATTTATTAGCCATTTGTGTTCCTGCAGCTTCGTCATCTTCAAGTATTTGCGAAATAACATCCAAAGATAAAACGGAGTTAACTCTAATTTCTTTGGAGCTTGAATCATTTATGAGGGTACCAAATAATGATAAGAAATCATCAATATGTGGAAGTAAAGCACTGATTTGAGATTCTAATAATGCATATAATGTGAAAGTACCAACTTCTCTGGCTTGAACATCGCTACTTTGAATAGCATTAATTAAAGTTGGTAAAAGGTCTTGCCATTCATTTTGATCCAAATCAACTTCTGCAATTGCTGCAATGACACGAGCTGATAAATTTCTAAGACGACCATTATGTTCTTGGAAAGTTGCTTTCAATAAGGATTCTCTGATTTGTGGTTTCAAAGACCCATCAACTTGTTCCCAGTTGTCCAAGGCTAATTTTCGAGCCTCAACAGCAGCTAGTTGCTTGATTTCGTCCTCCTTAGCTAGTTGTAAGATGTGAAGCAATGATGGTAATGCTAAGGGATTTGGATAAAACTCTTTACTTAATTTTTGAGATGCATGTTTGATCACAGACGACTCTGGAACCAATGTTTGTCTTAAAGTGTCCTCCAACGAATTGACAAATTGAGCATCCATGATGAAAGGAGAAGTTGACGGTGGTTATGTTATGATGTTGTAAAAATCTACAATTTTTTTTTTATTTTCTGCGTAGGCGATGATTTGATCAGATCGTGTACCAATCAACGGGGGTTTTGCAATCATTCCACTTGTAAAATATGCTTCAATATTACGAACTATATACCTCTCGTAACTACATGATATCATTAATATTCATTGGCATTTCTTTAATCTTGGTAAAATAATGCTTTTGAAGGTCTTTCAAGGCAGGTACGTCTTCTTTGGTGATCAAATTGATTGCGGTCCCTTTTCTACCAAATCTACCAGACCTACCAATTCTATGGATGTAGCTCTCCTTGTCAGTTGGTAGATCATAATTTATTACCAATGAAATTTGTTGAACATCAATGCCTCTAGCCCAGACATCAGTAGAAATCAACACTCTTGAATTGCCCGTACGGAAATTGTTCATAATGGTATCTCTTTCATCTTGCTTCATATCACCATGCATTGAGGCTACTATGAAGTTTTGTTTCCTCATTTGGTCAGTAAGCCAGTTCACCTTGAGTTTGGTGTTACAAAATATAACAGCTTGTGTGATCGTTAAATTATCGTACAAGTCACATAAAGTATCGAACTTCCAATTTTCTTGTTCACATTGTATGTAATATTGCTTTATACCCAGCAACGATATTTGATCTCTTTTAACTAAAATCTTGACTGGATCAGTTGAAAACTTACTTGTCATTTCCAACACTTCACGAGGTAATGTAGCACTCACAACCACAACTTGTACTGACGGTGGTAGATGCTTATATATTTCATATATTTGCTCTTTAAACCCCTTCGTAAATAGTTCATCAGCTTCATCAAGAATTAAAATTTTGATATTCCTAGTTGTCAAATTTCTTCTTTTTATCACATCGATCACACGTCCTGGTGTCCCACTTACTATCTGTTGTCCTTGTTGTAATTTCTTGATATCTTCACCAACATTCTTTCCACCAACACATGCATGTGTGTGAACATTCATATAATCTCCCAAATGTTTCACAACATTTTGAATTTGAACTGCCAATTCTCTCGTGGGGGAAAGAATCAATGCCTCACAATCTTTTGCTTTCATATTTATGACTTGTAGCATCCCAATCGAAAAAGTGGCAGTTTTACCTGTTCCCGATTGTGCTTGAGCTATAGTATCCCTCCCACTTATAATTTGCATTATAGCTCTTGATTGAATGGCTGAAGGTGCTTCAAAACCATAGGCGTATATTCCTTTCAAAAGCTCTGGTTTCAACTTCATACCTTCGAAAGTACGGTACACCTTTATACCTTTTGTAGATTTATGGCTGAATTCCAATTCATTATCAAGATCTCTATCAAATTCATCCATTGCTGTCAACGATAGTAGTTTTGCATTTATAAATATGTTTTTTTTTTATAGCCAATTTATTGTCGATAAATATTGGCATCTCATTAATGACCGGTTCAACTTCGAAAAACAGATCAATCATAGTGCTACTAGGAGGAGGTCATGCTTCGGGTAAGAAGACAACTGCCTTTTCTTTAAAAAGGGAACTCTTGAAAATAATTCCGGAATCTTATGTTGATGTGCAAGTAATAGATATGAATCAATACACAGAAGATTGTAAATCATCTGTCGATTCAAGTCAATTTGCTAGCAGTAAGTCAGCAGCAATAACAGTAAACTGCGACCAACATAATTACCCACGTCTCAAGCCTTCCAGATTCCAGTTTGACAAACTAAAGAAAGATTTGGTTGATAATTTAAACGGTGGTGTTGGCGAACCACAAAAGATCTTAGTAGTTCATGGATTATATGCCTTGTATGACAAGGAAATTAGAGATATGTCCCATATTAAAGTATTCATA
Source organism: Nematodospora valgi (assembly GCA_030565165.1). Taxonomy (NCBI): domain Eukaryota; kingdom Fungi; phylum Ascomycota; class Pichiomycetes; order Serinales; family Debaryomycetaceae; genus Nematodospora; species Nematodospora valgi. Next base: position 356,344 of record JAJMBF010000005.1, read on the forward strand.
GATAGTGATCCAGATACTCGATTAATCCGATGGATAAGAAGAGATGTGCTTAAAGAAAAGATAGATAGTTTGGAAGGTGTCATAAATGCTTATCTACTCGGGGCTAGGTCGGAAATGAGTGATTTCATATTTCCAACCAAAGAGTTTGCAGATGTTATTATGCCTCGTGGTGCTGAACCCAATGCTGTTAGATTGGTCATTGATGGTGTAATGCTATACTTAACTGATAAGAACTTACAAGCTGATAGAATGTACTTACTGGAGAATTATTTGAGACCAATTGAAGTTGGAAATTTCAAAAAAGAAAGATTCGATGTTCAAAAGAACAAGTTTTATCAATTGAATTAATATATAACATTATGCGTATTTAAGTATTCTATACAAAGTTTTCATTTTTGGTAACTTCAATAATAGGGTCCTTTTCAAGTGTGTAAGAATCACCAAGATTATCAATTTGTTCAGCTGAAATCAATTCTCTTAATCTCTTATCTGCAGCGTACCAGCTCTTGATTAAATAGTTCATTTCATTTCTCTTTAAATCATCGGTGAAACCAGAATATACCTCAAATGTATTGTGTTCAATCAAAGACTTCATAACATAATATAATCTCTCATAACTAACACCCGAATTTATGAACATCTCCACAATAATACCTTTAGGTGGCTTTTGAGTAACTGGATTTTCTTTAAGTGCCTCTTGAAGGTATTTGCCAATCAATTTAATCAATTCATCAATAGGGAAAACCAAGTCATTGGATGATAACTTGGAACCACAACTTATGAATTGTTCATTGACAAGTATGTAGAAGGGCTCTTTGGATTTATTAACAATTGAGAATTCATAATATAGTTTTTCAAAGAACAATTCCCATCTTTTCAAAATATCATCACTGTTCTTATAATCAGAAGTTTTGAAAATTAGTAATGAAAGATCATAATAACCCAAAGGATCAGTATAAGTGTTAAATAAATCACTAATTGATAAAATCTTGAAATTCAATGCATCCACTGCAATCTTCTTATTGCTCGATGAAACTCTTGAGTCATTGTTTATCCTTGTTAAAATATCCAACTGTATATTGGAAACATCAAATAATTCTTGGATTACAGAAGAAAGTTGAATCATCTTCTGTCTTAAGTTTGGTGGACAAACGCAATTACAGAATCCATTTGCTCTGGAAAGATATTCAATTCTTTGGTTTAATTCAGGGTTAAACTGAGAAACAGATAATGCATACAATATCTTGGCAGCATCAAAGTAGTTTTCCCGCTTGGCATGATACAACCAAAGTAAATCACTCAATGCTAAATTGTTTTCAGATTTCTCTTCCAAGAATGGTAGTATAAATGGAGTGTTTATATCTAATAATCTTTCACTAACTCCTTGCCGAATAAACCAATCATAAAATGCGTATTGAAAGTCCTTGTCGCTTGATGCAAAACAAGTATCGTAAGCCAAATCTCTGATTTCCAAGAACTCATTAATTAACAATTGATTGTTAGTTTCTGTTACTTTCAACGCTTTCAAATCAACTTTAGTAAGTATGTTAAAAACTATGTTATACAAATTGGACTTCTTATTTTGTAATTCGACAATATCTTTCTTTACAGAGCTTTCGTTAACTTGATTGAAAGAAAGGTTTGGGACTTTCATATTAACTCCCAATTTTTGTGCTATATTCAACAACATACCAACTGCACCTGCATAGAATTCGAGATCCAACATGATATTAATTGAGTTTTCGATGTTTTCCAATGTCAATGTCTCATAAGCTTCTTCAAACAATAATACTGCATTTTTTAAACATTTGATTTTTAGATCATTATCTTTAGAACCAATCTTTTTAGCTCTTGTCAAATTTTCTATCGCTTTGAAGATAAAGACATCGTTACTTGAGCAAAAAGAACCACATCTGGTTTGTAAAGAGGATGCGATCAAATCGATGGATCCTCCTTTCAATATGTTCTTATTGATTATGGATGATAACAAATCTTTGACAAGATTTTTAACATCTCTATTTGGTAACAAAAGATCTTTGAACGTAATTGATAAAAGATTGGCTTGATTAGTCAACGACAAAAATTCAAAGATTTCATTGAAGTTGGACTGATTGATTTGAATTTCTTCAATCAAAACCATAAGAAAAGAAAGTGCCTCCTTCATTGAGTTTAATGATTTGATAATTGATGTGAATGCAATGTGCTCTGCTCTCAAGCATACTTCGCTTTCGAATTGACTTGGATCCGAACTGTAGTTTGGGGCATTTAATCCTTGAATATTCGTACCATTTTCAACGAAAAAATCAATCAATACTATAATTGATCCAATGAAATACTCAACTTGTTTCTTCTCGATATTCAAACCTTTAACAAGTAATTTGCTTTCTTTAATGCTCGCAACTTCAATATCACCATTTGGCATTATCTTGATGTAAGGCAATGGACTGAAAACTATCTTATCCCAATAATCTCGGAGAAGTCTAGCAATAAGCAAGCACGTACCATAAAATCTATCACTAAGAACAACTTGATCAACTGTAGGATGCAAAGTTGACACAACATTCAACTGATGGTGAGCAGCTAATGAGCTAGTTTGCTGAGATGATTGCTGTGAAAAATCAGTTAATCGAGCACTATTACCGCATGTAGAAAATAAAATTTGTGTCTTTCTTTTAAGGATATCATTTGAATTATACTGTCCATAAGAACATGCCAAGTATAGTAATGTTGAGCAAGTTTCTTCATAGCCATTTTCTTCAATGAAATTTTCTATGACTTCATCGTTCAAAGATTTCAAGATTTGATCAGAAGTTCTAAATTCATATATTATTATACCAAAATTAGTTAATACTGCAAATTTCAATGGCTGTTTTGTGTACTGACTAGCTGCGATATTAACATATCCATTCGGTGTGTTAGTGGCATTCATCGATGGGGTTAATTGAACAATGTCTTGGATGTATGTGAATGGAGCATCTTCATTTGAAATATATTTCATGAATTCGGCGTCTTCTACTAGTTTGTTATTCTTTTTCAAATAACCATAATTGGCAGTGGCGATAAATAGCTTATCGGATCTCTTTGTCTTTTTTACACAAATGAACACACCTGGACTTATAATTTTGGCAATCTTTGTATTTTTAAGTAATTGAGATTTTTGTTGATTTGCTATAAGCTGAGATATGTACTGTCTATCTCTTGTAAAAGAATCAAGCTCAGAATTGATTTTTGGTATTTCTCTAGTTGGTGGAAATTTGATGTTCGCAAGATTCAATTTCAACGCATTTGCAGCAGAAAATGATGTTGTGAGCAATGACGAGAACGTTGTTGTTGATCCCAACTTAAGTAAAATACGACATCCGTTACTTGTCACTGCAATTAGCTGTATAACTGTTGATTCTTGTGGCGAAATTCTATGAATGCTAATGATTTTAAACCTCTCAAATACTTTGAAATTGCTAGCATCTACAAAGACACTTGATGCTGACTTGAAAATCTGAGTTGGGGTTAATGTACTGCCTTCATGGAGATACTCTTGTTTTAGCTGAAGCTTGTACACTCTGATAACCGATTTGTTGGAAAGGGAATACAAAATGTCTCTATCACCATCCACTACTAATTGCACTATGCTTTCAGGAATATTTGCTGTGGTCGCATCTGTGTTTGATGAAATTCCAGAGCCAAAACCAAAGACAGGCAACTTGTTAGGTATAACACTTGATAAACCACCTTTTGTTAAGCAAACTTTATCACATTTGTTTTTGATGAAACTTGACTTATTGGAATAATCCAATCTCCATATATTAATCCCGTCACCTTCTCCACTGAAATATATGTCATTAGTCTTTGGATTAACCGTGAAATTATTCACCACTAATCCTTGGGTAGATACTGATAAACCTGGATTGAAGATTTCCAAATTGTTCATTGTTTTGTCATATTTAACAATGTATACATGAATGTCAACTGTAGTTGCTACTAATAACAAATAGTTCACTTCTTCCAAAAAAATACCTTTCTTTGGCTTCACTAATTTTATAGTTAATATAGTATGTCTAATTTGATCTATTGTTAGGAATTGTGATGATTGATTAAATGATGATTGCGGAAGTTTATGGTTCCAAAATATTAATTTGTTATCGATTGCAATCCACGTTCTTTCAATTTCAGGAAACAACCCTATTTTTGTTATACATTCAGTAGAATTATATTCTTCAAAAAACCTATCAGGTAAATCCAACTGTTGAACCTTTTCGAATCTTGAAAAATCTTTCAACCCCTTTTCGTAATCAAAATAATAATTGTCTAAGCCTGACTCAGTTTTACTAATAGTTTCAGAGTAATAGATATCGTGAGGTATACTTGAGTCAATCTTATTTAAATTGGATATGAATTTGGATCCCAATTGTAATGGCGGTAAGTTGACAAAGTCCGGGACATTTATTTTGTAATTTGCTTCCTTGACTTCTAACCCTACAGGTTGAACAAATCTTCTTGATAGTTGACCTCTTGTGGAACTGGCAATGCTCGATTTATCTTGATGAAATTGTAAGGAATCATCGACAACAGTCTCTTTCAATTTCAAAGTAGGTGAAATATATCTCGAGTCAGGAGGCTTTGATGCATTAGCTCCAGTACTACCAGGAACTTTGACAGCCATTCTCTCTGAATTGTGGTGTACGGGTTAGATTGATAGCGAGTTGCAACGGATGTGATGATTTGTTTATAGAAAAAATTTCCATACAAATTCAAGTGGCTTATGTTTGTTAGCAACAGAGACAAACAAACTAAAAGAAAACAACCAATTCTGATTTGTTACACACGACTGTTATACTGTCAATAAACCACCACTTTGTTGCCAGCCGGCTACTACTTTGATCTCTGGTTATTGTATGTGTAGTTGAGTAGAATAGTAAATCAACGTAGGAAAGGATGGTGCAATTCTTACTGCAATTGATTGGTGAAGTCTAGAGTTGGACAGCACTCCAAAGAAAAGCAACCAAATAGGGGTGATGGAAAGCATGTGTTGAATAGATTGAGTAGCATCCTCATCCTTCATGGTTTGTTTCGATCTTGTAGTCGTTTGTATAGATTGTTCTCCTGCTACCGTATATCTCTATACCATAACCTGGAAGTTGACATACTGGCTGATATTTGCAGCTTTACAACCATTTCTTTACAACTTTGAAGCCGAAAAGTCTCACAATATCAAAAGAATGGGCAGCCAGTCATAGTTACATTCTTCATACTTATTTTCATTCCTTCCAACCAAACTTGTAATGAAATTAATTGTCGTATTCAGTTTCATTGTATACTTAACCACAGCATTGTCAGCTATTTTATCGGAATGGTCATCCAACTTCATTTCCATGTTTGATACTGATAACAAGGATAGATTAATTAAAGTGGGTCCCAATGAATACCGCCTAGTTTCAGAAAATGATAAATTGAAGTTGAGAAGAAACAGTGTCAAATTTATCGATTTGACGAATCAAATACCAATCGATATAGCTATAGAACAAGGTTTGATCTTGAAGCCAAATCCTGCTTCACTTTGGCGTTATATAATGTTAATGAATGCTAAACAAATCAACACTTTGAAAAAGACAGTCCCTGTTTACAATTATCCGAAATCTACAAAATATGAGGATGAAATTTCAAAAATCTATGAAGGAATTGATAAGGATTGGATGTTTAAAGAATTAAGCAAGTTTACTTCTTTCTATTCAAGATATTATAGAACTAAAAGCGGTGCTGAAAGTGCTGATTGGTTATTCGGCCAAATATCAGGCATTATTGAACCAATCAAAGACGACGTTACAATAAAAAAAATTAACCATAAAGGTTGGGACCAGTATTCCATCATTTTATCAATCCCTGGTAAAGTTCCTGATAAAGTGGTTGTTGGCGCTCATCAGGATTCTGCAAACTTGATCTTGCCAAAATTAATGAGAGCACCGGGTGCAGATGATGATGGATCAGGTACAATTACAACTTTAGAATCTTTAAGACTCTTGATTGCGGCATATATCAAGAAGGAATTTAAACCTTACAATTCTTTAGAATTCCATTGGTATTCTGCAGAAGAAGGTGGCTTATTGGGCTCAATTGATGTCTTCACCAGATACTCAAAAAGAGGTGAAGTTGTTGTTGGTATGTTACAACAAGATATGACTGGTTATACACAAGGAACGATTGATGCTGGCGTTGAACCACATTTCGGTTTGATCATTGATTATACCAGTGTTGCATTAAACAACTTCTTGAAATTGATAATTAAAACTTATAACTCCATACCATATCATGAATCTCAATGCGGTTATGCATGTTCTGATCATGCAAGTGCTTTAGAAAATGGGTATCCCTCGTCATTTTTGATTGAGAGTGAAATGAAATATACTAATAGATATATTCATTCAGTTATGGATACAATTGATAGATTAGACTGGGAACATATTAAAGAGCACGTAAAATTGACTGTTGCATTTGCTTATGAATTGAGTTTAGCTAAGGAATTACACCAAAAGTAATGCATGTTATAGATATGCTACATAGTAGAATATAATAGAAAATTTGAGTAGATGGAAGTATGTGCAAACTACAGTCTTATCTTCAACACGCCACTACGCCCAATACTCAAACATCAAGTCCAAAGTATGCATTCAGCAAAATGCCAGTTTGTACATAAAGAAGATCTTTAATGCTTCCGCTTGCTTTATCCAATATGTAGAAGTAATATTTTCTGAGTGGCTTATAAGGTGACAGTGGCTGCAAAATAAACCATAGGTCACACCTGGCTTCTTCGCAACTTCCTTGTCGATTCCAATGTTCAACTCTTACACAATTAGGTTAGCTCCTTCTTTGCTGCAAACCTACAATTCTTACTCTATGATCTAATGCGAACGTGCTTTGATTGGGTGGCTGGAGATAAGTGCGGATCCTTATCGTGGAATGGCATCGATATTCCCCTCACTGGAACAAAACAAAAAATCGGGAGCTAAAGCCATACCAAAAGAACATCACCATTACTCAATCATGAGACTATACATCTTATTAAACTTCCTAGTTTGTTTAACTCGCTCCTTACCCTCCAACTCACAACTGTTTCCAAATGTCATACCAGTGTTCAATGAAAGAGTCCGTTTAATTAAAACAAAAATCGACGAGTATAGACTAGTCTCCGAATATGAGAAGCTGAAATTGAAACAAGCCCACATAAATTTCATAGATATCACTGAGCAAATACCGATTGATATTGCTGTAGAACAAGGATTATTGAAGCAAAGTTTCTTCTCAAGGTTTAAGGGAACGAAAAAAGCGACATCTACAAAACCAATTCCAAAATATAACTACCCCAAAGAAGCAAAGCATACACAGGAAGTACGTTCAATCTTTGAGCAATTGAGTACTGAACGAATGTATGAAAAGCTAAGCAAGTTTACTTCATTTTACACCCGATATTACAAGTCAAAGTCCGGAGTAGATAGCGCAATTTGGTTGTATAATCACCTTTTTAGTATTTCAGAATCTGCAGAGAATGTGACGATATATAAGGTCCACCATACAGGTTGGGATCAATTTTCAATAATTGCCCAAATAAGAGGCGTATCGCATGATAAAATCGTGGTTGGTGCCCATCAAGACTCAATCAATTTGAAACTGCCAATGACATTGCCTGCCCCTGGTGCAAATGATGATGGTTCTGGGTCGATCACAATACTTGAAGCATTCACCGTACTCTTGGATAAGTACAAAACGGGGGAGTTCAGACCATACCACACGTTGGAATTTCATTGGTATTCAGCCGAGGAGGCTGGTTTGTTGGGTTCAATTGATATTTTTAGCAATTATGCTGCACATAATAAAACAGTGTTGGCCATGTTACAACAAGACATGACTGGATATACTGCAAAGACAAAAGAAGCAGGAGTCGAAGTTCATTTTGCATTAATTAACGATTTTATTAGTGAAGAATTAAATGAATTTTTGAAAACTATGATTAATACGTATAGTGATATACCGTATCACGAACATTCTTGTGGTTATGCATGCTCTGACCATGCATCGGCCAGGGAGAATGGATACCCATCCTCATTCGTCATGGAAGCTGAAGCTCAATACACTGACAAATTTGGCCACTCTGAAGAAGATACGATTGAAAAGATCGATTTCGAACATATGAAAGACCATGCAAAACTTGCTGTTTCATATGCCTACGAGCTCAGTTTAGCTAAGGAACTTTACTAAAATAGAAAAGAAAATAACTTTTTGCTTTATAATAGGTGTATTTACTAATACAAATAGACTACAGGAAACATGAAAACGACTATTGAAGCAGAATGACATATCTCACTTATTCGGTGGCTTCCTCACCTTCGGATTTCTTACCCCACTGAAGAAGACTAAAATCTTTTTGATTGAATTTAGTTGTATAAGAGACTTTTTGACTTTCAGGATCCTCATATCTGCTTTGACTTAAGTTAACATCTACAGCCATTAAGTTTCCAACTCGCAATACTTTTTCTAATTTGCTAAGTTGGTATTCATCAAAAGCAACAATTCTATACCAGTCAGTAACTGTATCATTCTCTTCGCCTTTCTTGTATCTATTGACAGCAAGAGAATAGGTAACAAATCTAGTACCGTTTTGGGACTCTTTGAATTCAACGTTTCCAACTCTACCAACTAATTGGGCCTTGGCAAAACCGTTGGATCTAGTAGCACTAGATGAAATTGAACGAGCAAATGATCTTAACATGATGTGAACAATTGTTATTGATGTCTGAAGAAAAGTGGGTGTTTTATTTGTTTTTTGTTGTTAAATTTATTTTTACCCTTGCGAAGTTTCGCGTGGTTTTGTTTGAACGTGAGTCTTTTCCATTTGCTGGTTGCAGATCCCTGGTTGAACATATATGTACCGATTGGGTTAATTAACTGCTTCGACAAAGAACACAACCGTGACTTTAATTCCCATTCGTGGGCCTGCTTTCTACACAGCAATATTGCAACCCACATGGTTATTTCGATTTCTTGAAATTTAGATTGGGAAAAATCAAGTCATACAGTGACTTGGACCTAAACCTTTTAATAGGCTTAGGTGAGATACTATTAACTGGCTGTTGTTTTGAATGTGCATTTGGATTTTGGATAGTTGGGTGCTGCTGCTTTTGTCCTGGCTGAATAGAAGATGTTTCTTCACTATAGTACTCCCTCGGTGGGTGTAAAAACAGATTGTCAGATAAAGTAGACTGGAAACTATCATCAATCAATATGGAATTGCTACCAATGCGATAACAATCATTGTTCTTGAGACCAAAGCTTTTCACATCTCGCAAAACGTCTTCCTGCAACACATTATCAAACTTGCCAGTAAACAAAGAAGACTCCATCAATTCATATTCCAAATTATTAGTTAGTTCATGAGTCTTCAACTGTGTTGTGGGATAATCAATTGATGGATCATCCGTTGCACAAGATGCATCGGGAATCTCCACAACACCCTCGATTGGATGACCCTCTTCTTTGTCTTTATCATCTCTTAATAAATAATGTAGGCGCTTATTTCTTAGATCCGTTTCCTTGGAAGAACCTTCCTGTTCATGCTTACTTTGTTCTTGTTGTATCAACCAACCAATGGAATCTGGGACGTAATTGCTGAGATACTCAATTTCTCTGTCATTGTTATCGTTTATGTTGTTCAATTGATCAAGCTCTGAGGTAGTAACCATGATTGGCTAGTCTATGATTGACTTGTCTAATCCCTGTTCCATGTATTTGCAACACCACTTCTAAAGAAATTAAGTTGATTTGACCCAAGTCACACTACCACCACAGACAACTTGAGCAGAGGAAAGCCACTGATCCTATAATTCTCTGACGGTGTTTTAAGTCCACACAATACACAATAGATAAGCTGAACTATCCAAAATGCGAAGGGGAAAAAATAACAATCATCACTTTTTTCCCTTTGCTTTCATTATCCCCTTTTCTTTATCAGTACCACCAACAAACCATTGTCTATCATCACCAGTTATTACATCGCCTCCCATCTATTAATTTGTAGGACAATCAACTAGCCAATAGACTATCCATATAAACTTCCATATACATGTATGTTTCCGCAATACCTTATCAATACAGACAGAACTTGAGTCATTTCTTCCCCCCACATTGTTTCCCAAACGCCACTGATTTCGGCTCTTGTTATAGTCATCCTGATTTCAAGCTGGGTCCTCTGATCAGATACTAACAACCACAACTTTAGCATCAATGAGATCGCAATTCAAAGACGAACATCCTTTTGGTATGTATCGCGCAACCTCCACTTTCTAGGATCCGTTACTAACTCCACAATTTTTTAGAAAAGAGGCAAGCAGAAGCAGCAAGAATTACTCAAAGATTTAAAGACAGAGTCCCGGTGATTTGTGAAAAAGTTGAAAACTCAGATATCCCAGAAATTGATAAACGTAAATATCTAGTTCCTGTGGATTTGACTGTAGGTCAATTTGTATACGTTATTAGAAAAAGAATCAAATTACCTAGTGAAAAGGCAATTTTTATATTTGTCAATGATATATTGCCACCTACTGCTTCTTTAATCAGTACAATTTATGAGGAACATAAAGATGAAGATGGTTTCTTGTATGTTTTATACTCAGGAGAAAACACTTTTGGAGAGAGGGTACCAGTACATTTATCATCAATGGATTTCAGAAATATTCCTGAGGATATTTAGATGATGGGTTGTTTTGGTTTGAGTAAATTTTTGGTGTTGAATTTTCGCTCATAAGCGTGTGTTAACGGCAAAGTGATAAATTTTTTAAATCTTAACTTCTATTCCTTCTTATTATTGTTCTTCTAATTACCCGGTTCTTGTTTTTGTCAGTGTGGTTAGCTGTCTATTTAGTTTTTATAAGTGAAAAGATATCATTCGAATATCAATTTACTCGAATTTAGCAGAGTAGAGCCTTTCGCTATTTGACTTGTCCATGCCCGCTAGGTATTGCCGCAATTGATGATCACCAGTGGTTTGAAATTTTGCGAATTAAGATATTCATTAAACCTTGAGCTACACTCCTCAGAAGACTCCGAGCCAGGCGATGTATGTTAAAAGATAGGCTCGAGTGAATCAAATTTGTAAATTAAAATAGCTATAATATTTTGCAACCACATACAAAACACATAAAAACTAGTCAAATATATAATTTTCAACACGCATTATAATAACTCTCCAGAAGACTTAGAACCAATAAACTGTTCTTCAATTCCTTTGACTGTATTTCCTGAAGTTAAACCACCAACGTCTATAGTTTTACAAGGTCCATGATAATACTGTCTAGCATATACCATCTAGTAAATAAATGACAAAATCGAAATACTTGGAGTTATGACACATGTATAATTCATATTATCTTGGTTAACAGATTTTGAGGCTCGAAACATGACCATGACAAATGTATATTCACAAAATATTACTAAGATCTAACCGTCCAAAGGTGAAAAGGATTTATCAAGGTGATGCTACTGAAAATAACAGCATTAATCGGAACTGATGAGCTGTAGTTAACTCACTTGATTCAAAAATTGAATTGGCAACCCATTATCACAAGCAACAGCCCAGATTTGACGCGTGATAGCAGTTAAGATTGAATCACCCAAGGGAAACTGACAAATGGCGTTGAAAACCGTGAAGAATAGGCCCATATATGATTTGTGCTACTGGTTAGCCAAATTTTGAACCCAAAAGATGTTCTTGTATCATCAGTTTGAATACAGAACAATGTTATAATGATGAATACGGTACCTAAGATACTTTTCTTATTATTTTTTCAGGGTCGTGAACCTTTTCAGACTAAAGGTCGTTTGTTATTGTTTTGGAATACAATGTAACGTCAGGCTCATATCCAGGATGCATATCACACAAAGAACAAAAACGTTGATTGAAGATACACCTCTTGGCTGTTATCAGAGAAACTGCCTTTTTATATGAGTCAAAGAAATGCTGAACCTCTTCGCTCTTACCAAAATCAATTCATTTAAGATCAGTGCCCGTGAAATCATACCATATGAGCGGGCTGTAATCTCTTGGAAGCTGAATTGACTCACGGGATGTAGTAATGTGCGTTGATCTCAGTACGCCTTTGAGGAAACAGAAAAGGTAATTCTCGGGCAAGTGTGAGTGGATTTGTGTTGGTACAAGAGCTAATCATAGTCTAGCATGTTGATAATGCTTTTGTAGTTATTGGTTGCAGCTGACAACTGAAATATTGCTTCGCGTTTCAGGAACCGAGCACAATAATGTATCTCGTGCCATACCCCATTGCATCAACTACACTATCGAAGTGGTAGAAGCAATCAATCTACATGAACGATAGTGTTTATGAATGTATGTATGTTTATGTACTACATACAATTTTTTGTTCTCTTACACCACGATTTTTGTGTACCAAGAGTTTGTGTCACTCGTTGATTGATGTAAAAATATGCATGAGCTTCAAATGGCGACTACTGCTCTCTCATGTTCTCTCTTATGTTCTCCCATGCTGCTCCTATCTCAACAATGTCTGCCAATGATCTGCACAAGATCTTACACCTACAGCTTGATACTTCAGAGATGACCGTTCTACATGTTTTGACACCAACGTGCATGTACCGATAACTAAAGTGCTATCCGGAATGAATATGCTAAAAATAGCACGAAAGAACTTGACCAGTCATCAAGGTTGATTTAGAGTCTTTTAAACATTTATTCCTATAAATTCGAGGGTGGCGAAAACTTTGTCCGTTTTCTTGGAAACGCTAATTCACTAAACTTTGCTAACAAAAAACGAGATTCTCTTGATATATCCTTTTTGAACATGAAAAGTAACATATATGAATGTGCGTGAGTAGCCTGAGAGTTGTAGACGTTTAATGTGATTGTTCCTGATCGTATTTTCTTGGTACGTGCCATTTACTGAAAGAGGTAAGCTACTTGCCTGATGCGGTAATCGTAAACTTAACAGTTATGATCTTGCGCCTAGATCAAGATTTGATGCAAAATTGTTGAGTCAAAGTTTCTTATGCTTCACGTTGGATACTATTGGTTTCCGTTTACGTTTGTCAAATCAGGTTTGACTGTGAAAGTAAAGAAGTAATACACAAGATGCCTTCTCACCTCAGTTGATGGATCATCTTTCCTATAAAACTGGGTCCATATCTTTCTGGATCGAAATCTTTTCGTTAGTTTTTCATTCTCATCACCCACATTGAAGACTAACTTTTATACTTTCGCGTAATTCTACGATGAAATTCTCAACTGTCGCTGCCATTTCTGCTTTATCCTCCAGTGTCTAAGCTAGGTATTACGGTAATGGTAATACTGTTACTTCCCTTCAAACTGTTACTTGCTACTCCACTTACTGTCCATACCCAACCACTTTAACTGTTACTGTCTGTGAATCTGAAAAATTTCATGTTTAAGCTATTACTGTTACTAAAGCTCAAACTGTAACTATCAATGAAACATGCGTTGTTCCAACTACTTACACTACTCAACACATTATCACCACCTGTCAAAACAGTCCAGCTCCACACACTTCTGTACCAGCTGCTAAATCTTCATCTCATGTAACTACTATTTCTGAAACCACTGTTGCACCAGACCACCACGATGTTTCTATTCTCCAAGGTGCTGGTGCCAGGAATGCTGCTGGTGTTGTTGCCGGTTTTGCTGGTGTTGCCGTTGCTTTAATGTAAGGAACTCTCCAATTCAATTTTCTTTTAGTTCTTAGTTTGGTTTGAATTTCAAAAAAAAATTTTGTCTTATTGTTCGGTTTCAGTACTCAAGCTGACGCTTTTATGTTGTTTTAATCCTGTGGTTCGTATAACATTTGATAAGGAATTGACTTTTATAATTTTTCTTTCTGTCTTTCAATTGCATGTTAAATAATAATAATTGATTTATATATCCACATATATACACATAAATAGATAAAGTTTCCTTATCTTATAATATATTACAAGAGTAAAGTTGTTTGAAAAATGGTAAGTTTCATTGGGAGCGCTTTAGTCCAAGGGTTATTCTGTCTCACTGTACAAAAATTGCTGGTTGCGAAAAGGTAAAGATAAAAAGCTCGCAATGGCAGTTTTTTAAAATGTTCATTTTCATACTTTAGTGTTGGTAGATTTTTTGAGTAAATATTGCTTGTTGTCAGAATAAATCGAGTAGAATGGAGAGTGCTTTGTGGATTGATCTCACGATGCATTTGCATTTCAACAAAAAATTAGCTTAAAAACATTTTTAAAAGAACAGCACGCAAACAATTTCAAAACGTTAGAGCATCCAATTTTCTTCTCATTTCACCATAAAGTGGCTCTTGGGTGACTTAGAGCAAATCGTATCGTGCTTACTGTATTAGGTGCCCGTATTAGAGGCCCGTACACTTTGTGGTGCGAATTAGCATTATTGAGGTAGGATATAGTGAGTAATTCCCTTAAGGAGATGTTCGACGTAGACTTCCCAAACAAGCAGTGTGCGAGCTTGGTTTTGTTCATAGCATCAACAGACTTGGAACTCATAATAAGACCTTAGTATTAGCTATGTAGAAATGCTGCTGTTTCAGTACATAAATTTTTACAACAACTTGTTCATCTTTACTAACCGTTTCTACAACATCCAACCGACTTTTCATCATCCAACAGGTTTCGAATGAATCATGTCTTTTTATACAGAGGACACCAATCACCAACATCAATACAACAGTCAACACCACAATAACCAAACCCGCAACAATGTTACGAACCAAACATCTGATTTCCCAAAAACCTCAAGATTTTTTAATAACTCTTCAATACCAGACTTGAGAAATTTTGAACTAACTAATACCAATAAACAACAAATATACTTTAATGGTCAGTTGACTAATTTCAATTATAATCCTTTTAATTTACCTCAGCAAAAACTAAAAGCTAGTATCCCGTTAGATTATAACCATTTACCTAACAAAATATCTATAATACCAACACATACCACACAGGATTCACCTGATGAGATACCTTGTTTTCAGTTGAACAGTGATCAATTAAAAGATCCTATTACATTCATTGAAAGCCTACTGGATATAGGTAGAAAATATGGGGCGGTGAAGATAAAATTACCGTATAAAGACCAAGAATTATTTCAATCAACTATACAAATCAACTCGGATCTATTTTGGTTTCAAACAAACAAATTGTTGAATAACCCTAAAGACGATGAATTATATATGAGATTAAAGTTCCATCATGATCTAATGAAGTTTCATCAAAGTGAAGAATTTAGCAAGTTTGAAGATCAGGATTACAAGAGAAATTCCGCCAACAATGGTACTAGTGGATATACTTCTTCGAATTTGAATAAATTGCCAATGATTGACAAGCGTCCTTTGGATTTGTATAAATTATTTCAATCAGTGATAATACGTGGCGGGTTTATGGAGGTTATAAACAAAAAACTCTGGGCTCAGATTGGTAGAGAATTGGGATATAAGGGAAAAATAATGACAAGCTTAAGTAGTTCGTTGAAATCTTCTTATCAAAAGATCTTGTATCCTTATGAGTTATATTTAGGATCCAGAAAATTTAATCATGTCATTAAGAAAGAAGAATTGAATGAATTGATACAGAGTAATGGGAAAAGACTTTTTCAACCTAGGAACACAAATAAGAAGCAAAAACTTGAATTTGAAGAATCACCTGCTCCACTAATTATTGGCTCAGCTAAAGACTTCAAGAGGTCAATACGGACAAAAGCATCCAAGGGATTCTTAGTCAACTCCCCGCATTTAGTTGAAATTAAACAGCCTAATGTATTCATGCTTAAACAAGAAGAAAAGAAAAGGAACAAAAGAATCAAAGACAAGATTGACTCACCAATATTACCACAAACCCAGTTAGACCACGCCATAAATTATATGTTAAATTCTCAAGATGAATCAAGATTGAAAGCAGCTCCGAAGGTTGCATCTATATATACGCTAAGACAATTCATGGAAAAGGACTTGAAATTCCAAGAATTCATCATACAAAACAATAGAGTTAAATTCAATAGTGATTTAACTGAAAGAAATGTAATAAAGTTGAACAAACTTGAGGAGCTATATTGGAAATACGTAGGTAATAAGGATGTAAGTGATATTTTAAATAATGGCTTAGAGTTGGAAATGGGTAAGGACATACCGAATTATATTAATGGATCAGGATTTGTGAAACTTGGTGATGATTTGATGAATTACAAAAATGCGTTGAATAGTTATCACTTGAATTTATCTCATTGTAAACCAGTGACTAATACTACTACAAAAATCAACTATAATCCAACTCAGCATAATAATCAAATTGATGTGAAAGAATTCAACTCAAGAATTTACATAGATAAATTGCTACATTCTGCCTTACATCCATGGAATTTGCATAATTTGTCAACCCTACCTAATGCAATCACAAGTGCCTTGGGTGAATCTGATATAAACAAACAGGTAATGAATGAAACTAGAATAAATATAGGTATGACCTTTGCAACAGAAAACTGGAGTTGTGAAGATCATTTTACTCAATTAATAAATTATCAATTTTTTGGTGCTTGTAAAAAGTGGTATTTTATTCCAGAACTGGAGTTTGATAAATTTGAAAAATTGGTAAAAGATTTAAATGGAACTTTCAAAGCAAGATCAAATTTGAATAACGAGAAACCTTTGAATATAGATCAAGTAATGAACTATTTGACAAGGAAACTGTCAAATGAGATTGAGTATGAAATCTTATTGAAGACCTTAGAAAATATAATCAACACAAAGCAAGATGTAAGGCTCCCCCATAAGGATCCTAGATTTGCAAAATATTTGCAACAGTCGAATTTTAAATGTAATCAAGAATTCATGATAACTCCCGAATTATTAGAGCAACATGAAATCAGGTATACTACAACAACCCAAGAACCTGGTGAATTTATAGTTAAGTTTCCTAAAAGTTATTCATCTGCCATTTCGTTTGGATTCAATTTGAGTGAAGAGGTTAATTTTGCAACAAAAAATTGGTTGAATTATGCACTTGAAGGTGAAAAATGGCTATCCAAACAACAAATTTTACCTAATTTTCTGATATTCAAATTATTAATCAATTTGGCAATAATGTATGATAGCGGAACCAATGTATTATTTAGCTCGGACGTATTTGCAAAGATTGCTGAAATATATGATGTGATGTATAAAAAAGAAATTGATTTACGAAATCAAGTGAGGAGGTTGAAAGTTAAAGAGGTTAGTATTGTTGAAGACACTAACTCGGATATGATTTCTGATGACTCGTTAAGTGATGTCTACCCAACTAGAGTTGTAATTACTGATTCGAAGACTAAACTATCTATCAATTTATCAATGGCTAATTTTTTGAAATACCAAGAAGATGATGAATTAGTTGGCAGATTTAATGTTGAATTACAATGCTTTTATTCTGATGAGAAATTGAAAAACTTTTGCAAAATTTTGAGTTCTTATTCTATTGATTTTGAATCATGGATGAAAAACTATGAAGAATTAATGATCGAAAATTCTGATGTATCATTGAAATCTTTCAAGGTCTTACTAAATGAGGGTGAAAAAATTTACTCGTCAATTTCTTCGTCGTCAGCTTTCCAAAATGAAGAGATTAATCAATCCAGATTTCAATTATTCAAGGCTTATATTGAAAATCTACGTACTTTCATCATTAGCTCGAATCTGTTTATTGAGGAGTGTCAGAGCTTGTTGTCATTAAAGCATCAGCAACGTATCAGAAATGGTACAGATACATCATCACATGAAAGAGCCTCATCTTTCAATGATCTCATAAAATTAATTGACAAAATTCCAAAATTGAACTTTTCTTGTCAAGAAATTGAATTGATTTTGGAATTTAAAACAGAAATTGAAAATTTCGATAAAGCCAGTAGATTATTGTTGTCCAGGAAGAATAAATCTCTACAAGAATTTGATGATTTGATTAGTCTTGGTGAAAGTTTTGGGTTGGATATACCATCCTTAGATTTCATTATCAGAATTCGAGATAGATTGAAATGGTTGAAAGTATACGGATTGATTGAAAAAGGAGTTGACCCATATTCAGATACAAAGGAAGTGTTCACGATTGATGATTTAAGATCATTCTTCGATCGAGGTATGCAAATACTCTCCAGTGATGATTTGAATTATATCAAAGAGATTGAAAATATTTTGAATCTGAGTAATATATTTAATCATCGAGTTACAAAATTTTTACAGTGTGAGTATGTTTCTGATTTAGATTTAGTGGAAATAAACCAAGTTATTGAAAGATTTACAAAGGAGAAATTGTTTATATCCATGGAAAACTATGTAGAATTGTCCAAAATTCATGCAAATATTAAATTAATAAATCAATTCAAGAGCGAAATTGAGAAGTCTCAAAGTCCATACCATGATGTCAAACAATTGAGTAATTCGATTTTGGAATCTGGTTTAAAATTTGATGTACGACCATTGAATACCAAATTACCAATTACTGAATCATGGATTGACTCACAATGGAAAAAGTTCGAGCAATGTAAAGTCCTTACCACGTTAAATAAATATGTCGATTTTGAACATTTGAATCCAAAACATACCTTGAATAGTAAATTAATTGAAAAACTATATCAATTACTATATAAGTGTGAATTTAATTTATCCGAAGATGATAAATATACTGAATCATCTTCGTACTTATCTCAATTACCAGATGCTGAGGATCCAAAATACTATTGTGTTTGTCGAGAGTATGAATATGGAACAATGGTTGAATGTGATAGATGTAATGAATGGTATCATGTTCAATGTGTGAAAGAAGTTTCGAATCCTGATGATGATAAATACATTTGTCCCACTTGTATTTTAATCGATTCCGAGAATATAAGAGATTCTAATCTAGTAAATCAATTAACGTTAGTAGATTTGAAACAGATATATTTAGAAGGAAAAAGCTTAGCTTGTTATCCAGTGAATGAATTACAAGTTATGGAAGAATTAATTGAAACTCTTGACAAGTATCACGAGGAACTTGAAAAAAACATTAATGATATATTAAACGAAAGTAAACTACCAGTTAAGTTGGATATGTTGAGATTCGTACTTCGTACGTTGTATGGGTGTGGAATATTGTTGGAAGATTTGTGGAGAAACACCTTGAACTTGATCAGAGAATTTGAAGTTGAATTAAAAGCTGAACTTGAGAAAAAAGTTGTAGCATTGCGTAAAGCTGAAGACGATAAAGATGAAATTGAACTGGAATTGACAATGGAAGTAGTTAATGTACCTGAAGAAAAGGTGAATTCGATCGACATCGCAAAAAATGAGAATAGTGTACAGTCTCTTTCAAAAGAAACGGATATGTTAAGTCAAAAACAACTGATTATCAATGGCGCTGGCTGTAAAAATTCAAAGAAAGTTGAGATAAAAATAGAGGATAATGTTTTGCAAAGAGTTTCTCTGGAAGTATCAAATGATAGTGGAAAAGAAAAAGATTTATCAAATGGTGTTGAAAACAAGACCGTCGATCAAATTGAAATTGGTCAACAGGGATTGAAGAACAATGATCTGACTCAATTGCACGAGCCAGATAAAGTAAAGGAAATTGAGGCGGTAGAGGCTTTTGCTCCTGAGATCAAGAAGAAAATGTTGTATGGAATTTGCGATGATTTGAAGAAAACTGAAGATTTAGCACCTCAGGAAGAGTCAGAGATTGTCAAGCAACAAGCTAGGGATTTTGTCAATGAAATTAACGAAACAATCCAGTCTTCAACTGTATGTCAATCGAAGGACTTGAATCTATTGGATATTTCCAACATACCGAGTGAAGCCAAATTAACTAGTTCTATTGATGATTCAAAATATCCAACACAGCTGGTTGGTTCTGATACTATATTGGGTGAAATTAACAAAGCAATGAAGACAGAACTGGTTAATGAAGCAACAATAGTATCTGAGGTGTCCGAATTAGCAAGAAAACCGGGTCAAAATCAAGAGCTGGATTCCGAGGCAATAATCAAAGAACTTAATCAACTGCTGGAGCTTACAAATGAATCCGATAAAAAAGATCAATTGATAGAACCTGTCGATAATACAGAACGTAACCAGAAAGTAGAGAGCGAGCAATTTGGTTCTTTGCCAGAGGTGGTTCAAAAAATATAGAACAGCCGCCATGAATTGCTGCAATAGTCGTCGATGGCTTTAATGAAGAGACTCCACAATCATCATCAGAGCGTGATAGTCAATCAATCTCATCCTCACTACCATTGCCAGATGATGCAACTCAATCGCATTCGATTGTTGAAATATCATCAGAGCAAAAGAATAATTATGCTAGTGAGTTATTCTTCAGCATCGATGGAATCCTGCTTGGCACAAATCAACCACGAATCCAATAGAACTTACTTCCTATCAATACTTCTGAAATGTATAGACCAGAGATTTGTAATTATGCCTGTATTAATATATAAAAGTATATCAAATTTTGTTACCTGTGCTGTTAAATTCAGAGGACGCTAAAGTCTTTTCTGGAGAAAACGTGCGTATGAATATTTATATCTAGTTTTCTTTAATCGTCAAATTATTTACAACCAAGCAATAAACGAGTCTATACCAACCAAAGAAGAATGATCATGACATCACCAATAGATGAATTAATCAATATAAGCTGGAAAAGAATCAAAGGGAATTCGGAGTTCATATTCATGTCACAAATTCGTCAATTGATCAACGAAATTCAATATATTCTAAAAATCGATTCGATATTCACACCACCAGAACTGAAGTTAGTAGAGGAATTTATATATACTAAACCATTGAGCAAATTGCGCAAAGAGGAATTTAAGATGTTTATACTAAGACTGGTCAACTTTGATAGTTTTGAAGAACTTTTGAAGGAACGGTTCAAGATTCTGGAGAGTGATATCTTGAAATGCTTGAAATTCAACCAGGAACCAAGACCGGTGTCTGCGAAATACAGAGTATGGGAAGACTTGAAACAGAGAGAGGACCGAATAAAAGAGCAGACTGAAAAGATAGAATCGACGGATTTGCAGTATCGGACGTTGAAAAGCAGAAATGAGGAGCAAGATATCAAGATTCAAAAATTGG
Organism: Nematodospora valgi; assembly: GCA_030565165.1. NCBI lineage: Eukaryota > Fungi > Ascomycota > Pichiomycetes > Serinales > Debaryomycetaceae > Nematodospora > Nematodospora valgi. The sequence continues at coordinate 377,490 of JAJMBF010000005.1, forward strand.
AGAATGAGATCAACGTGTTGAATAACCAAATAAAGAATTTGCAATCGCAATTGAGTATCAGACCAGGAGATCGATCTCCCAATAAACTTATTACCAAATTAAAAGACCGCGATTTGGTAATTAAGAATTTGGACCAGGTATGCAAAGATTATCGAAAGTATGTACATCAATTGGAGGAAAGAGAGAGAGAGACAACAAGGGCCTTCAAAGAAATGCAGAAGACTGTTATAGAACAAGATAAACTTTATGAAATACTACAACAGAAATTCCCTATAGATAGCCAAACGGAAAACATGTTAACGAGATTTATGATTAATCTACCAATTATCAAACAATGGTATATACTACTCAAGTATAAACAAGGAAATAAGAATACGAGAGTATTTATATTAAATATCATCACTTTGATTTTGACTGCGTTACTAGTTGGAAATATTTTGCAATTTTTATTCGTATTTGGAAGGTCAGTAACGTCGGCTCATTCAAATGGCCTAGCATACATATATGACGATTATGGGGAGAAATGGATAAGAAGATGGTTCAACTTAGACTTTTGGCGACACAATTCGTGGGTGGAGCAACTAGTGTATAAATATATCGACTGGTAGAGGTGTATAAGAAAGTATCAAACTAATGACTAAAAGTAACGAATATATCCCATTAATAACCTGCACAAAATAAAGAAATAGAAAGATTGATATTAATTCATTATTATTATATAAAAAACTTCTTTACAAACCTTCCCAATAAAAAAGCTTTTTTGATTTTTGGTAAAAGTATTGGATCTATCAAGCTTAGTTCATTTGTTTGACTAAAGCGTTGATGAATTCTTCTCTGTTACCGGTGTCACCACCTTGGATGAAGTGTTGGAATTTTCTAGCTCTGAAACCACCGTTAGGGTTAGATAACTTGAATGGCCATAAGAAGTTGTTAACTTGCTTGAAGTTAGGACCAACAGTGTAGATTTCGTGGATTAAATCTTCAACAGATAAGATGTTGTATTTACCTAAGTTAGCTTCAATGATAGCGTTGTCAGATAAAGCAATTCTTTGTTTGTTGACTTTACCATATCCTCTCTTGTAAACTAATTGTCTGATGGTAGATAATGATGGGTAACCATAAGCAATGTATGGTTCAGCTAATTTGATTAATTCAGAAGTAGCTTTGGTTAATCTAACGAAGACACCGGAGTTTATTTGGGTTAATCTCAATAACTGCAAAACCTTTCTTGGCTTTGGTGGAATCTTCATAATACCCTTGATTCTAACAACGAAAACTAATTTTGATTGAGCATCAACATAGTAAGAACCAGCAGCTTTAGCATCTCTTTTAGCTTTAATAACTGATCTTTCAGCATCATTGTATTCTTTTTGGTAAGCAGCAGCTCTGTCAAAGATAACCTTTCTTTTGTCTTTATTGGCCTATAGTTGATAGTTAGTATTGGATGCACTTACATAATATACTTCACAAAATTCCCGATGGAATAATATTTTCTCAGTCCCGAAAGATGGTTAACTGAAAGACAACACAGCCGAGGCTAGCCATAAACAATTGGTAAGTTTTCATCTTCAAAAATAAAAAACTTGGAATTTGTAAAGTAGTAGGTGATTACATACGGTTCTTCTGGCTTTTTTAGCAGCAGCTATTTCTTCAGCAGTTTTTTGTTGAGCCTTTTCTTTCTTTTGTAAAGATTCTGGTTTTAAAGCCTTGGAGATAGTGTTCAATAAAGCACTGTCATAATAGTTAGTATTCATGAAAAGATTACAACCTTTTCTAGCAATCAAAATAATTGCTTCCCTCATGAATAATTATTCGTGAACACAAAGAATGTTTGAATCAACCGGAAAGGTGATACTTGAATATGGAATTGAACAGCCATGTTCATTCCACTTCACATTCAAAAGTACTCAAAATATACTCAGAGGAAAACAGATATATCTGGCATTGGCTAAAACGAAGATAGTATTGAGCTGCAAGACAATCTAATTTTCCCTTGGTGAAATGCATTTAATCAAAGTCACAAATTGGTATCCCAAGTACTTTATCTTGACAATGATAATACCTTACATTAAATGTAAGAGATACCTGCTAACCATATTAGGTAAATGCATTACATGTCCTAATCGAGTTGGTATTCAGGTAATGTTTACTTCCTTCAATTGCATACAATGAAGGATTTTAAAAGTCTTCATATAAAACAAATCAACGTCTAAGCAAACATCCAACCGGTTGCTAGACTATTACCTAGTAGTTTCAAACATACGTAGCCATTGCAAAATGTATTGATGATAAAGAAGAGAGTAAGGTAGGTGAAAAATTACTACGATGAAATTTTTTCCATGTATTCAGTTTGGTATCTCATTCACGCAACCAAAGAATTGTATGTGGTAGTGTAACATGGAAAACCAATTATACTATTTAAAGCACATGCATGATTATAAGATAGGGCTATAGCCCTCCGAGAGACATACCGAAATATCCCAATTTGTGTGCATTCATTTGCAAAGCTTGCGAATATGGAGAAAGCTTCGACTTTCCAGTTGTTCTAATTAGAAGCTGACACTGCCCACTAATGTAGCTAAACGTTTACAATAAGAAAGATATCCATGGATAGTGGATTTGAATAGCTGTACTGTGTTACTAAGTAGCTGCAGTCACTATTTTCTTAGCATTTGATTAATACAATTATATTATCTTTAGGATTGGCATTTCAATACGTGGGCCGTCGACATGTTATTTCTGATTGTTTACAATTATGTTGCACAAAATCATTTGCAGCTGCTCTTATCAATTCCTAATTTGGGATGTAATATCTTCGTTTTATCGACAAATTTTTCAATTTTCAATTAGATTGATAAGCACGTAACATTAACCATGTGCACCAAAAGTAATTGAGGTAGTTTTTTGATCAAAGAGCGATCAAAGAGGATGCTCTTGTTTGGAAACTTTTAATAAGAGCATGCCAGATTCCGCCATCTTTTCATGAATGTATTATTTCGATTTTCAAGCCTACCTACAATGAATAATCTTCGCAGTGTTCTTAAGAACAGTGGGTAGATAAAGTAAGATTAAATAAAAGTTTTCATAACAACACTCAGAATGTCGAAGATTTCATGATCGATCCAGTACTATCAGATACTGTTGGATGACTTATTGACATAAATTGGTTATTAGGCAGAACTCAAAAGGCATTTTTCAACCTTTCAATGTTTTGGTGTTGCTTATACAATCATGGTTTATTGCCTAGTATTGCATCTATTTTCTCCCAGGGCATTATCGCTGGACTTGTCGGATTTCTCTGGGGTTGGGTTATATCATCTATATTGATCTTGTCATTGGTATAACAATGTCGTTAAATGGATCTGCAATACCTCCCTCGGGTGCGTTTTTATTACAAGATGAGGTACTACGCTCCACCAAGGTTCAAGACGATTTTCTCGTATCTTATAGACAACTAAAATTCAATAGCGTTGACCTGTGGGTTGTGTTCTGTCAATCATGGCTTCGCTGTTGAAGTACCAGTGGTTGTCATAGCTAAAGATGGAGATTTTGAGATCACACAAGCTAAAACGTATTGGCGTTTTCGTTATTTGTGTTGTTGCTCAAATCCTTGGTACCTGTTTAACTAGTGAAAACTATGCACGGTTAAAATCTTCAATTTACATGAACATTTTTCTCATTGTGATTTATATAATAGCATTACCTATTGATGCTAAGCAATTTCGAGTCTGCTGCTTATGTATTTGGTGAATTTAACAATCTATCAGACAGGCCAATTGTTTGGACACAACTATCAACTACCTAGTTGCCTGTAATTAGGACAATTGCTGCATTTAGTAGTGTTATTCATCAACTTTGGTATCGAATTTTCAACAACGGTAGAATTTCTTTGCTTCTGTTTACAATCGGTATTGCTGATCCATCATATTCTACATGTATTAGGTGAAGCTTTCCTAAGAAATCACAACTTGAAATCAAAACTCAAACTAAAATCTATATATATATATATAATCTTATAGTATGAGCACCACTTATCTTTTAAGTTCAGCAAATTTACGGTAAAATCGCAAGCGTGTCTGATTACTCAGCTTGGTAACCAAACGTATAATCACCTTGAATCCATGTATTGACCATTGCTAATGAATTTTGGGGTTGATCAAATGGAACCATGTGTCCAGCGTTATAAACTCTCAAAAAAGTAAAATGTTTGTAATTTTTAACTTCACCAGCTGCCCCTGAAGTTCCTGCTGTTTTACATTTTGGTTTCCAAGGTTTCAAGGATTGGTTTGCAAACGTTTCTCCATCTTCATAATCTAATTTATTTACCCACGCATAATTTCCTAACCAGTTACAAATATAGTCTTTATCACCAGCATAAATCAATACAGGGACTTTTTTGTCTAATAACTCAGTAACGTACTGTTGGAATGGTTTAAATTCGTCACCATCCAATATGAAATTTTTAAATACTGTATCATCACAAGATGTAAAAATATCAATATTTGAAGCACCAACAGCTTTTTTCACATAGTCCAAATTCAAATAATCATCGATGTAATTCATTTCAAGATAGCAATTACCTCCTTCTTCAGCACACGGCTTTCTAATGTCATAAGGATTCAACCCTGTCTTAATATATGGTTGCAATAACTTGAGATCGCAATAAAATTGAGCTGGGACACAAGCTAAGGCATTTTGGAACTTATAACATAACTTGGCTAATTTAGCACATTTTGGATAGTCTTTCTCCATTTGTTTACATTGGTCTTCTCTCAATACTGATTTATAACCACCTTCACCGCATGCCATTGGTTTATAAGACCCAGCTTGAATCAATGGGTCGGTAATACCATTACCAATTAAAACAGAACTCAATTCAAATGACCTATCAGCATTATTTATAATCTCGCTAGCAAATCTTGGTATATAATGCCCGGCGTAAGATTCTCCTGCAATATGGAATTTATTTTGAATGAAATGAGGAAATTTTTGGAAAAACAATTCCAAAAATACATATACATCTCTAGCCGCAGTATCAGTATTTTTAACATCATCACCACCAGTATACGAATAACCAACACCTACAGGTTGATCCAAAAAGATAACTGACGCATTTGAATTCCAAGAATGTGGGTTATGAACTGGTTCCAAAGTTGAATTTATTGACGATGGACCTAATTCAAAAAATAAACCTGTGGCGCTACTACACCCAGGACCACCATTCAACCATAGGATGATTGGGTCATTTTTTGGATCATTTCTACTTTCAAAAAACCAATAAAAGAAATGCTTGTCGAGGCTTTGAACGTCCAAATAACCAGTATACTGATCAACAGTGTCAAGACCCAAGATTTCTGGATGTGTTGATTTGATTCTCATTGAGTAGTCTGAAAATTTCTCATTTGAAAGTGTTTCAAAATCAGCTGTGGATACTGTATTTCCAAATTTGAACTTATTGTTCTTTGGTGATTTATTTTCATATTGCTTGAATAAATTGACAAGTTTCTTTGGTGAAACATCAGATTGCATATCTGCCCATGCTTTGACCAACTCAATTGGAGCATCATGCAATTGAGCAAATATATCTTCGAGATAAGTATCTGCTGCTTGCTTTTGTTCAACGCTATCTTGATAAGATAAGACAACCTGTTGATCTAATTTGTTACTAAATGACAACGCATGAATGGAAGAAGCGATTGCAACCAATGCATTAATCAATGTATTAGTCTTCATGGTTAATCACTATTGGACGAAGGCAAATTGTAAGAGAGTAAAGAGTGTGTTGATTTTACAAGATATGAATGTGAATGCGGAATTAGTTCTCTGTTCGGTATGTAAGTGAGGAGATAACAGAAAACATATGTATTGTGTGTACTAGCAGAAATATTTGCCGTACATTGATAAGGCAATAATATCCAAAGCAGTACGTTTAACTGGTATATTCTAGGTATGTTGTGTGTACCTTGAAGTGGCACATTTACTGCATTTATTACATTTTTAGGACTATTGATTGAGAATATGTTATAAAGGATGTGTAGGGAAGATCCATCTCTACACCATAGAACACTTCCATAGAAGCGGTATTGTACCCGAGTACACGACCAGTATTAGCTATTTTTTTGGCTGTCAGAATTTTCCTTTCAACAAAAGCAAATCTTACAACCAACAGAGTACAACAAACAGAAGTATTGTATAATCATCTAGTCCATGACAAATCCCACTCTTACACCAGTCACAACTAACTCGAGAACAGCAGTTCCCTTGAATGGTGGCTACGACCTGTCGTTGAATGGTATAAGTACGTTCCATAATCAAGGGGGTTTGTATGGTGTATCAACCTATGGTTATAGTAATCAATATCAACCAATTGGACATAATCATCGTGGTTGTGATGAAATGTCAAGAATTAAAATGTCTTTGAAATCAGGCATTGATACGGAAGTTAGATGGGCTCTAAGTATATTGGGAAGAAACTCCATACACCCGTATATTAATTTTGAGGATGATCCATATATAGGGTATGAACTAATCAAATATCTCATCAGACCGTATCAATTGATGAACGACAAAAAGTACAGTCAAATATCACAAGATATTATGACTAATAGCTTGGATTCTCTATTAACTTTGAGAAATTCTGCTCAAGATTTATCTAATCAACAATGGTTGTCACAAATCAAGTCATTTAAAAAGAACATCGTTGATATTCTAAAAATTTTAACAAATTGGTTTTATCAACCGAACGGAGAAGTTGGGGAATTAATGAAATTTGACAATCAATTTGCTGAGGGTTTGAATTATTTAATTGATTTGTTGGAACCTTTGACTTGTTATTACATTGATAATAGCAAACATGATCCTTTGTTTAATATTTTATTGCAGGCGTTAATGGTCACTCCTGATAAAAACTTATTTGTGAATATATTGAAATGTATTTCCCATTTATTGATCATATGGGACAAAAATGCAAAACTTGCAGAAGACGAAGAAGAAAACGATGTCGATGATGAAGACTTGGTACAAGAAGATGATGAAACCAAGACAACTAATAATTGCATTGATACAATAACTGAAGAACAATTAGAAACTATAATTAATAAGTTATTGGTAGCTGATAACGAGGTTAACAATAGTGTGTTAGAATTCCTTAAGATGTATTTATTTTCAGATGCATTACATGAAAATTATTCAAACTCTGTTAAAGAATCACAAAAGCATAGATTAAGAAAGCTTCTACAATTGAATCATTCAAAGTCTAACCTCAACACATTATTTAAACAATTGCCCTTATTAATAGTTTCCAATTTACCATTAAACGAACCAACGGATTTGAAGCCAAATGCAACTTTGAATTTAACTAAGAGATCACAATATTCAGGTGTTCCTACAGCAGCACCAGAATTGACAGAAGACTTATATAAAATCATATTAAACTTCCCTGAGCCAGCAAGAGCAACAACTTGGTTGCATTGTTGTTATGAACCTACATTGTCTGATCGTGGCGAGGTCACCCAAATTTCAATATGGAAAGCTTACGAAAATCAATTTCAAGAAATTTGGAATCCAGTTAATGGTGAACGTAATTCAGAATTCAAGCCACTTTTACCAGCTGTTGAGTTCATCAAAAACGTTACAAAAGCCTTTCCCTATGCTGAAGCTAAGGTCTTATCCTTGCTTTCATCACCAGGATCAAACGAACAACCGAAAAAGAAATTTATAATCAAAGGTATACAACCAAGACAATTCCCTGTGAGTATTGATGTTGGAAACTATGAAGCTTTGAAACCTATCTCCGAGAACTCAATTGATGAAGGTAATGATAGTTTACCTATTGGCCACATAGATGGCAAAAAATTTGAACTTATGGTATCAAGTAATCTGGATCATATCTTGGCGGAGGGCACAAGAATCAACAAAAGTGTAATAAATTCCATAAATGCATCAAGTCATGATATTTTAGAATATATCATTCAAGAGATATTAGATGCTAACCATGAATCAGTTGAATCTTATATTTTCCGATTATACAATAGTTACTGGCTTCCTCAACTAGTTTACTCGAACCCTTCATTAATCGAAAGTGGCATTATAAACTTCAATTGGTTGAAGTATCTTCTTTAGAATAAACACTGCAGATATATACAACTTGTAATATAAAATCTTAATGATTGAATACGGAATTTGATCGCTGCACTAAACTCTTAACCAGAAGAAAAAAAAAAGTCAGCCAACCAACTCAAACCTTTATTGCTCTTCCATCATCAAAATGTCAGGTCAACGATTACCATCTCACGTCAGAGTAACAGATGCAATTCACAGATTAACAGTATTAGGATTGGTTGGAATTTGTGTTGTTGGTGGTGGGGGTGTGTTGTTCAATCTCTATGCCAATTCAGATTACGCTCCTTGGAATAAAGACAAATTAAAATTTGCACAAGAAGAATATCATGAACATAGAACTGAAAATATAAAGGATTAGAAATCTGCTATTAAAGGGAGAGAATAAAAATTGGAGAGGAATAGTTTTTGGGTGGATACGATTTGTACATAGTTAATACATTATTATTATCGTTATTATTATTGGTGTAATACCTCTACAATTTATAATGGAGATATATACTGGCACTTTCTCTTCGAACAAAACTGTATGAATTTGTATTCCATACAGAGTCAGCCTCTGTAACGCTATATCTTGACTCGTTTGCCACCAGCATCCACATCTTGATCTCGTTTTCTCTTTCTTATGAACTCGTCTTGTTTGTCATTTGTAGCCTTTCCTTTCTTTTTCTTCGCTGGTTCTTTAGAGTTGCTCAACCCCATCGACTTCAAATTCTTCATATTTTTCTCATTGAATTCACTGAACTCCTGTTTGTTCAGCGGATTTAATATAACCATATCATAATCGAATTTGAACTCTTTCCCACAATTTGGACATTCAGGTTCATCCGAAGTTTTCTTCATCTCTTTAAGAACCTTATATGAAATTAAACATCCACATGGTCGTAAATACGCATATGTCTTTTCAATTTCCTTGGTCACCGGACATTTAATAAAAGGTATTTCGTCAACCGCCTCCCAATTAACCTTGACATTACACAAATCCTTCAAGGACTTGATGTAGCCAAACTGAGGTCTCGCCTTTGACTTATTGAGTTTTGTATCTAGTATATATTGTAGAATCTTCTCCTTAATGTATAGTTTGCCTTTGAAGTCTCCCACGATGGGCGAATTATCGTACAATGGGAGTGATGAGATGGCACAGGTGACTAAGGATTCATCTTCGATTGGTTGATTTAATCGAGTTTGATCATGATGCAAATGCAAAAGATCTTGCCGTTTTGCAATTGTTCCACCATCATTACCCATTGTAGAGGAATTGAGCAATTATCAGAAAACAAAAAAAAAGGTTTTTTGAGTCTGTTTTCGATCAACACAATTGATAAATACAATGTCTCAAAAGATAAATTTGAACTCATTGCAGCCTCAGCAATTGATAGAGTTCCGTAAATCCATAGATCAGGAAATCTCACATTTCACACAATCTTTACAAGCTTTACAAACTGCTCAAACAAAATTAAAAGATTGTATTTCTTCAATTAACAAATTAGAAAAATCAAAAAATGATAGTATGTTGGTCCCATTGACTAGCTCCTTGTATATACCTGGCCAAGTGGTTACTAAGAATGACTATTTGGTTGATATTGGTACCGGATATTATGTAGAGAAATCAGCAAGTGATGCAAAAAAAGTTTATGATGTCAAGATTAAAAAATTGGATGAAGATGCTAAGAAGTTGAAAGACATATTAGTACAAAAGAATGATTTATTGAACGGGGTAAACTTGATTTTGAGAAGAAAAGTTATAGAAATGGAAAAGAAAGAAGAGAAGTAATGTATTCTTGATATTTGTGGGAATAAAAGCTTCTTCCGTACATAACCTATTCGTCATATTTCTTATTCAAAATGAATGGTTCCAGAAATACCTGTTTCAAATTTTGTAGTTTTATAGAACCTAATCCTGAAATGCCAGTCATGATACTGTCTTCTTGACTACTTTGTAAAACAATCTCCTTTACACTCTTACAATTTGCCAATAGATTAGACACATCAGTCCTGTTGATTGATTTTATTCCAGTAAATGCCTCGACTACACTTGAGTTATAATCAATTCCTCTAAACCCCCTGATACCTAAATTTGATGTCAATGGAGCACTATCTAAATGCTTTCCTAAAGCAATATAATTTCCCGCTTCTTCAAATGACCAAGCTAATACCAATGACAAATCATGCTTAATACAAAAATCTGATAGTTTTCTTAAAACTTCCTGATGAGAATCAATATCTACCACAGCTAGTAAGACTCTCAATGTTTTATCATTTCTATTTTCAACAAAGCTTGATCCTTTATTCATCTTTTTTAGTCGACTCCAAATATACTCAGGTCTCAATTTATGATATTTTAATGAAAGAAAGAGGATTTGGAATGTGGGATTTATATAATAATCAGAAAGTATGGACGAGTCAAACTTCCATAGAGTGTTCTTCATCATCGATTCGGAAAGTAATGGATTCTTCTCTTGTGATTTATGAACTAAGATTTCTGCTGGTCCCAATGCTCTTGATTGATTTTTGGATGATCGTATCGTTGTTGTGGATGACTTCTGACACGACGGAGGTATTAGTTCAGCAGTAGGCTTATCTAATTTAGTTCTCGGCACAGCTATATTTGTGAGAATTTCTCTCGGTACTGATGGTTGTTGTTGTGCTGGATGTGGCAAAGGAAGTTGTTCTGATGGTGGAGGAGGTAATGAAGGCTTTGTTTGTGGAGGTGGGGTGCGTGATCGAGATTCAATTGTTACTTCACCATATTCCTCTCTCATTCGCTTCACCCCTGCTAATATACTTGCAAATGACGTTGCATCAATATTGTTTGAATCGTTTTTATTCGATTCATTGCTGTTCATTTCTGGCAATTGGGATTACGGTGTCAGATCTAAAACCGTTTTTTTTGTTGATTGCGATTGTTTTTTTGCACCAACTGAGTTCCAACAGTTGCAATGCAAGAGCAGCACTCCAACACATAGATTGACAGGACTGTTAGCAAGTAGAGGATGCTATCTGCATCTCTTCGAGCCACTCCAAACATGAAGCATAATCAGAATATCCACTTTACAAAAGGAAATCGACAATTGCTCATTGAGCCACAAGGTCTGACCTCAAAGAAAACCAATTGACTCTTTCCTTATGAATAACTGGACTTTCTACAACTGTAGAAGTTGATTCAACTACCCCGTTTTACATTGTTTCATTGCTTTCATAAAATATGTGCTTTGTTGGTACATAACATGTACCGCGTCAGGCGCCGGTACAGGAACATATAGAGCCTCGTCTTCCTGCATAACTAGAGCAACTTTGGGCCACCCATATAAACTTAACTTGTTTTTAGTCAGGATGTCAACCTATTCAGAGTCAAGCTTCAATTGCAAGCACTATGAAGATTCACGTCCAAATTATCCTGATGCCTTTTATCAGACATTGATGAAATATCATGACGGAGAGAAAAATTTAGCTGTTGATATCGGATGTGGAACTGGCTTTGCCACATTCAAATTGTTAGACTATTTCAAGAATGTTATTGGCACAGACCCGTCCCCTACTATGATTAAACAATGCAAATCGCGGTCCAAAGAGAGGATAGATTTTTTGATCGGAAAAGCTGAGCTGCATCCCGAGAACATTAAAGAAGGAGATGTAGATTTAATCACTGGCGCCGAGTGTTGTCATTGGGTAAACTATGACGAATTCTTCAAAGAATCAGCAAGGGTTTTGAGGAGAAATGGAACTTTGGCCTATTGGCTTTATAAAGACCCCGTATTTGTTGGGTATTCTAAGGCAAATGAGATATACACCAACTACACGTACAACTCTTCACTTGACACACACCCGACCGATGAGTTTGAAAGATATATGGGCCCTTATTATCAACAACCTGGCCATGAGTACCTACGCACTTTAATGAAAGAAGTCTCACCGCCAGTAGACTTATTCCATGACATTTTGAGACATGAATTTGTTTCAGAAAGAGATGGCGTACCGAAATCACACGAGGATGGATTATCAAAGACTCCTTTGTTTATTAGAAAGACTATTGATATGAATTGGTTTTTGAATTACGTTAAGAGTTGGAGTGCATATCATACCTGGATGAAACATCACGGGAGCAAATTTGACGTTGCCGAAAGGTTTATACAAGAGTTGAAGGACGAAATGGGTTGGGAAGATGATACAAAAATCGATGTTGTGTGGGATACAGTGTATACTTTTGCTAGAAGAAAGTGAGCCCACATGTGAATAAAAGATTGTTAAAGATTGTAAAAGATTATTAACTCTTATAAAAGATTATTCGTGTCGTGATTAGTTGGAAATCGAATAGGACTTGTAAACTTGACAACACAGCGCAGTAGAAATGGCAGTAATTTCAGCTCAAATCAACCAACCAATCTAAACACATTGGTCATAGTACAAGTCTTGAATTGTATGGGGATACCTGGATATTTTTAATAATACATTTGTAATCGGCTGGTCACAAGAGCAATTGGTAATGTATTACAAATTTTCTGTATATAAACCCGTCCCGCACACTACCACCACAAATGACTCTGTCTATTTCCATTAGCTGCCGCTGTACACTGCTTACTACAAACTCAGTAATTGTGATTAATGTTGCACCACACGTTGATATAGAATAATGCTATAGGAGATCTTAGATATAAATACATTGTAAATTGACTAATCAATTGCATATTATCGGTTTCGTTCTGTCACTTTCCACAGATATCTTCATTCTTCGTTTATTGGTCATCCATCTACATCTACATATATTCTCATAATCTACCGGCTGAATACCAGAGAACTTATTCATACAGGTATAAATACATGGTCAATTTCCCTAGTCCATTTCCAATCTTCACATTATTAATTACACTTTTTTATTTACCTAAAACTATCTTTTCCAAACAAAGAACAAACTATACAACTACAGATATGTCCGCCAGATCAATTGCAAAAATCGTTAATGGTAGGCAACAGCCAGAAGGTGTTGGAGCAACAGTCAGAAGATCAATTGGTGTAATCAACCAAAGAAAATTCAATCCTTTTTTGATGTTTGATCACTTTACTAGTTCAGGAACCAATGGATTCCCAGAACATCCTCATAGAGGTCAAGAAACTATCACCTTGATGTTACATGGTGCCATGGCTCATGAAGATTTCCTAGGTTCAAAGGGGATCATATATGCTGGTGATTTACAATTCATGACTGCCGGTAAGGGTATTGTCCACTCTGAGATGCCAATTCCAGAAGAAGATGGGTCAGAAACTGTTGGTTTACAATTATGGGTTGATTTACCCAATGACTTAAAAGATGCAGAACCAAGGTATAGAGATTTAAGAGAATGGGAAATTCCAGAAGTTGTTGCTGACGACGGTAAAGTCATTGTTAGAGTTATTTCCGGTAGAAGTTATGGAGTCGAATCAGTTAAAAATTTAGCTTATACTCCAATTAACTACTATTACTACAAAGTTAAAGCCGGTGGTGAATTTAAACAAGAATTGCAAGCAGGATTCAATTATTTCTTGTACGTTTTGCAAGGTAAACATTTGGTCTTGAATGAAGATTCAAAAATCGAACAATTCCAAAATGTCTTCTTCGAAGAAGAAGGTGAATACATTAAAGGTAGAAATGCAGCAACTGACGAATCAGATGAACTACAATTCATTGTGGTTGGTGGTAAAAAATTAAATCAAGAAGTTGTTCAATACGGTCCGTTTGTTGCATCATGTAAAGAGAACATTCAAAAAGCAATCATAGATTATCAATACGCTCAAAATGGATTTGAAAATATCAAAACTTGGAGAACTTTGATCAGTAGTGGTGTTACACCTGAAATGATTGAAGGTCCATTGAACGGTAATCTTGAAGTAAGAGCCTTAAAGAGACAAGCTTACTTCGACAACAAAAAGAAACTTGATGCTGAAAGTAAGAATGCTGCCCAACCAGTTAAGGATGAACTCTAAATCTCGTATATTCATTTCTTAGTATATATGTCCAAGATTCGTATTGTATAGTAGTATTCATTACCAATATATTATAATTCATAGCGTAATGCAAATCTACAACTTTAGTACGCGTACTTTATTTTCTTTTAAGCACAAAAAATGTAGAACATTGCATCAATCATTTTCATGACTATGACTGCAGCATCAAACGAAGTAGATTACTTAGCGAAGGAAATAATAATAAATAATCGACCAATAACATATCACAAACTATCACGGAATCTCAGTATACCAATTGCAAGAGCCAAGTCGACATTATTTGAATTCTATGATAAGAATAGAGATAAACTAACAGCATGGTTTATCACGACCGGGATAAATCTCGATGGGAATAGGTTGATCAAACTAAGTCAAAATGAAGAGATTTTGAATCACGATTTGAAAAGATTCAAAGAAGTTGGCACTGTTCATGTATATTGTGTGATGTTGAAGGAGTTGGAATTAACTCACAATGACATAGCAATGGAGGAATTGAAATATCCAAGCAGTCTTGATAAAATAAGCAAGTATGAAAGGAACGGAGTTATCCTTGGTCCAAAAATCACAAATGTCGTTCAGGAAATTTCATCATCATTGGTGGTTGAACCGAAAGCTGTCCAGCCATCAAAGCCAACGACAGTTAGAAGTTCTGGATTGTCATCATTTTATGTATCTAGGAAGCAACCAGTAACAAGGACGAACACGCTATCATACACATCACGTAAGGGAGAGTCAATACCAGCAAAGAGGGCAAATACGGAGCCAACAAAACCATATCAATATAAATCAAGAAAAACTGACACCAAGGAACCTAAAGAGAGGATAATAATTGCCGACATTAATGAAGAAGAGGAAGACTATAGAGAGAAATATCCTCCGGCAACTTCAGAGCTTGAGAAAATATTTGATGATGGAAGCGATTTCAGTGATGAGGAGCCAATTAAGAAAATTGATCACTCTGAACAACATGTGCATGAAAGCAACCTAGATGAACCTAAACAAGAAACAGAAGCACTAGCTCCTGTAACACAAGAGAATGCCGCTGAAGAATTACTTTTTGTGCCTGAGGAATCAGACGTTGAAGATGATACCCAAAATGAGGCCGAACTAGGGGTAACGCGTGAAGTTGACGAAGAGGGATACATAGTAACCCATAGGAAACCAAATCTTGTGATCAAATCAGGTGCTAAAAGCAAAAAGACTGCGAATAAAGTTACCAAACTGACAACATCAGCAACAACAAAGAAATCAGACGGCAAGAAGAAGCAATCTTCTTTGATGAGTTTCTTTGGAAAAAAGTAAGTTAACAAAATGGTTTATGTATTGGAGTAAAAGGAGGATTTAACTTCCCAAGTTCATACCTAAAATGTATAAAATGACAAGAAATGTCATATTGATCTTCTATAGCGTGGGGAGACACTTTTCAATGCAACAAGTAAATCGTCTAATTAAACAATGAAATACTGAATTCGTACCTTGTGAGTTATAAAAGAAAAATAAGTAGATGTAGAGGGGATTGCATTTAACACGAACATTTATATACATAAATCAACTACATCCAACATCTTCCAGGGATCTTCCACATCCACGAATTTAAATGGCGCAAGGCAAATTCCGCATCCCATCTTATTAAGTCATCAAGACCACGTCAAACCCATTTCAATCAACATCCTCACTCTTGCGACCATGGCTTATTCAACTGGTATTAAAATTGGTTTCTTGTGCTTAATTATTTTCGTTTTCAAGCTATATCCACACACACATACATAAATTAATTTTACAATGTTTAACCTAATTTGGAAAGTCACCAATCTTCTACCCACAAACAGTAATTTATAGATTATATGCCCCAACCCAATTGGTATGTATTTAAAACCAATATGGTGAAAACTACTTTGTATTAAATATATAAAGCGGATGGATTCTACGAGATTTGCTTTTTGAAATTCTGTTACAATCCATCTAAGCTGATTCCCTAGTTCAATGAAAGTTTCAACTGCCACTTTAGCCTTCTTGGCCACTTCTACAGCTATCAATGCTGCCCCAACCCAAATTGAAGAATCCAAGTCATTATCCAAGAGGGAAGAGCAAGACTTATCAGAGTTAGTCACATACATAAACGATTATAGAGTAAAAAGAGATGCTATAGATTTAGAGCTTATGAAAAGAGATTATGCAATTGTAACAGATGTATTATCGGCAATTAACCAATCTCAATTGGCTCCAAAAATCTTAGACTATTTTGTCTCATCAGCCACCTTCAAGCCAATTATCATCAATGTAGTCATTTCAGTAATGAAATCTGGTTTGATTTCATTGCAAGCTGTTTTAGATGCATTGGTTTCTTCAAACCTAGCGGTCAATGTAATAAACGAATTAATTGGAGACTGTGATTTATATGTTCAATTATTCAATATTGCTAAAGGTGTAATTGCCGATTTAGCTACTAAAGTTAAAGGTTTGATCTCTGAGGGTGTTACAACATTGATCACAAGAGATGAAAATGATGATTCATTAGGCCCATATGTTGCTACTGAAAAGAGATTAGTCTTGGATGATGTTGTCGACAATTTGTTAGATTCATTATACCAATCAGGTTTAGCAACATCCGTAGTTAAAGATATTCTTACAAACTCAGCTTATATTTCATTCGCTGAAGATTTGTTAAAAGCAATGTTGGCTAACAATTTGATCGATTTGCCATCAATCATTTCAGCTTTGAAACAATCAGGGTTAATTTCACAATTATTCCAAGATTTGGTTTCTATCAACACTTTATCGACTGTTGCTGAAACTGCTTTTGCTGCTTTTGCTGGTCAATGTCAGGGTACCACAACTGGTAGTACTGGAGGCTCTGGAAGCCCGGGTTCACTCATACCAACTGGTTCATCTGGATCAGGAGGAACAACTAGCTCTACAAACACTGGAGCTGCCGGTCCATGTAAAAAGAGAAGAAGAAGAAGAAGAAGAAGAACAAACTATTAAAAAAAACCTGCAGGGCGGTCACATATCCCGTATTATTACCATCATGTATTAAATCACAGTAAAGAAGTACTTATACCAAAGCTTTAATCCGTTTCATATTCTTTGACATAGTGTTTTAATTTAGTAGTCGTTTCCCTTTTCGGTATAATTTAATTTATTAATATTCTTTGTATGAACAAACCAGGTAATCGACTACTCTGAACTCATACATTATGAGCCAAAGTACATTACTATACGGCGGGGTGAGATACAAGGCTACAAATGTAATATAGGTACTTGATACTCAACATCAACATGAGCGCTACCACCAAGGGAGAAAGCAAAAGAGTCATGACAATTCTGGAAAAGATAGGATGAACAAGATATAGCGTCATAGTCAATTTAGTAATTAGCAACAGCCCGGCAAACGAGTAGGATCAAGTACAAATGAAGAAAGAATTACACGAAGTTGTAATACTTTCTGGATCTGGATATAACTATACCCAAAAGAGGAAGAAAAGAAAACAATGAATATTTCAGATCACCAGTCAAAAAAAATAAACGAGAAAACATAATTAATGAACGACATCTTTCATACAATCGGGTGCTGCGACATTTTCTACAAGACGTTTTCCCTCTATTCAACAACCATCAGCAAATCTTGTGAAGAGGACGTCAACATTGAAATTCCAACTGCCCTATTGCACCATCTTGTATCTTTGAGACAACAAGTTAAATTAGCTTTTAATTGATTTCTTATATCTACCAACTACCATTCACTCTTTACTTACCTATATCTCATCACATTCTTCTGAAATCAGATCTATCATCCACCCCCTAAATTTGATTCGGTTCGATTTGATTTGATTTGATTTGATTTGATTTTGCTATTCAAAT
This sequence comes from Nematodospora valgi, assembly GCA_030565165.1. Taxonomy (NCBI): domain Eukaryota; kingdom Fungi; phylum Ascomycota; class Pichiomycetes; order Serinales; family Debaryomycetaceae; genus Nematodospora; species Nematodospora valgi. The sequence goes on from JAJMBF010000005.1 coordinate 395,448, forward strand.
CCTTGAAACTGACCCAAATACTAATTATATTTAAATCTCCATGACATGAGTAGCTCGAAAGAAGAAGAACGAACACAACAGCAAGGTGCCCCGCCTTCAATACCATCTTCCTCATCACATCAAGTATTTGATGAAAGTTTACCAACTGCCTCAAGAACTTCGTTTGGATCAGATACTACAGCTCCGCCTGAAATCACATCACCTACAAAATCTTTAAGGAACTTCTTTTCCAAGAATAGACTATCTTCATATTCCATCGAAAGTACAAGTGAAGAACCCGAATTGGATAATGAGAGAAGCAAGAAGAATTTGATAAGTAGCTCAATTGCAGGTGATTCAACGTCAATGAAAGCTTCAAGAATGTTGATTTTCAATCTACGTCCAAAATTCATCAGCTCGAAAAGTTCAGGAATAAATGAAGCTATCAATGCCACATCATCAGCCGCACCTTCAAACAACTCCTTGTTATATCCCTCAAAACGTACTTCATTGGATGACTTTGCTGATACTGAATCCGAAGGATCAGTAAACGGTGCAGAAGAGCAGTCGGATAAGCAGGACGTGCAACCGGAAGAACGAGAGGAAAAAAAATACGATGCAGAGTCCATAAATTCTATACTACAGGAATATCATTATCGAGATTCTAAAGCTAAAAAAGAATCCAATTTTGTATTTCAAGAAGAGTTTTACGATACTACACCCGTGAGAAATCTATCAAGACCAACAAGCGGATCATTATCTCAGGAAGAAGATAAAGAGTTGAACAATGAGATTTTAAGACATGGGTCCTTAAAATCTAGATCGTCATCAAAAATTTTGCAGCTTATTGGGGGGGAAGGATTGGACCATTCCACAGCACCACAAAAATTGATTGATACAAATTTAGTTGAAGATCATTTTAATGCTAATCTATCTGTACAGGTACATCCTGAACAATTGCCACAACAGACCCCAACATCCGCTCGAGGAATTCCATCATCATCAAATACCGGTACTAAAGGCATTGGATCAGTATATAACGAAAACAGAAATAGTCAAACTATTACAAGTGGCGACTTATTAAATCCGTTGAATATTAATAGGGATAAAGTTGAGTCAGTAAAATCAGTAGATAAACATATGAGTGCATCAACAAATATTGACATAAACAGATCATCACTTCGAGCATCAGTAACTTTCAGTGATGATTGTGAAATAGATAAGACTTCATACCATGTTGATAAATATCCCGATCCTACAATTACACCCTTGGCAACTCCAAGGGTAAGACATGAAAGTAATGAAAAAACTGAAGATTGTTCAACTTCACCTCATAATCCTAGTAACACTAACGACTCATATGACGCACTAATTGTAAGAGCTGGTCTGTTGCAAGTATCATCTTCGGATATTGCTGTAAATCAAAAAGAACATCGGCAATCACAACTATCAGATTTACAACAAGAATTTGATGAAACTGTAGCTGAATCTGGAGCAAAATCTGGAATTTCAATCTCTACTAGCATGTTTAATGAAACTATGCTAAGAGACGAAAAACACAAAAGTTTGACAAGATCTTCAATGTCATCAGGCGAATTATTGCAAACTTTGGAAGGTGGTTATGATAAAACCAAAAGCAGTCAATTTGGTGATTTGTTTGGTAAACAACAAGGTTCATATTCGCATCATTATTCGCATTCGCATTCAAATTCACAATCAAAATCGCAAGCACTACCAATGGATAAACATGTTATTAAGGATAAGAGGTCGCCACCAATATCATCCCCTCCACAAATGTCACAAGAATCTTTTCATGATGCCGACACATTTCAATCGCAAAGTTCTGCCCAGTATGTAGATACGGTACGAGTCAAAATATCTCGCATATCAAGGAATGATAGTAATCACGCAGTCAGCAATTTCACAGCAGGATTGGATCCAACAAATGAGTTACCAGTAATGTTGTATAAAGTTCAAGATAAAGATTTCGATGAATCCAAAAGTAGATGGTCAGTTTATGAAAACAGAAATAGTCAAAATCATCAATCGAACAGTAATAATACTAGACCCAAGTCTCCAAGCAGTGGAGAGATTGAATCTGATACTTTGGATGTTGCAAGGCTCGCAACTGCATATTCTGGTGGAGTGGAAGGTGCTGCAAACACAATTGGTGTTTCGTCACGTGCGGCACTTCGAAGCTCGTCAGCTTCATCAACCACATCATTAAGTCAAATGGCAAGAGACTTAGTAAATAGACATTTTGATAATAACATTAGTGATAAAGCTGATGAATCTCAACAACAACTAAACGCAGGATCGCTTGTATTATCGCAACCTAGACGCAACTTGCTCCTTGATATTAGACAGCCAGTGAGTATGATTGATCTAGAAAAACAGTTGGATTTATTGCCAAGAAGCCATGAAAATTTACCCTATTTCCCAAGACAGCAATTGGATGAATTAGCTGAAAATTACGATGTGAAAATCTACCCATGGATACAATTCATTATGTTAATGATAATTGGGTTGGTTGTGCCTCCCATCTATTTCTTGATTACCTGTGGAGTATTTGACGGAAACAAATCATCGCTGTATTATGGGGGCTTGAGATACTACAAAAGTAATGAAAAAGCAAATATCCTAATCAAGAAGTTTTCAAAAGAGCAGAAGATATTGAGTTTCTTGATTGGACTTATCTGGATACTAATAGTCTTGGCCATGATTGGTGTTAGTTTAGGAATCGGCTTGACTAGAGAAGGTCGCTAGAATGAACTTTTGTAGAAATAGTACGTAATATTTAATGTAATAAATAAGTTTTGAATCAACTTAGTCCCAGTTCGATTTCAGATCACAGTGAAAGAACTTTACTCTCAAGCACATTTTCTTATTTCTTCTTTCAGGACCTGGTCATACCGATGGCACCTTAATCTTCTGACGAAGAAGACAGATGTAGAAATGAGTCCAAAGATGAGTCCAGTCTGGGGGATGCACAAGTGGCAGAGAAACCTAAAGAAAGAAAGGATTAATCAAAGATACCCCAGGAGTCGTGTGCAGTTGAACAGTTCCCCTATACCAATTTAGTAAGGCACTTATTGGCATCATGTATAATATTTACAGCTTCCTCCCCTCCTACAAATCCTTCTCCCCTTGAAGCAAATTATCTTTTTATTTACAACCAAATATTTACAACCAACTATTCACAGCCAGCTATCTGCTATTCATCCGGTATCGTCATCTACACCAGTATCTCTATCACTACAGGGTCATATACCAACTACTGCTGCAATATAAAACAACAGGCATAGAGTCAGTCATGGGGAATGTACCAGCCAAGGAGTCCAGAAGTAGATCTAATTCGTTGATTTCTGATTTTCCGTCTACTTCATCAACACATTCAACGAATAATTCGTCTTCGTCTAGTTACAGGAAACCAAGAAGAAACACAACATCTTCGTTATATGGAGTGGTTCATCGTTCAAATACGTCTGATCTTCGTAAATTGAAGAGACAGGAAGAAAAGGAACAAGTTCAGATTAATCATTATATGCAGTTGATTGTTAAGTTTGATGAGAACGTAGATGGTGGATATCTAGCACCCTATGGGACTTATAGTAGTAATCTTGATTTTGACTGTGATATTGTAAGGAAGTTGATTGTGAATCGACAACTAAGTCCCTTTTATACTCCGTTGCAGGACTTTGATGATGATTGGACGGATGATGAGTTGTGTATTTTGTTAAACCAATTGACTTTACATGCTTTAGAGCCGGGCTTTAAAGATGATGAAGATGGAGAGGAAGATATGGATAGTCATAAGATACATAAATCTTCCAATTATTACAAACGTCAAGAAGAAAAAGCAAAGTTGGAAGCTTTGAAAGAAAGAGTGAAAGAATTGCAGAAGGTCGAAGAGCAGAGGTTTTTCGATCTTAAATCACACTCTAAATATTATTCAGGTTGTGATCTACTATTGAAATTATATCGAAATCCAAGCGAGTGTCCGATTTGTTTTTTATACTATCCTAAGTACTTGAATGTTTCTCGATGTTGTTTACAGCCTATATGTACTGAATGCTTTGTTCAGATCAAGAGGCTAGATCCACATCCACCACATGATGATCCTTCAAATCATGACGTCGAGGAAACTCCACATTCTTTGATATCAGAACCCGCAAATTGTCCATACTGTGCCCTGCCAAATTTTGGTGTTACATATGATCCTCCAATAGACATTCATACTGGGATTCGTGGAATTAACCAACGTGATTATAAAACAACCGAAACTATACTTGAGGAAGATAATGATACTGTCATAGATGATGATTTAATAGGAAATGAAAATAAACGTAAAAGTTTTGGGTCACCGACACCACCACCAATAATGTCAAATGTTTCACCAAAGAAGAAGATACCAAGAAGAAGTTCAATACCTGCAAATTCACCAAATGTAATAACAATAGATATGATTAGACCAGACTGGGAACTCAAATTGAATTCTGCAAGGAATAAACTAGCTAGGAAAGCAGCTACAGCAAGTGCAATACATGCATCCAATCTTTTACTTGATGAGAGTCATCATAATTCAAACAGCAACGGAAGTACTGACGGAAGTAGAAGAAGATCAAGTACTACTGGATCTTCGAATGGTCAAAGTTTCTCAGCAGTTGAACAAAGAATGATCGAAGAAGCAATGAGATTATCCTTAATTGATGAAGAACAAAGGAAAAAGAGAGTTGCCAAAGAGAAAAAATGAAAGATTTTTTGGGATTGGAATAATGATAGAACTGGTATACATATATATTAATTAATATGATTTTACATAACTCTGCTTAAAAATGAACGTACGAGCTCATTCCGTAGCTGAACACTTTATTTTCAAATCGTAAAACATTGGTATTCTTAAGAAATCTGGGAGCAGTTGTAGACATCTAGTTACATCAACCCTACCTTTTGCACAGGTTTTGAGCTCTCTATTATACATTTGTTTACACATTCGATCTATACATATTGAGTAGTTACGAATATAGTTCATAACAGTATCAGCGAAATCAACACCCGGGCAACAAAAATTTTTTCATGTTCTCTAAAAGGGATCAAATCTATTCAGCCAAATTTGGCATGGCTTCAACATCGTCTTCGTGCACCTCTACGACATCGGCCCATAAGAACTTTATCTTGAAATACTTGCCAACAAATGCAAGAGCTAACAATATTGGGACTTCCAATAAAGGACCAAATGTCGTGGCGATGGCCTGTTTACTACCGTTACCATAAATTGCAATTGCAACAGCCAAACTCAATTCGAAGTTATTGGAAGCTGCTGTGAAGGTTTGAGTAATTGTACTTTGATACTTTGCAGCACAACCAGTTTTCCACTTGTTAGGATATTTCTCGAATGTTGTTTCACATCCACATAACAACTCAGACTTTTCTGTTACATCAGACTCAACAGGAGCACAAGTCTTATTAGGTTTAGTCTTGTTAAGTTTTTTCATACTTAAATAACTGTAAAACCAACGCAAAGCAAAGAATGTTCCAAACCACATAATTACAAAGTATAATACCAAAGGCACAAAACATCTCAAAGCTGAGCCAATTTCCTTTATAAAACTATCCCCCTTTTCAATGAAGATGGCAATTATGGTGTACAACAAGCCAATCAAAGCCCATGGACTAATGAAAGGTAACATTCTCTTTTGATATATCTCTAAACCAAAGAAATAAACAGAAAAGAATCTGATTAGTAAGCCAAAACCAAGAGGTATACCCAAGAAGAAGGCCACACTCTTAGCAATCAATGGATAAGATACTGAAGCGTCAATGTAATTCGAACTAAGATTTCCTGTGATAGTATAGCAGAAGAAAATTTGGTATGGAGCATATAACACCACCTGAAACACACTGTTAACGAGCACTATAATAGCACAAAGATTGTTGTCACCATCAGCAATTTGATTCCACAAAAGAACCATAGCAATACAACGTGCAAGTCCAATCATGATGATACCAGTTCTGTATTCTTCCTCGTCGAATAAGGTAAGCCACGCAAGACCAAACATCATAAATGGCCCAACAATCCAGTTAATAAATAAAGAAACAACTATCTCTTTGAGGTTTCCATCCTTTTTTAAAAACTTTCCAAAATTCTCCCATTCAACTTTGCAAAGTGGAGGAATCATCATCACTATGAGACCGATTGCCAAAGGAATGGAGACGTTTATAACTTTTGCCCCGTTAAACGCTTCTCTGCTCTGAGGAACGTAAACTGATAAAAGGATACCAAGCACCATCGCTAAGATAATCCATAACGGTAAGAGCTTGTCGACCAAGGACAATTCTTTGAATACAAGCTGAACGTCATGTCTAAAACCAATACTTGAAGTCATGTTTGATTAGTAATACAGCCTTGTGAACATTTTTTTCAGCCTTATGATGATAGGTGCGGATTGTTCGAACTCTTTAAATATTTGGCCCAAATTTTTCAACGGGGGAAGATTGCAATATTATATTAGTAATCAGAACTCGTCAATACAAGAATGAATATCTGCTATTCAAGAATTAAGATGATCATTTTAGATTATATGATCAGGAAGAGTGTAGTAAACGATGGATCACATGTCAATCAGACAGTACGGTATAACGTGTTTCGGTGTGGTGGATTTATCTTTGTTTTTTTTTGAAGTTCCACCATGATCTGGAAAAGATTGGTGAAAATCTCGAGAAATTTTAATTCAAGCTGTATATTAGTCAGAGTGGAATATAATAGATGCCACTTGCTTTATCAAAAAGCTAGTTCAGTGTGTATAGTTTATTCGCGAGTATTGAGACCGTCGTGTGAATTGATACCTCCAAAAGTTGATCGACTAGATTAAGTTGATGATGTGAAGACAGAGAGATGTACTACTTGGCGTATTTAGCATTTAGATTCTGTATGCAGCAATCTGGCAAGGTTGGGGTGCTGTGTGATTGCAAAACCCTTTGGAAACATCTTCTACTTAAGTTCTAAGAGAACATTGCCAACAATGGTATGATATGCAAGGATAATGCGGTTTGGCAAACCAAGATCCACCTAGAACAGGTTTGCAGAGAATCAAGCCGATGGAGAACTCAGACAAATGAGTTTGAACATGGTGTCGTGCTTCTATATCGACATGCCAATGCGTAATACTCACACCTTCAGTGTAACATCTACCCAACAATCCCTAAATGCTCGTATTAAGTCTATTGTGGGCTTGAACTGATTACAAAGCCAACATTCACTAACTCTTAGCACGTTTGTGTTACCTTATATAAAGTAAAGTTTCCTGAATTCCCGTTTTAGGTCAATTCAAAATACGAATGGGCCGACCGGCCATAACTTTCAACCAGTGGTTGCCTAGAAAATTTCTTCAATAGACCCTCAACATGTAATTAAGTTGGTTGTTAAAAAGTATCAGTACTGGGTAAGCATACAAGAATTTGACCTGATGCATGTTGGACTCGAAGCCAAGAGTCTCTGCTTGTATAGAAGCTACAATGATTCTGTGAAGATGCTGAATCACGCTTTTATTATATTTCATGCTTTTATTATTTCATCGCCTAGCTGCTTGAATCTTAACTTTGTTACCAGAACCAACGTAAACTTGCATTCTAGGCTGGAGTCGGTACTGTTGTTGGCCGCGCATATTACAATGTCTATCTTATTTGAAAGGGGTCCGCTGACATCATGTACCTTAGTTTAGGTTGCTATTACGCCTGTCCACAACGTGCAAATGTCGTCTTCGCTTATGTAGATCCTGTTATATGTCACAAAACACCTACGTTTAAAGGGACATTGGCCAGGATCATCAAAAAGTAAATAAGTCGCGTATAGTATGTGATGTATACTCTTAGTTTTATTTGGAATCAATAAATAATCAGCTTTTCTTTGGAGTTGCCTTTGACTTTGTTTAATTGTGAACGATATCCTGTGACCCCCTAATATAACAGGTCACTTCAAGGCCCAATGATATATAATCATACATCTACCCACATTCCAACATCCTCCCTAATACATTTCACAGCAAAGAGTTCAATGCCTTCACAAACTCAATTGCCCATATGTCGAATATACAATCCGCAGATACAAATGCTACATCAAACAATAAAATACAGATCCACTCCGAACTCCTTCAAGGTCAAACTCAAGATCAAAATAACTGCCATAAATTACCGCACGGATTTCCCACAGGACATGAAATCAGTCATTCCTGGAAGACGAATAATTGGAAAAATCTCCTCTATGAAAGTGTTGGTCTATCCATATTCAACCTGTGTATTGGAAAGAACTCATCTGGGATGCCGCTGTGATATCGTGTATGGAAAGGACATTGACGGAGGCTTACAAGACACTTTGTACGTTCCGAAAGAATTGATAATCCCAATCCCTCCGAATTTGAGTTTACATGACGTGTGTTTTATTTGGGATATCTTGTTACCTTTTTACATAAATGTCCAAAAGATGAGAAATAAGTCATTGATATTATTGAACAATATACAACAGGAAATAAACGAGATACTCATTGTGTTGAATCATTTTGCAATCGATCAAAAAAACGTGGTTATTTTGGATAGTACGGCCAACTCAGATAGATACGAGAACAAGTTTGACACCGTGTTTTGCTTCAATGACAAATTAATGAATCTTGCCGAGTTTTGTTGTATATCACCTGGATTGGAATCTACAAAAAACAGGTATTCGATCTTTACAACTTTTCCAATAACTGCAAAATCCAACGATAAATCGTATTATTATATGAAATTGACATATAATGATAAGTTGCCATGTATTGAGATTTTGCAGATCTTGTCACAATTGAATAGAAATCGAGAGTTGAAACAGGAAGAAGAGGTGGTAAACGATTATCACTCCTTGATCAACTCTACTACTTCTACTAACTCTACTGACAGCATCAAGAATAATCATCATTATTCATGGATATGGTATGATCAGGATCAGTACTATGTGAATTATGATGATTTAAACATTGAAGATGATGATGTGCGAACCACAAAAGAATTGAATAAGTTAATTCAAATTAAAGAGTCAAGAATTTGTTACTTTAATCGAAAACTGAAAAAGGAATTGAATGCATGTATTGTGTAAACGGACTATGTCTTTCTATAATTCTTTAAGAGTATCAGTTAATATAGATCTTAATTTGAATAGATTGATAATTCGTAATTTTTCATCTTTCAAATGTGCATTGTCGCTACTTTGCCCACAAGGAATTTGAGCAGCTGGCGCATTGAAACATTTCTCAAGAAATCTAATAGAGGGAATGGATCCACCTTCTCTGATGAATAGTGGCTCATGATTCCAATGTTTTTGTAAGTTCTTGTACAATATCAGGTATACTTTGTTTTCAGGGTCTCCCAACCATGGTTCAGCTTCGTGAAAGATATTAATCAGTAATTGATTCTCTAATTTTAACTCCTCAAAGGTCTTTTTCAACTTTTCAACTAATTTTAATTTGATAGTGGCTAAATCCTGGTTTGGTACAATACGAATTGATATTGTAGCGTTACATAATTGTGGAATGACGGTATTATTATTTGGTCCAGAAACTTGGATTTTGTGTATAGTCAATGATGGTTGTCTCCATTTTGCTTTCAATATTTCAACATCTGTTGTATTGATATGCCCCTGAATTTTTTCATATAGCTTTTCTTCTGTCTGGGTCAATGGTAAAACATCGTCATAGAATCCTTCCAATTGAATTTTTTGATTGATTGGATCCATTAGCTTACTCAATATATGCATCATATCCATTACAGGTTCTCTACTAACCCCACCATCGACACCTGAATGTCTGTCAGGTTTGTCAGACTTTATGGTGACTGAAGCATTAATAACTCCTCTCAAACCATAGTTTAAGCATGGCGTGATATCATCTAACCAGTACGAGTTACTCAACATGATCCAATCAACTTCTCCAATTAAGCATTTATGTTCATCTATAACACTTTGAAAACCAATAGATCCACATTCTTCTTCTCCTTCAATGATGAATACAACATCACAATTCAATTCCTGATTGTGATACAACTCTGCCACCGAATAAATCGCAGCTAGTGTTGGACCTTTATTATCACTTACACCTCTTGCATATAAGTTTCCTTCTTTTGCAGTTAATACAAATGGATTGGTACTCCAATCTTCTGCTTCATTCTTGGTAGCATCAACAACATCGTAATGTGCATACCATAATATTCGATCGGCATTCTCTGTTGTAGTTGAAGTGTTATTACATTTAAATTCTGCAAAAACAATAGGATTACCGTTTTTCACCGGCAATAGTTTCGTTTGATAGGCTCCAAAGTGGTTAAATAACTTCGACAAAAATTGTGCACAGTGACGACTATCTTCAAGATATAATGAAGGATTTTTACTAATCGTCTTATATGAAACATACTTCTTCAACATTGATAATAAATCGTCATTGGAAAATCTATGATACATCGACATAGTAGTGGATGGGACTGTGACATCTTCATTCGAATCATCTTCTGAAATTTTCCACCACGTCAATGATTTGTTTCCACCCGCCAATAAATAAGTGTTTGAATCTATTTCAAAAGTCTTTACAGTATTAATAATCCCATCTTCATATTCAGTACTCATTAATATACTATCTGAGACATTTTTGCATTTCATAGTTAATCTGATTAAGCCTTCTGACGAGCAAGCTCTGAATAATGAATCTTTATATACGCCTAGGCTTAAAACTTCATTCAACCCACATACTTCGCTATTGAACTGAAAAGACCTGATCATTTGTAAGGTCATCAAATCCCAAACATTAATACATGCGTCACCCAAACCCACATAAAGTAAAGAATCTTGGATTGTCATGGATAATACAGATTCGTCATTCTCTAAAGAAACTAATTTCTTCAAGGATTTTCCCATGGACCAAATGTTAATAATACCATCACCGCCTCCTGAAATGAGATATTTGGTTTCATTGAAATGACCAATGATTGTATCAACAACAATTTCGAGGCAATAAACATATCCGTTGTGCGCAAATCTTATGATATCTTCATTCTTACTTTCCACAAGCTTCAAAAGTCGTGGTTGTGGTGAACTACTTTTAGAATCCCCGTTCTTCGAATTTCTTCTATACATCTCGTGTCTTGTTTGTAAAGTATTCTGCGAACCACCTGGACCTTTTGAGTCAAAAAATTTGTCAAATCTGAAATGTGGTAACTTTTCAATATTTGGTGGCTTGTAAGATACATCATCACTTAATTGACACCATAAAATGCTGGCATTTTGTGCCCCAGTATATATTGTTGAAGACGAATCACACCATGCAATTGAGAAAATGTCCCCGATATCAACCAAGGAATAAATAATGTGTGTGCATGGAAATGTATCATTTGTTAGATCATATACTTTCACTAATGAATCACTCCCTGCAACGAACAATACAGTCTCGTCTTTATTTAAACACATCGTTAATATCGAAGTCACTTGATGACCTCCCCTATATATTTCTCTTTTCAAACTATAAGTCAACAAATCATATATGAGTATCTTCCCATCTTGAGTCCCACAAAACAACGATTTATTCAAAGGAGATGCAATACAGCATAATATCGATTGAGTATGGCTCCATTTATGTACAAGTTTAGGTAGATTAATTGGAATTTGTGTTGGCATTGCCACTAATTCTGAGAAAGTTGGTGTTGAAGGCAAGGGTGGAGGAGACGATATTGATTCCACATCACTTTCAAAATGCAACAACTGTGGCGCTTTGAAGGAAGTTGTGGTATTGGTAGCATTGTGACTCAATAAACTGTTGGATATAGCTAGTTCTGCCATCGTAATATGAGGTGAGTTCAATCTTATTGGAGTCGATGCACGAGGAGTAAGTATTACGTTATCTGATGACCGGGTACTATTTAAGTTTATCGGCAATGGTAGTCTTTTGGAAATTGTATATTCACCTTCGTGGATGTTTCCTTGTGGTGTGGACATCGTTGTTTTTCGTGAACCAGCTAAACCATGTAACTTTCAACTTGAAATGTAACCCAATATCAACTGACAAAAACTAACTACGTTTAATCTATCTTGTATGTGTTTGTGGCAAGCGTGATATCTGAATCTGTAAGTGGTTGATCTTTAATCATCTTCCAATTCTAGACGGTGTGTCTTTGATAATTGTATGACACTTTAAAAATCGCTAAACTGTGTGCCTGCACAGAATACACACTTTGTGATGCACTTCTTCGTCACGTGTTTGAGATCATTTTGCAAGGATACCGTAGAAGATCACTAGAAGTCATGGGGATCACAAATGTGCGGCTGTCCATGAAATGCTGGCGATAGACATTCAACGAATCCGGAAAATGTTGGCTAGTAAGATTAGTCATTAATACAAGTAACGTCAGTAACTTAATGAACTTGGCAATGTCTACGGCTGCTTGACCACACCTGAGCCGTTCCCGTATGCGGTGATCCAAAGTCAGCTATGTTCAAGGCGCCTCGAGCATGAGTAGTAAGGGATTTAAGTGACAATCCACCTAACTGAAATATTTGTTGTTTAAACCAAAGAGAAAGGTGATAAATTTTGGACTACTTTGAAGATACGTGCCCCATCAGCTGTAGAGCCTCTCATGGCAAAGATGGATTATCAGCCACATCCACAAGTACGCCCAACCTAAATCTCAAACAACAGTAAGTGCAAATGCAGCCGCAGGATTATTGTTTAGGAAACGTAGATTTACAGTGCAGGGAGAAATGCAATAACAGCCAGTAAAGTGTTTTTTGGTTACTGCACTGTAAAATAAATTTTCCTTTCATAATTTGATCTTAGTGTGCTGATGAAAACCATGGAGAAGCTATGCATATTTGCTGCTATTAATGTTGCAAGATTCAGCTAATTCTTCAGAAGTTGACTACTTACAAAGGTAACATGCATGAGGCATTTGAATATAAATGTGAGTTGAACTTGCTCGACCTCCTTTTTTGATTAGTCAGATACCACGGTGCTCAAGTAACTCCGCCCTGTGACCAGGGAGATGCTGTTGATATTGATGCAACTGGGGTCCTTCACATCTAGGTGTTCATATATATGATCTTATAAACATTAGTCCTTTCCTCAAATTTTAACTCCACCAATCATGTAAACCGATTGTGATTGTGTTGCAGATATTGAAGGTTAGAAAATATTGGTAGTGCTACACCGTTTAGTTCCTGTAATTTCATTTCGGAAAATAATTTTATAGTTTGTATGGTCAACAGATGAGCGTTTACATGAATATTTGTCCAACTTTTTATCGAAATTGAAAATAAATATGGCAAAATTAAATTAAGAAGCAGAAAATAGAAGCGGGGCGTAAAGGCATAAAAAGGGAAGCTATAATATACTTGATGATGCAAACGAGCAACAGTGATAGTATTGGCAAATCAATTTCCCCTAAGAAAAAGCTGTTTTTAAACTGGTAGCTATCATGGCACGGCAACAACCACAGTCTTCCGAGGTCAATGTACTGTAGTTTATTTTTGCTTGCTTTCGTAACCAATCCAACGGTTGCTAAAGAAAAAGAAAAGTTAGGATACTTAGCAGTAAGATCTGTCTAGTTGAGAGCCCGAGGAAATACAAGTCAGCCCTACATACTTAGTGGAGGGTGAGGACTGGATATAGAGGTCAGGGCAGGTGGATATTTGGTCTACGAACAAGAAGTTATTATTTTAATTACAACCAAGGCTTAATTAAATGTTTTAAACTTCAATTTTGCAGCAAATACTGTAGTTGCCTTTTCTGCCAATTGAAGTAGTTTGTGGCAAACCAAATGGTTTTCTTGATGCACGCAATATTATAATTTCCTATTCTTTTCCATTCCAGAAATCACAAACTGAAATGATCACAAAAAGGCAAATTAATTGAATATGGCAATGAATTCGATAAACACGTGGGGGGGGGGGGTGCCCTACGGGGTGTCTTTCCTTAATTTGGTTCAGCTTGCACTAAAGGTATGCCTCATTGGAGATCAAGGTTAGATACTTTGCTTTATGGTTTGGTTCCAAATTTTTTAAGTCACACGATGGTTAACTTAGTTCAGAAAATTTTTTCCTTGGTTTTACAACTTTTCCTTACAAGCTTTTTAGTCTTTCTACCAAGAAATATTTGGTTGCATTTATTATTTAACAGGGCCAAGGAACTAAAGAACTGGAACAGTCCTTATGAAGTTTTCCCATTCACTCAAATTCAATGCTGTTCCCGAATGGCAAGACAATTACTTGAACTATCCGACCTTGAAGAAAACTATCTACAAATTACAACAAGATCAGTTAACTCATAATGAAAACCAGGACCAAGTTTATGTAGTAGGTACAAACTATAGAACTGTTACGGAGCTAGTCGATAATTCCAAATTCAAAAGTTCTACAAAGGCACCAATTGAAGAAAAGCATGCATCCTCTTCATCTGATAAAGAGAGATTTGGTGCTAATATTGTCAAACATAGATTAGCTAAGAACTTGTTGACCAAGTTCCATAAAAGCAATGATAATAGTAGTGTTTCAGATATTGAATTTAACCGTGTATATGCTGCGAATTTGGAAAAGAATACTAGTTCCGATGATTTTGATGCTAAGAACTCCGATATTCATTCTTATTCTCGTGAGGTTGAAACTTCTTCGTCTATGGGACAAACTTCTTCTGCTTCTAATACCATAAACAATATAATCAAGAGTAATGATGAGTCGTTTATCAATCCAAAATCATTACAATTCGATCCTTTAAAAACATTCTCTAGACAGTTATTAATTGAATTATCCAAGATTAACCAATTCTTTAAAGCAAAAGAGGAAGAAGTATTTCAAAGTTATGCTAATTTGATTAAAGATTTGGAAAAGAATAACGTTAATATTGATGATGTTTTCAAATTCACCCAAGCTTATCATATGGATCAACATCTTGTAAATACAGACGACCATCATCAATATCATATTAAATCCACACTATCAAGAACTGTAACAAATGCAAGTGTTTTCGACCATATAAATCATTTGGGTAACGATGTCGATGAACAAATTGAAAAACATACTATAGATTTAGAAAAGCAACATGACGCTACCAGCGCAATACAAGAGGATGATTCCGATGAGGAAGATGATGAATATCATAATAGGGAAGACTCCGTATTGTTAAACCATAGTGATTTCAACGTTAAACAACAATTGAAAATCACATTGAGAAGAAAAGCCATTTCTCTATTCATAAATCTTTCTGAATTGAAATCATTCATTGAGTTGAATAGAATCGGGTTCACCAAAATTTGTAAGAAATTCGACAAGACATGTGGATATATCATCAAGCAAGATTTTATCGAGAATTTCTTACCAAACAATTCCCGAGTTTTCCAATCACAAACAACAGAGAATCTAGATTTCAAACTTAACGAAATCATCAAAATTTATGCATTTTTATCAGGAAGGTTAACTTCAAAAACTACCACGCAAGATTTGGAAAATGTGAAAGTTGACTTGAGATCCCATTTACGTGATCATATTGTATTTGAGAGAAATACGGTATGGAAAGATTTATTATCATTAGAGAAGAAATCTTATAATTTGGATTTAGATAATAGTGCTGTTCAAAATAATAAGATGGGCGACGAAGGTCATATTGTCAATTCAATGATGTATTTGAATATGAAGGATTATACATTGCCAAAATTCCTAGGGGGCAAGTCCGTCAGATTGCCAGCATGTTTATTTACTACTCAGGTTTTGAAGTTACTTATCACTATAATTGTTTTCGTTATTTTGTTAACAGTTAAAACATTCAATGATCCAGTACAGGGTCGTTGTTTAGCATTATTAGTAGCATGTGCAATGTTATGGGCTTCAGAAGCTTTGCCATTACACACAACAGGTATGTTTGTTCCACTCTTGGTTGTTACCTGTAAAGTTTGTAAAATTGACGGATTAGATGAACCAATGAGTGGAGCTGATGCATCAAAGTATATCTTGAGTACTATGTGGAATTCAACAATCATGATTTTGATTGGTGGTTTCACATTAGCTGCTGCATTATCAAAATACAATATTGCAAAGATCTTATCATCTTATATTTTGGCATTAGCAGGTACAAAGCCACGTAATGTTTTGCTAGCAATTATGTGCGTTTCATTATTTTTGTCAATGTGGATTTCGAATGTTGCTGCTCCAGTCTTGAGTTTTTCATTGATTCATCCAGTTTTGAGAAGTTTACCAACAGAATCACCTGTTGCACAGGCTTTGGTTTTGGGTATAGCATTAGCGTCAGATGTTGCTGGTATGGCTTCGCCAATTGCTTCTCCACAGAATGTTATTGCTTTAGAAGCAATGAATCCCAATCCAGGTTGGGGTAAATGGTTCGCTGTTGCATTACCAGTTTCAATTATTTCAATGCTCTTGATCTGGGTTGAATTGATTACAACTTTCAAGGTTAATAATGTTCAACTACAAAAGTATAAACCAATCAAGGAAAAACTTACTGTGAAGCAGTATTTCGTATTCCTCGTGACTATAGTGACCATTTTGCTATGGTGTGTTATGCAGAAGGTCGAAGGTACTTTTGGTGAAGCTGGTATCATTACAGTTATACCAATTGTATTATTTTATGGTACAGGATTATTAAAAGTTGACGATTTAAATAACTATCCGTGGTCAATTGTCATTTTAGCAATGGGTGGTATCGCATTGGGCAAAGCTGTTACGTCTTCTGGTCTTTTGAGTACAATTGCTATGGCATTGCAAAGAAGAATCATGCATTTTAACGTATTTGTCATTTTGTTGATCTTTGGTGCATTGGTCTTGGTTGTCGCAACATTCATTTCTCATACTGTTGCTGCGTTGATCATAGTTCCATTGGTGAAAGAAGTCGGTGAAGCATTACCCACTCCTCATCCATTATTATTGATCATGGGTACTGCTTTAATTGCATCTGGTGCCATGGGATTACCAACTTCTGGATTCCCGAATGTTACGGCAATTAGTATGCGAGATGAAGTTGGTAAGCCTTATTTGACGGTCAACACATTCATAACTAGAGGTGTACCTGCTTCTATTATTGCTTATCTTTGTGTAATTACTATTGGTTATGGTATCATGAGTTCAATTCAATTTTAGAACAATTTAAATATTAGAGAAGGACAGTTTGAATTAGTGTATATCAGTATATATTTAAAATAGAGGTTTCAGGAATAAAGAAATGTAAAAGAAACGTAAATGTAATGTAATATAAAGAGTAACAAAAGGTATCCAGGGTTTAATTTTTCTTACCATTTCTCTGACGTGGGCCATACATGTTGTCCTGTATTCGTTGAAAAGCTCCGGTTTGTTCAATTCTTTGTAATAATAAACCTAGAGCAGGGGCATAGGTAGGATGAGTCAAAATGTATTGTAATCCATCTGATACCATCCCTGTTTTCTTAGAATATTGGAAATAGGAATTTAAATCTAAATTATCAAACACACCAGCATGATATAACTTGCTTACTACTGTGTTCGTTAAATTGCCTAAGTTTTGATTGTTCAAGACTTCCATTACTATAGGCACAACAATGCCTGATTGATTCAAAGCAACGAGTATATCATTTGTATTTGCTTGGACTAATTGAGAATTAACAACTGTATTGGCGACGTTATTGATAAATTTGTTCAATGATCCAGCATATTGGTCATTGGTATTAACAGAATCATCTCTTGCTTGAATCAAGATATTTTTATTATTATCAAGAAAATCCACATTAATATCTGATTGATTTTCAGAGTTTGTATTTGCTTTACTTGTGGAATTAACAATTAGATCAGCAAGAAAAGAAACAGTCAAGTCATGTCCTTGACCCAACTTATATAATAACCAGGCAGTCCACACGTTTTTTGCACTACCTAATGTTCCTCCAAGAAAAGTGGCCAATTTTTGATTATTTGTATCATTGACTAATAATCCACTGGCAGTAGACTGAATTATTCCCGAACTCAATACAGCATTCATAATTTCAGTAGCATTTAACTTGATATTGATTCCGTCGAATGTCAGATTTCCACCACTCTTGATTAAAGTCAATAAATAAACAGCCAAATTATCCATTTTTGTTTGATCATTAGTGATTTCAGTAAGAATATCAGGGATTACACCTGATTCTCCTACTGTTTTGAAAAGCGATACAAATTGTTGTACTTGCGTATCATCCCTCTTGAACAAGTCTCCAGAGTCAAGTGCATCTATTTGGTCTATCAAATAGTTGTATTTACTGAAGTTTATCGTTTCAGACAAAACTAAAGATGTGGCTGAGCCTATGGCTATTATTCTTGACAACGTAGGTAATCTCATCAGATGCTAAAGCTATTTAAAACGGGGGTATAAAATGTCCAAAAAAAGGGAAACTATTTGAAAATGTAAAGAAATGTTGTTGATAAATACCAAGTTTCCTACTAAATTTCTTAAATTTTAACTTTACTTGATGTCCAACGTATGATATATCCAGGTCCTCATTAACTACTACCACTCGCTGCAAAATAACAATTTATGCAAGTGAATCCGTATTTCTTTTTGGAGAAATCAGAAACTAAAAATTGCGTAGATTATCGCATGAAGCACTCATTTAATTGTTACCCGATTAGGAAAGACAGGTGGTGGTTTGATGCGTTTTTTTACCAGGTCCAGATGCATTTATCTTGACTGCTCTTTAGCACATACATACTACTCTATAACTTAGAACCCCCCTCTCGAGCCAAGGAAAGTCGACCAAGATCAGCTCCAGTTTTCGCTTATAGTGTTTTAATATGGGTATTTTCCCGATTCAAGTTCATGACGTTCACGTTGTTGGATTCTATGTGGGTAGACAATCGGGCCAGAATCAGCAATGTTGTGTCTCACCACAAAATGCATGAGCTCATGAACATTAAAAGGAAAGTCACTTGATACCTCTTTATGTGGTGTAATGTCCTGCAGAGCTGTATAAGTCGCTTTTTTAGTCTTTGAATTAATCTCTGCATTGCCGAATTAGGAAATGATATATGAAATTTTTAGTTACAAAAGTTTACCCTCTTTAACCATGTATGGCAATGGACCTGATCAGTATCCATTACCGCTTCCAGATATTCTATTACAAGAGATCAAATGTAAACACACAGCTGCATCATTCGAAGGTAGTCTAACTAGGGTAAGCTCGTCGTTATTGGGGGTTGTTAATTGTTCTTGAAGGTGGTAATTCTTATAGTTTCTTCAGATTTTTGTTTTTAATTCTTACCTTTATTCCTTCTTTTCCTTTCAATTATATCATCTTTCCTTTCGCCACCATTACTATTTATATCACCTATTTCTTTTCATAACTGGTCAATTTACTCCATCGCCACAATGCATTATTTTCAACTCATATCAACATTATTATTTCTTCTCACAACACTAGTCCATTCGCTACCAGCTGCCACGGCCGTTGAAGATACTCAATTCGAGCTCAAAACTGAATTGGAACAATTTATAGAGTCTCAGTTTGATGAATATGAAATCTCAGCATATTATGATTTCTTGGATTATTTTGATCAAGACATAGAAATTAGCAAGAGAAACGATCAAACTCAAAAGTCAATTGAGATGATTCTTCAAGTTGTAAATAATTCTGGAATAATTTGGACTTTATTAGATGCTGTTGCTGATCATCCTTCAAGAGTGGCGTATCTCGGTAATTTAACGAGTGTATTGTTGAAGGGAAGAAACATTACTATTGATGTGGGTGCCTTATTGGATGGTAATTCTAGTGCTGCATGGCAGAAAAATGTTAATCTTAGTGCTATAACCGGTGCCATTGAAGACTCAGGAATAGTTACGTCTTTGTTAGATGGTCTCTTATTAGATGAGAGTTTCAGACCAAAGTTGGTTGATTTAATTGATAGGATTGTTTTGTCACAGAAGAATCTCTTATTGTTTATCTTTGCTGGAGTATTTGCTAAAAGAGACGATTTAACTTTTGATGATATTCATGAACTTATCAAAAGAGCTGACGTTCAACATCCCGGTACTTTACAAACCTTCATTTCAAATGCTGCAGTTGCTATATTAGGTTCTCCATTAGTTGGATCCCTTGCAAGAGATGTTTTGAATGCACTAAATGATACGGGATTTGCTGTTTATTTCGTCAAAAGATTTATATCAACTGAATCCTATATTAATATGACTGGTACATTGATTAGTGATTTGTTGCAGACAGGTACTATTCATATCGACACTTCCACATTGAATATTAACAAGATTATTTCAGATGTTCTCAGTGATCCATCAAGAGTTGCTGCACTAGTTGGTTCATTATTATCCGGCAATTCATCATTAATAACTGAATATGTCGGAAGATACTCTGATGCAATTAGAGCTATTATCTCAGACTTAGAAGCTAAAGGTTTATTTGCGGAATTAAATAGTTACATATTTGGTGATGAAACCTCAGCTATTTCAATTACACTTGCACCAACATCTTCAAAAGCTGCACAAAATAAAGAGGAGGCACAAGCCACTTCCACTAGTACACCCGCAAAGTCTTCAACAGCAACCAACTCAAAACCATCAAGTACGAATGCCGCTGCTAGATTAATAACAAGTGAAGAAATAAACATCCCAATTGTAAAAGCATTGTTCTACATTCAAACAATCATATTTGGAGGTGCTTTATTCATGATTTAAAATTTGTAGAAACATTCGTTTCCAACATCACTTGTACCGTTTTCTCATACCGTATTTCATTTCCTTCGCAAGTTTCAATTAATTACTTTCTAATTGTTTATATTACGTTACAATTACAATATTTTCGTTGGTTTGGTTCTATAGTTTAATATGATAGATATCCTAATTTAAATTTTACCCTTTGATCTATTATGTACATTTCTATTGATCCAACCACGATGTTGACACTAGTGAACTAGAATCTAGTTTTAAAAAACACCACCGAAAGTGGAATACGACCAATTAAAGAGCTACAACTTAGTGCAATTTCCATCGATATCCTAGTGTGAATTCTCTCATTGTATATGAGACGTAACAAAACAAATGACAGACAAGCCGTACGCCAGTGGTTCGTGATTCTAGATCGACTTTGTTAAATGAAAATTCAAGTATATTTCCAAGATCAACTGATCATTGACATCAGCTTACTTAATTTGAGGCTACACATATAGTTTGGACATCAAATCACGGATTTTCAAATTTCAACATATTCTTAGTGTAGAATTATGTAAGTTCTGATGCCAAGTTGATACCAAAAGTAAGCCCATCTCTCAAGGCGTTCATAAAGGCTTACTCAGATGAAATGTGGTATACAAAATCAGTTGATTCATGTCGTGTGTTTGATACATATACAGTTTTCTTTTTTTCACTTTCAATTCTAGATTTCATATCTCATCAACCCACGATACAACCTATAAAAGTACAAATATGAAGTTTTTGACCACAAATTTTGTGAAATGTGCTGTCAAAGGGTGCCAGTCATCTTTGGACTCATTTCCGTTGAAATATGAAGATTGCCAGCTAGTGCAAGAAGAGCAGGATTACAATCCAGAATTTATTGTTCACATGTTAGACAGATTAGATTGGAATGCTATAATACAAGTTGCCAAAGATTTAGGAAATCAG
The DNA here is from genome assembly GCA_030565165.1 of Nematodospora valgi. Classification (NCBI taxonomy): domain Eukaryota; kingdom Fungi; phylum Ascomycota; class Pichiomycetes; order Serinales; family Debaryomycetaceae; genus Nematodospora; species Nematodospora valgi. Next base: position 417,068 of record JAJMBF010000005.1, read on the forward strand.
TCTTTACCTCCAAATAAACCAGAAGATTTAGATCCAATAATGGAAGACTGTCAAGCAGTCTTGAAAGACTTGCATACATTATTAGTAGAAACACATATCGTAGAGGGTAAAATGATTTGCAAAAATTGTCAGCATATATACTATATAAAGAATTCTATACCTAATTTTCTTTTGCCACCCCATTTAGCTAATTAAATACACATATCATACTGCTCAGGAACTATAGTTTTAAATTTCCCAGTTCTGATACATGATTCAATGTTGTCGACTGTCCATTCCTCCCTCCATAAACTTTAAAGCTTCATCAGTATGAGTACCCATATGAGGTAAACTGACAATATTTGGTAATTCATTTAATTCGGGAGATACTTTAGGTTCATGTTCAAAAACTTCAGCACCAAATGCACCGATTTTCCCAGACTTAATCCAGTCAGGTAATTCTTTTTCATCGATTACTGCACCTCTCGCAGTACTCATTAAAACTACCCCATCTTTCATTTTTTCATCCACTTCTTTGTTAATCAAATGTCTTGTTTTAGAGTTTAATGGAACACTGAGTATAATAACGTCGGATTTTGTAATCAAATCATCAAATGATGCATATTTTACACCATCTTCTAACTCAGGACTTAACTGATTTCGATTGTAGTAAATAATTCTCTCAAATCCAAAAGGTTGCAACCTATCTCGAATAGCTCTTCCAATTCCCCCCATGCCCAATATCCCCACTGTCTTTCCCCGAGTACTATGACCTAATCTTGTACCACCACACTCGCCTTGGGTCCATTTCTCCCACTTGCCGTTGATTAAGGCTTTATGACCTTCTTGGTAGTTTCTCATAGTTGCCAAAACTAAAAACACAGCTGTGTCCGCGGTAGAGCTCTCCACAGGTACAGTAACGTTAGACACTTGAATTCCCCGTTTAGTAAAATGATTAACTTCAACCTGATCATAACCCGCACCACAATGGCTAATTGATTTCACACCTACCGGCATGACCCGAGCAATTTCGGCATCAAACTTGCCGGTTTGGTTAATTGAAAAAATCGTTCTGGAAATATTGGTGATTTCTTTATATTTATCTTGTAGATCCCGGATGAATTCTTCACGATTGATAGACTCACAATCAATTATATCAGCAATTTCACCAAGTTTTTCCTATCTGTCGTGGGAAAACTCGATTTTTCCCACTCTCAATACCTTTGGTCGTTGTGCCGTCATTGACAACCTGAAACGATCTCGTGAAAATGGCCAAAGGATGTGTTGGTTGTAAAGAAATCTTGGTCACATTTATAGTTAGAAACAACTAGCACAAGAAGAACTTCTCAACAAAATTCTGCATACCCAAACAACCAGACAACCAGAATAACCTGAACCCCACTAAACAATAAAGAGACAAACCAACAATACAGTTTTAGAAAGCACAGAAGAAACAGCGAGTACTGTTTCGTTGATTTCACGCGCTGAATATATATGACGTAGGTATCTGCAACTGATTATCGGGATCGAACACAAAATAAAAGTTTATATAGAACGGCACAATGCTATGAATGACAATAAGTTAGGGACATCAAATGATCAAAATAGATTCAACGATGGAACTCACAGTTCCATCTCGTCCAGTTGTGAAAGCAGCTATATAGAATTCAATGCATACACACTCTCCATGCGGTCTTTTCCAATATTATTTGGTCATGTGGCAGTGTAAGCAGTGGATCTGAGGCTTTTTTTTCCATTTCAAGGCAGCCCCCAGTACCATTGACCACAGCCTATTAAACAAGTCATCAGAGACCACTAGTCGTCTCAAAGAGAGGAACGTAACATCACGTAACCAGTAGGTCGGGCCGTCAGTGAGGGGGTAGGAACACCACCAATAGAAAAACAGACTATGGGATGTAGTACGAACGAAATATTTGACCAACGCACTTCCAACAAATATTCTTTTTCATTATTTCTTCAACTTTCACTTTTTCCAACCATAGTTTTGTTTCCACTTTCTTTAGACATCAGCACACACAACAGGTAATCCATTCTACACCACAGCTTAGAGTAAGAAGTCTCCTATCAGCATCTCATTTGTTTACTTTTTTGTTTATTAGCATTCTTGTAAGGACAACTATCACCCTTCAAGACTTCCCCACCACCACTCGTATACGTTGCTAATTGTCCAAAGTTTCCCTCAAATATTTGCTTACGCACTAGCCATGGTTGATTTTTCACTATTTAGTATCAGTAACAATAACAGTACCGCTCCAAGTGCATTGCCTTCCCCCGTGATAAGGGAGGAAGAGAAAAGTTTCCCTGAATCAAGGCCACTGTCGCGAAATAGAAATAGATCAATATCGATAAGTCGATTTTTGTTTAATCGAGATCATGATAATAATGCTGCAGTGTCTTTTGAATCACTGGAAAATAGTTCATCACAGTCTACCCCATCCAATAACACGCATGACCAAAGTATTAATTTCATAAAATTCAAAAATATATTTCGATTACCTTCAAGCTCATTGCCATGCCCAGACGATACCAAACCCACGGGACGAATGAGATCTTCATCGACGCCACTAACTCCACCAAAGAATAGAAATAGAGCATCAGCGATTAATATCAATGGCGGACATCAAATACCAACAATAGTGACGGATTCACCCGCGAGTACAGAAGCAGCTGCAAATGAAAGTCCCGTCGTTAATTCGAATCCGTACTTTCAACATCAGGGGTTACCTCCTCACTTGGAATCATCCCAAATGACACAACCAAATTCACAATTTTTAGATACAAATAGATCAGAATTATCACTTGCTTTGAGACATAATGATTCAGTGTTTTCATTGAATGAGCATGGAATATTAAGGCCACCAAAGATTCACTACAGCCAGATTTCTTCAAGCGAAGATGATGAATTCGAAGAGCCGCCAAAAACTCCTGTACGTCAAGAGCAGGTGCAAAATGATGAAATTCTTCTGAAACCAATTGAAGATGAAACAGATTTGGCTATACCTGTATCACCATTTCAAAGAGCATTGAGGAGAGTGGCATCTGCTCCGTTAGTGCATAGATTATTGAATGAGAAAACAGACTCTGATAATGCATTTTTAGCGCCAAGTTTGCCAAAGAAGGAAGAACCATTTGATATTAATAAGCATATAGGAGAAGTCAAAATAACTGGACGTCCAAGAACTTATACCCAAGACAGAACGTATTCGAATTCAGCCACTAGAATAGTTGATGTGCAAGTCGGCCCACACAGTTTTGAAAAGATACGGTTGTTAGGTAAGGGGGATGTTGGTAAAGTTTTCTTGGTTCGAGAAAAACTGTCAAATAAATTGTATGCAATGAAAATCTTAAGTAAGAAGGAAATGATTGAAAGAAATAAAATTAAACGTGCGTTGGCAGAACAAGAGATTTTGGCAACATCAAATCATCCATTCATAGTGACATTATACCATTCTTTCCAGTCTAAAGATTACTTGTATCTTTGTATGGAATATTGTATGGGAGGAGAGTTTTTCCGCGCTTTACAAACCAGAGAAACCAAGACAATTTCTGAAAATGATGCCAAATTTTATGCTGCTGAAGTTACTGCCGCTTTGGAATATTTGCATTTGATGGGATTTATATACCGAGATTTAAAACCAGAGAATATTTTATTACATCAATCTGGACATATTATGTTGAGTGATTTCGATTTATCCAAGCAAACTGAGCGTGCAAAAAATCCGGAGATTTCCTTTAACAAAGGTGGTATGCATTTATCGCAAGCTGGAAGCTCGAGTTATAACGGTCCTACAATTGATACAAAAGCCTGCATCGATGGTTTTAGAACAAATTCATTTGTTGGTACGGAAGAATACATTGCTCCTGAGGTCATCAGAGGCAAAGGACACACTAGCGCAGTAGATTGGTGGACTTTAGGTATATTTATCTTTGAAATGTTATATGGAACAACTCCATTCAAAGGACATGACAGAAAAAAAACATTTGCCAATGTTTTGAAAAACGATGTTAAGTTTCTAGATACTCACACAGTCTCATCCAATTGTAGAAATCTAGTCAAGAAGCTATTAATCAAAGACGAAGAAAAAAGATTAGGCTCTAAAACCGGAGCATCAGAAATCAAAAATCATGCATTCTTCAAAAACATTCAATGGGCATTATTGAGACATCAAAAGCCTCCTATGATACCAGTATTAACTAAATCTACCAAGAAATATGAGAATCCAGTAGATGAAAATGAAGATAAAAGCAATAGTAGTGTCGAGGTGAAAAACACAGATGACCCAAACGACCCATTTGCTAGATTTAATTCGGTAACAATGAGATATGGTGAAAATGAGGACATGACGCAAAGTCCAATGTACAATTCGGAGAGTAGGGCTTATACTAGTGTGGCATATACCATGACATCGACCAACAATAGTCCATTGCGTCAAAAGGGTTTTTTGAAACGATAGAAGGAATTGTGTATAACCTATTTGGGTATGTAATATAAACTATTCTTTTTTACATCATCTGGATGATGCGACCCATTTTCCAAATCGAGAATTAAGATGAAAATATGCCCTTGACAGAGACTCATTGTTTTCAGATGTAGAAAGAACTACTATCTGGGTTGCAGGTCAAAGAACTCCGATTCTACTAAAACGCACTTTAAGCTATTAAAACGTTGTATTCCAACTGCATAAATTTGTATGACCGAAAAATATTTTGAAAAATGACATGAAACGATGTAAAAACCTTAATGAAACCTTTAATTATTACCCACCTTACTAAAAATGAAAAAACCGTTTAAATCTCCCTAACAATCTACAAAATCAATAATCTTCAATTTGACAGCGGAACATTGATGGGCGATATTCTCATCGTACAAGTTGTAGAAATCACCAGATAAACATTGATAGAAAACATCAGAGTCACCTAAAGTTAAATAACCATCCAGAGAGATCGACCAACCTGCAGCATAAATTGTACCAGCTTGAGGTGGAGGACCATCAAATTGAAATTGACGATTAGCAACAATGGCACCAACTCTACCTTTACCATCAGTTAACATGGAGTCTTTAAGGGTCATGACTAAGTTGTTCTTTGAAGAACAGGCTTGTGGGATTGAAGATTTTTCAGATTCTTTTGTAGCACCTGTTTCAAATGCTTGACCATCACTTGCAACGGAAGCGGCATTAGCTGTTGATTTACTGTGCTGGATTTGACCATCGCCAATTTGGTGGATAGCCGATGCGGTGGTTTGATGTTGAATTTGGCCATCAGAGATTTGAGCAATGGCTGAAGCAGTTTGATGCTGAATTTGGCCATCACCAATTTGATTTATAACAGATGCAGCGGTTTGATGTTGAATTTGACCATCTCCGATTTGATTCACTACCGATGCTTTAGTGGCTTTAGTTTGATGTTGAATTTGACCATCTCCGATTTGATTCACTACCGATGCTTTAGTGGCTTTAGTTTGATGTTGAATTTGACCATCTCCGATTTGATTCACTACCGATGCTTTAGTGGCTTTAGTTTGATGTTGAATTTGACCATCTCCGATTTGATTCACTACCGATGCTTTAGTGGTTTTAGTTTGATGTTGAATTTGACCGTCGCCTATCTGAGCAACTGGAGCAGCTGTAGTTTGATGTTGAATTTGACCATCAGTTATTTGTTGGACAGGAGCAGCTGTGGATTTAGCAGGCACACTCTTATAATTACTTGATGTTATAGCATTTGGTTGACCATCTGATAATGCATTTACGACACCTCTTTTACCTACTTGTGGAGTAGCAGTTTTTAAATGCTCAGAAAGATCTGATGCAGTATCAGTTGAAAGAGCTGAAGCAGCTTCTACTGTTACAATTTGAATACCGAAATTGTGTGTATAATCTGTGGTTGCATCCTTTGGAATTGAAGCAGTTGGAGTCAATGTAGACCAAGGAGCTGAGGGAACAGTAGCAGCGAGTGTGGTTGTTAAAAATGCAGCTGATGTAACGATCGTCGAATATTTCATTATTATATCAGATTTATATCAGAATGTGTAATAAGGACAATAAAAATAGAATAGATCAGCTGTAATTTCTTGTGGGATTAAGCCTGTTTAAATATTTTTTTCTCTATAAATAGCATTGTTATCTGTAACAACTTTGTACCCAACAATGTCATAGCCCCAGGTTTTGTGTAAATCAAGATAAATTAGTTGCATATCCGAACCAATCAAGCAGGGGTACTTGTTGTAAGCGGACCCTATGATTTGTGCTGGTTGATTTCACCCACATCTAATAATAAACAAATCAGTGGTATGATAATAGAAAAACAGCCAGCAAATTCCAGTAAGAAAAATTAGTAATGATTCGATGCAAGTAATTTAGCAAAAGGGGGAATGTTACTTCCAATAACAATAGGTAATGGTTCATAACTTGTGTGTAGCTTTGATTATTCTTGCGACAACCAATCAAGTAGATTCCAGTACCAGCACTGAAAAAAGGGCTGGCTGTGAAATGATGTCACGTTAAAAAACAACTCTATTTTTCTGTATGTACATATACAGGTAAGGAATGAAAGGAAGATAGTTGTTTCTATTTTTAACATAGAAATATAACAAAAGCATACATACATACTTTAATGTTGACTATTGGGGAAAGACAATCATTATCGACGAGGTGCTAGTGCCGATCATGAAACCGGTGTTATTGTATATTCTTCGTGATAGATGTTGATATAGAGCAATGGTTGCCCAGTAAAACTCACATATGAAATAGCTTTGGGGGGCAAAACGCAGCTAGACATCCGATCACCGACTGCTACTAGCATTTATTCGAGGAAATTGACCAGCACACTTTACAAGGCTCATATTGATCCGAAAGGACGTTGATAATTCATTCGGACGAGAAGGGAAGCGCATGAGTCGATTTAAATAAATAGGGGTTAACACTATTCTACTCAGCAAATACAATTCAAACCGCTCCAGTTTCCTCAAAGAAATTAAGATTCTTGTGGAAACTGTTAGAAATAAGCGATTGTTTCAAGATGAATCAAGACCTTTCCTTTAATTATGATAACCTCAATATTTCTGGAAAGTCTAACAAGAGTATATCTCGTAATGCTTTTCTTCAACAAAACACAAAATAGTAGCTGGTTCTGCATGCTAGCCGAAGCATAACTTGATCAAAAGAGACATGTTTACATCATCTGTCCATGACTGGTTTGCAAAATCTCTCTTGTTCCTCATACATATACAACGTCTTAGCATAAGGTTTCACAGATTTAATGGGTGTAAAAGCGATCAGCACAAAAATGAGTTTAGCATTTGTAGCAGCTATAGCAAACTTTTTTTGAATTGCATCCACCACATGGTGTCCACAATAAATAGATGTGATGCTTAAGGTTTTTAATACTTGTACCTGGATGTTTGATTGGTGTACCCAATCAATTCTAATATAAATTTCGTACAAAATCAACAAAATTTGATTGCTGCTGTTCAAAAGTTTACTTGAAAGAAATAGAAGCTGCATTCAGTAGATACAGAAATGGAGCATAATTGCATTTTCCTTGATGTGGCTTTTGAATTGAAGCTATTATAAATTCTTGAGGGGCAATTAGTTTGTCTGAAAACAATGTTCGCTTTCTTCGTTTGTCTTCACCTTGATTCACGGAGTAGCTGATTGTAGAGGCCTCGCTTGACAATGGATCATCCTTAGGTCAGTAGCCCCTGATTTGTAATAATTGTTCTTGTTTGAAGATGGAAGGTAATCTTTGAGAAAATAAAATTTTAGCATCCGCCTGATAAAGTACCTTACTAAAATCAGGAGGTAACTACATACATCTGTAGTTCGAAGTGTGGATCAATCTCATCCATGAAAGTTTAAGCTTTCTGCATGTGCGACACTTTACTTGTACTTGTGGGTTCGATTTCCATGCTCCTGACATATATGTCATTAGCTCCGAACCATACCAACTCAAATTGGTATATTGTATCCGACGAAAGTCTGTATGTCTGTGATCTGTGATCTGAAATATTGAAATATAAGTTACATACTTGAATTGTCTAATTTCTTGAACTGTTTCGGCATAGAAAGTGAAATTCCAGCATTGTAGTTGCCCTTCCCCTCCAGATTACACTCGCCGCTTGGAGTATAGAGTTAAGCTTTATCTAGGCAAGCATGGTTGAAAGTCCCATCAGCTTCACGAATAATGCCAATTGGTGAAAGAGTTTAAAAGTAGGATTTCAAGACTATAAGTTGCCCCCTACTATGGTTTATTGTTTCTATCCGTAGCCTCACGAAGTTATGATGTATGACTTAGCTACTTCACCTCTTGATCTGGTTCTACTGGTAAATCCTCTAGCCATTAGAACTTTTGAATGAAATCAATAATCTATTCTCGTATACTTAGAAGTTAAAAGTTAGTTCTGTAACTCACCCAAGTTTAAAGAGAAACATTATATAGGCACATACCTTCGACTGCCTGAACAAGTCAGATCCATTTTCAAAAGAATGTGAAAAGCACGCATTTTTATTGCTGCACTATTGAAGTAGCTAAAATCAAAAGCCTCTCAGCCATTGCTTAACATTGGTTTGAAAAAATGCTCTTTCTATGACATGCATGATCCAATTCTATTATCATAGCTTGGCTAGTATCATCTAGTATTGATTTTGACACAAATAACAATAATTTGAAGATGGTGGTGATGCAGCTGAATTCACAACTAAAGGTATTCACTTGAACAGAAAACAGCACAGAACCACTACGTATCTCTAGGTTGATTTAACGAAAAAGTATAACCTACAATCGTCTTTATATAATCCCTGCTTCGAAACAAGTATGCATTTCTAGTACTTCAGCTTAATGTTCTTGATCTATCTTTATTCAGTTGCACTCGATGGAAAATATGAAAGCACTTAGTGATGTTCTCTCTTCCCGGATATTTTCATCTTGATAATAAGAGCTCAAGTGTACGGTTTGAAGGATTGATCGTCAACCTTTGGTCTACTTGTGTTTGGGACAAGAAATTACTCATCTGCAGTGGTTAGGTAGGAGTAGCATTGGAACATGAAAAGTAATATAACTAGGCTTGAGACACGGAAATTCTAACTTAACTTCAATAGTCTAAGTCCTATAAACCAACAATTTCTTAAATAAGCGTTAACAGCAAGCATTCAAGCTCGCTTAATAAGAAGAGGAATTTAACTCTTCAGAACTACGAAGGGACTTTAACACGCCGAGGAGTTCAAACTTATACATGCATGCCCACGCATTACAAAGTGTGAACTGAAGTTTTAAATATATAGTACACCTTTGATATTTCAATGATGACCTGTGTAACTGCAAAATAATGACAACGTTTATGTTTTGGTTTTAACGAGCGTATAAGATGTGATCGATATGACGATTGAACAAAGGTAATTTTAGACAAGCATCAAAACCATAACATTTAAGGACTATTCAGATGCAGCGATATCAAATATATGAGTCTCAATTGATAATGTATCTGGAATCTCCAATTTCCAACCCAAAGTGGTAAATGCTTTCCGAACCTGCTTCGTTGCAGCATTTTATCTTGTGGTACGTTTTGTTTCTGAGAAAGGTGGCATGCGCTAACGCAATCCCACACAATTGCCGATCAAAGGGAACTATTTTCGCGATTTGAACCCCTTGCTAGTGTATTCACAACTCTGTGTACACCGTCCAGAAGTCAACTAATACAGAGTCGAGTATAAGTTGCAAACTGAATATCAAACCTTTTTTTTGCAGTTTCTCTTGATCTGTACATGTGAAAAACTATTTCTATTTGTGCAACCAAATGGCGCATGATGCATCTACGTTTTTTACAAGCACTTGGGTACATTGTTTAAATCCTTCTCTGTGGGATGCAGATTGTCTTTCGCCTGTATTGATAACGAGAGTAAGACGTCACTCATGAGACTCAAATAACCTTCATCTTGATTTAAAGCTTGCGTTTCACGTATCGTTCAGAAACTCAGAAACAATTCCATAGCGCCCGTTTAAAGCAGAAACTATAGTTTCATACATCCCGCCATTTCGGAAGTAGTGCGAAGGATGAGGCCATTAAACTTTTTAAACCTGAAATTTCGATTCTACTGACCTCATAACAAGCGACAAGAGAGGGATGCTGCGCGTCTATCGTCATTAACTGCTCGATTGCTATACGGAGAGACAACTCTAGAGAGCTTTGGCAGTTTAAACTTTCTGGATGTTGCCAAAGTATACTGACGGAACAAACTGTGCTACTAATTTCATACAAATACACCGTGTTTTGATTGACACTTAATAAGCGCCCTTGACTTTGACTATGGGTAGTTATTTTTCCATTTCGGTAGGCGATCGTATGTAGCTCGTTGGGAGAGTCGAGGTAACTCTTCAACCAAGTTCTTCAAAAACTACGCACCCGACTACCTGCACAACTGCCAATTGGTGCAACATCTAATTATAGATTTAAAAGTGTATTAACTCTGATTTTCATCTATTTTTCAAGTACGTTCGCAAGTACGCTGGTGTAACACAAGAAGATTCCCTCATTTACGTTCGCTTAATGTCATTTTTCTGAAATTCTATATTTCATGTCACATTGGCTTTGAACCCACTTGTAGAAAGTTTATCCAATCGGAATATCCTATAAGCGGGGGTAGTTTTTTCCTAAATGTAAGTGAACCAAGACATTATTTGTGTACTTGAACATTCCCTGCGTTAGACAACTCAGGCTACATACACCTCCAACCGCATTGAATGTACAAATCGGTCTTGGGCACGTCAATGATGATATGAAACAAACCAATTGAGAAACTGAGGAGATCGAATTCTATTCAAAGCTTCTAAAAATTGCAAACTTTCAGAGAAAATCAATTTTTCACTTGACCTGGAAGTGGATAACCTTTCTACCGCCTAACCTTATATTTCCGGAAGAGTACAAAATCAACAAGATGTACAAAAACGACTTCTTCATAACCAAAAAAGTATTAAGTTTATGATTTCAGCAAAGTTATTATATTCTGTGCGTTTCAGATAGCGTGTGGTTCCTATATAAATAACTGGACCTTTTACTCTTAAATATAATTTAAACTTCTAGACTATTTAAGAACTATTCGTCGAACTATAATCATTACAGCAACCTTCCTTGAATATCTAGCTTTTCAACTTCAATTTCATTTGATAGGCTTAAATTCAAAGATCTATAGACTGCTAGATACTGAATATTTGTCATTTTGTTTTAACTATGTACTAAAACAAGTAATGTCAAATAAACGAAATCAGCTTAATTCAAACAAGAGACCATATTCTTCAAACAAAAGTGATTTAAGTAATAACGATATGCCTTATTCTCAGGTTCAGTCTTACATGAGCAATCAATTCAGGGACTATTCACAACAATTCGCCCTTCAACTACTGACAAATTATCAACAACCACAATACCAGCAACAACTACAATACCAGCAACAACCACAATACCAGCAACAGCCACATTCGGCCCAGCAAATGAAACAAGCGTTTCAAATTCAAAGCCAGCAGCAACTTCAATCTCTAGCTCAACAAACAGTGTTTTCACAGCAGCTCAACGACAGCTATTATTCACAACCTACAATAGAACAACCAACGAGAAGTCGTAGTTCCTATGGATTCACACAAGGCGTACTACCAAGTAGCAGTACTTCTAGTTTACGACAATACCCAATTAATGAACATAAGTTGAGCAATGTACTACCAGTGGTGCCGCCAATCAATAGTGATAAGCCAGTGAGTGAAAATCAAAATCCTTTCACTTCAGCTCAATATAATTACCTAGTACCCTCGGTTCCACCACTAAATTCAATTGCTTGTAATAGTAGATCTAGTACCCAATCATTTGATTCTGTGCCATCAACAACGACACCACTATCTGTCTCTGCATCCACCAATACTTATTTAGGCGGCGAAAATCAATTTGCTACCCCAATGATAAATACATCTAGAGCTTCAAGTACAGCATCATCAACGTCATCAATATCGTCATACAAAAAAGGTCGTGAAAGAAGGCATACCGCAACTGTTCGCGATATGACACCTGAAACTGCTGAAAGAAATAGATGTCAAATTTGCAATAAACAATTCAGACGTCCTTCTTCACTACAAACTCATTACTATTCACACACCGGTGTGAAAATTTTCAGGTGTTCTTGGGAAGGTTGCGGCAAAAAGTTCTCAGTTAAGTCGAACATGACCAGACATTACAGACTACATGAACGTGATTTAAGAAGAGCTCAAGAACTCGATACGCAAACTGAAAACCCTGGTGTTCCTCAAAATAGTTTTTATACTACAGTACGTCATGATTTTTCACCTTCAGATGATTCAACTATAACAACATCTAGACCCCGATACGCTACATACTTATCATCGTCGAATGATTCAGTTGCTGGCGGTGCTAATGATACGAACACTTATTACTAAAATATTTCTTCTCCTTGTTGATTTTGCTTTGCTTTTTTTGCCACATCTTTATCATTGTTTTGCTTGATTTTTCAAAACTAACAATAACTCGTCAATTAACGTTCCTAGTAAACTATAGTGATATTCTTCCATTCTTCGTCGCTCCTTGTATATATGATTATAATTTATTATGACCCTAGCCCATGGTTCTAGTTCATTTTCTTTTTATACCATCATACACGTATGCAAAGTGTGTTCTCTGTTTATCTTTCTGGAATTGCACTTCATTTAATGTATTCATGCCCCTCTTTGTAACTTCCCGAGCAGTATAATAAATGTATTATCTAGCGGTTTCATGAAAGTATTAAATCAATTAAATTGCAGCTGGATTCAAGAGTGAATCCATGGGTAAAAAATAATCACTTTTTGGAGCTCTCGAGCTTTTAGAGGAAACAACTTGGCAACCTCCCTGAACAGTATATAGTCGCCATTACAAAGCTCGTCAATACTTGCTGCTTGACATTATTCGAGCGAAAGTGTTAAAGTGGTACGTGAATCAAGTGGACCAAGCTTAAGCGGTAAAAGGAGTTAACTCTAGTGTGTGAAGAATCTTAGCCTTGCGAATCCTGAAATTATTGAGTCAAGATCGGTACCGACAAAGGCTGAAAAGACGTTAAAGTGTCGCGAGTCATGTTACTTTAAAAATGTCTAGCTAGTAGATGTGATGGTTTGATTGGTAAATCTTCAGATAGAATTAAAACCAATGTTTCGAAACTCAATTTGAGCGGTACTAAAAAAATGTTGGGCGGCTGCTGCACAGCTCAAAAATTTAAATTATGTAATTTTACCGATCAGGAATGTTGATTCAACTTAAAATTTGTCTCAAGACAAATTATAACTGAAATTGCCCAGGAAGTTACTAAAAGCATTCCTTTAGTTAAGACTCTACCCTTTGCCAAAAATACATTTCAATTGCATAGAAGTTTGAGACCTAGTGCAGCTTGTTTGTACCAGTTCTTGAAACCCTGCCATGGTGTCACATTTTGTACATTTTCAAAATTAATTGAGTATACAACACAAATCGCGTACTTGAACGTACTTATTAGGATAAATCACCGATGTGTAAGTTCTATCCGATGAAGAGTTTACATACTTCAGACTGGCCCACTATCAATTCAAAAATTATGAAGTACGTTCACAAAACAGGGGTAAATCTCAGCATAGAATAATTTTACATCCATGTGCATTAAACATTTGCAATGCAAATTGAATCAGGTTGAACAGCCACAAAAATGGACCACCCCCTTTTAGGACGGATGACTAAATCTTGGATCCGTCCCCAACCAAACAAACTAATCCCGGCAATATTTGCCGGGTATTGTGCTGTTTGAGCAAGGTCTTTGTTGTATAATCAACGATTCTTAACTGTATAACACTACGAGGGAGGAGAGCAGATAGCTCTTCTGGTCCTCTTAATAGATGACAAAAAGATTTGCAAAACTCTTTTTAAATCATATTTTACGATCCAGATTGTACTAAGAGTTGACTTATCCGGAAGTTCATGTTACCGATGTAGAAACTTAATTTCTCAAGAGAGATCAGTTCATGTCGGTTTCGGAAGCAAATTTCAAGATCAATATGGATTAATTAGGTTTGTGGTTTGGCCCCCACAGACAAGGTAACATTTCACGGTAAAGAGTACTCACGGCAATTATCCGTATAAAGGAGAACTTTCTTGAAATAAAGACTTTCCCATCAAGATTCTTCACTACTGAATTAGACTCCCTTTTTAATATCTTGATCCTTATTGAAAAATACTAAAAAACTGACTATCTCTACCCATGCGTTCAATTAAATAATAGCATCATGTCATAATCAAATTCCTGGCTTCCAAGCATCGGATTAACCTGTACTCATGTACCCGATGCTTTGCGTAGATTGTTTGTACTCGGTGTTTGAACACACCGTGAAAGGCTATCTTTACATGGATACTTGAATTAGAGTTCACCTCGTCAAAATGACGGAGATGTGCTCCGATTCTTCTCTTCTCGGTAATCTTTAATTAGTTGTATCAAGGAAGAGTGTGTGCAGATAGGAAATTATGTGATAGTAGTTTTGCAAGATTTTGAGTCACTTAGCTGAGCTCGTTCCAATTGGCGCAACACAGAAACAAATTTCAACTACCATGTTGAACAAAACTCGCTAAAGAACTCACGAATTATTATAAAACTCTTAACAAATAAATACCATTAACAAAAATTGATGCAGCTGTGGGCATGTATGATAGCATGAGAGATGGCATTGGTATTAGATCATTTATCGCCCGTTTCTTGTTACTTTAATAAGTCTTTATTTCATCCGTTTCTTGTGCTAGATACCAATATATTCATGAAAATATCCATATTCTTATACCCATAGATTATGCAAACTGAAAGATAATGCCGTTACTGTCTTATAATAATATAGTTCTTATAGGTCCACCTATACCCATTAGGGTACGGGTAAGTTTTTTTTTTATATTATTAAAGTCCCCTCAACGGTTAACAGCAAAGGAACCTCATAGGTAGCTGCATATGTTGCTGAACAATACGAGCTTGCTCTAATCAGCTGTTTAAAAAGAAGAATATAAGCTTTAGCCAGTGTTGAGTTCGGTAGCTCTTGTTGCACAGGGCAGTAGTTCGAAAGTTACCAGAAGCAGCACAGCTCAACGATGAAACTTGCAACAAATGAATTTTACCACACCGCACGCCCTACTCGTTTAACCAACCAAATCTTTTGAAAAAACAACGCAAAAAATAGTACTGAAACTGATTAATACATCAAACGATATACAATAATGGCAGCTGGACATTTCCCTAAATACACTCGCCATGGACCAGTATCTCCACCACACGTTGCACCACATTTGAAATGGGGTGCTAAGATCTTGGGTGCATCAATGTGGTTCTGGATTTTCTACAGAGTTAAACAAGATGGACCTGTTATGTTTGGTATGAAATTACCCTTCGAACATCATTAGATACAGTAAAGTTACATAATGAGATGGTTTACCAACATTGAAAACGATGAATTTGATTCATCTACGATTACCTAGTTAATCAAATTTGCATATATTTTCTTTTATCTATATATATTGTAAGTATACAATAAAGTTTATTGGTTCTTTTTAACAGGGACAACCAACCTGACATTCATCGGGTTCTACCACCCCTCAGCCACCCTCTATAACTTGAACTCCTAGTGCCTCGTATGCCACGACCTCTGAACCCGCGACCCCTTGGTGAGCCTCTATAACTTTTGGAACCGAAGGTAGGTCTCGAATAATCGTCTTCATTACAAATTTCATCACTCTTCTCGTCCTCTTCATTCAATTTAAAGTTGAAATTGAATCCTTGACTTGCACAATAGTCTAGCTTAAAATTGCCTTTTTGATCCAATTTAAAGATCATTAGATTTGGATCTTGAGGGTTATTATAATCACATAGATTGAAATGCCACAAATTGTAGTATGCTTGGAAATATAGATCATTTATCTTTTTCAATATTTTCTTGGTTGAATCAATTACTTCTTCATCATATAAACTTAAAGGAATGATCTTGTCCAGAGAATCAGATACAGAAACAGGAATTTTGTCAAAGAGACTTAATCCCAATTCTATCAAGTTTCTTAATGATTCAGTCGCCGAATCTTCTAGCAACTCCATAAGCTCATTTTTAATGATTAACCATAACTCACCTAGTATCATCCTGAGTCTCGAAAACTTAGATCTATAATTTTCAACGTACCCTGCCGAACCGCCCATGCTATCAACGAAACTCATACCGTTACCCATAACGGGGTATCTAAAGTGTAGCCCTTGACTTATTGTGAAATCAGCATTTGTGATAATTGCAAAATGCTCCAAGAGTGGGTTCTTGATTACTGGTGCATGGCTTATAAAGATATTAATTGTAGTTGAGTTTGATTTCAAACTCAATGTACTCGATTGTGTTACATTGATGTATAGCTCAGCAATTTGTAACAATGATATCCAAAGTTCGCCAAATTTTCCACATACTCCAGGATAACTCATATTTCCATTATCAAACAAGCTATGAACTTTCAAAGTTCCGCCTAGTCCATAGAGCTTCAAGTTTGACAATCCTTCAGCTGCTTTGATCTCATAGCTCTTTGTATGGTCAATTATATGTAGATTAGGCACCACGATCTCTCCTGTTTGTAACCTGTGTATTATTTTGGGATCATCAAGAGGCCCAAAAATAGTATAAACAGGACATGGTATTCTATTTACACCTTCGGCGTACTGCTGAAATTGACTCGTTTGATTTTCCGACTGTAGCAACTTAGCTTTGAATTGATTCAACTCTTCTATAGAACCATTCGGTGCTGCTGAGGTTGGGGTAATTTGACTGAAATTATTTAATTCATCACTTAACTCGGCCTCTAGCACTTCCAGAAATGCAACGATTTGCTTCAAATAATTTATTTCTTTGCAAGATTCAATAGTTTCATTATTCCAAAATCCAAAGTTCCCCGTGTGAATAATCAAATCAATTGGTTGATACTCTTGGTAGAGTTTTGTTAATATATCAAAGTTACCTTGTAAGTCAGATATAGTGAGTATTCGCAAGCCATTAACTTTCTGAACCATGTTATCCTTCTGTCGTTCCTGAAGTTGAAGTAGTAGATTTGATGCTATGCTTGTGTCAGGTATTATGTTATCGTAAGTACAGTCTTCCGTAAATATTTTTTTGTTGACAAAATGAAACAGTTAATCTTCAAATCTGTTCCAACAATGAATTTTGTGTAACAAAACATCAACAGAGTATTATACTTGCTAATACGTAACAACAACACTGGATATTGCAACGTTCGTTGTATTGTGGTGCAATCAGTAGTGCAAGCAGTGGTGTTGTTGGCGGTGTTGTTGGTGGTGTTGTTGTTGGTGGCTTTGTTGAGAGAGATTAATTTGTCTGATTGCTGGTGAAAAGTCTATCAAGGTACCCCAACCAGACTGTGCTTAGAGGGACAGTGACTTCAGTGACTTGCTAGTCAACTCTAAGGGCAATGTGGGTGCAAGCACAGGTACCACTACAGATACAGACCAAGCGACAGTCACACACGTACACTTGCCACTCCGTAGAGGTCAATTGAGTGTAAACCTTATCCTGAATTCATCTTTGATTTCAGGCCATTGAAAAGTGGGCCATGACGTCTCCAAGAAATTTCATGTTCGTTACCTTGACAATCAAATATTGAATATCGCATATATATCACATATTAATTATATATTTACATATACGCAGTCTGTTCAACGGACGTAATCCAGCTTCTGAGACTATAGTCGTTGTTTCCCTGTCATTCAACTGGAGTCGTAGCCAGCAGAAAGAAATCACCTCATCAAGAAACCCCGACGCCTCCCCACTGCCGTTTCTGCTGACATCCCCATTATCATCCCACAGAGATTAATAAAATACACGTCTCGCTCGCCGCAACCAAAAAAAATGCTTAATTGCGAACAAGCCGTCACCAGTCTTATTACTGATTTCAATCTTATTCTGAACCAACAACACCAGCCCAGCCGCGGAAACAGCATATACCCCATAAGAGTCCTATCATGTTAGATCCGCTGAAACGTATACGAAATGCAATCATCGAAGGGAATCTACCAATTGTCAAGAGAATTCTATCCAGATTTCCCGAACTATGGTTGAATGTTGATCCCAACAATCAAGGTTGGTCAAACTTACATTATGCTTCATACTACGGGCACTATTTGATATGTTTCCATTTGATCTCACATGTAAATAAGACGTTGGGAACCCTAAAAAACCAATATACCAAACTCGACCTACTAGCGTTTGATGATACTACTGTGTTACATCTATGTATGGAGAAACATCATTCACAAACACTACACTATCTTCTTCAGGAGTTCCCCGGTAAGTTGTGGTTGAATTCGAGGGGAGGTAAATTATGTCAAACTCCGTTACATTATAGTTGCATCCATAATTTCAAAGAGGGCACAAAACTTGTACTAGAGTTTGGTGCCAATTTTGATATTCAAGATAGAAATGGCGATACTTGCCTACACCTATGTTTTCAATACGGTAGCATCGGATGTATGCAAGAATTGATCAAATACATCGTGATTGATGCCAAAGACAAAACCAAGGCTGAGACGCTAATACTTAGCTTGGAAAACATAAAAAACAAGCAGGATTGGTTTCCCAAAGAATATTCGTCGAGCTTTGACCTAATAAATCAATATGAAGAAATGAAAAAAGAACTATTACTGCATGATTTTACAGAGTCTTTCTCTGATTTAGGAGCTCCGCCTGTTTTGCGACCACATGAGAATCACACTCCAACATCTCTTGAGGGAAATAAAGTATTAACAAGTCCTATAGTGCTGATGTCTATGCAATTGGCGGAAGAAAGGAAGTTCCCTGGAAGACAACATTCGCAATCGTTACCTAGTGATCAAAAGTTTAGACCGCTTTCTACAAGGAAGAGATCAAGCACTACATATGTATATAAACCACCGGGAACAATCACTCCAACAGTAGCATCGATGTCTCCTACATCCAACTCACCGAGGGCAACCACTCCAGCATCTAGTACGTTCCCGTTGACTCCATTAACCCCACAACCAGCATTAAATAAAAATCCTTCGTTAAAATCAGTGACTATATCGCCATCTATTAGAGCAAATCACATAATTGGAGTTGACGATGAACCAAATTCCCCACAATCCGTCATATCAAGTGGTGCTTCATCGTTAACAATCTCACCAAATTATAAGATGGGGTCAAGAAAGAAGAGTTTTTCATTTTCGAAAACAGCTCCATTGCCTTCAATAAACTCAGAGAATGTATTTTGGCCCTCATTAAATCAAGAACAACAACAACTACAACTTTCGCCTCCGGTTAGAGCGCAAGACCAAAAACCAAGGAGGACAGTATCTGTATCATCAATTGCTGCAAAAGTTGCATTTAATTCGAGTAGATCATCATTGAATCATTCAGAAAGTCCAATGAGGAAGATTTCCTCATTAGTAACGTTAAAGACACATAATGGACACACGAGTAGTTTGAACAGTGCTTCATCTATTGGAAGTACGACAAGTTCAAGCAGTGGCGGCGGAAGTGGCGGTATTAGCACTGGTGCTAGTGATAATATAGTTCTCAGAAAAACAAGGTCGTCTGGTACGTTACCTTCACAATCAAGCATTAATCGGAACCCTGTATTTTCTAATCAAGGTGTGAATCACAGTATGGCATCTTTGAATAGTAATGGATCTGACAATTTGAGGAAACACAGTGTCAATAGCATTAGTTTTAGTAGAGTCAGATAGCGTAGCAATAGGAACTCATTTTAGGATGTTTGTGTAGTTTATATAGATTTTATTTTTATTTATATTCCTTCATTATCAATCAACTATCAACGTTTTTTGCCGTTTGGATCAAACGCGCTTACAATTTTTCAATACACAGTTTTTGAGGAAGGGCAAATGACACCTAAAAAGCAACCTACAATCAACAGGTTCTTTCTTAGTCAGAAGCCTAAAGCTGCAGAGAGTAAAGAAGAATCAACCCCACCTAGCTCTCCATCACATACTCCAATCAAATACACGAACGGGATAGAGAGATTTTCCTACAATAAGAACAGCAATGACATTTTTACAACTAAACGAAAAGCACCAATAATCAACAATGAACGAAAGACAAAGAAACCAAAATCTGCAAGGCTCACACCATTGGAGAAACAGATTTTGGAACTCACTGAACAACACCCCGATAAAATCCTATTGATTCAAGTAGGATATAAATATAAAGTGTATGGAAATGCGGCAAAAACCGTGAGCAAGATCTTGAATATCATGTATATTCCGTCATCAGACTTACGATTTGCGTACTGTTCGTTTCCTGATAATAGATTACACATCAATTTACAAAGGATTTTAAATGCTGGTGTGAAAGTTGGAGTCGTTAAACAAATGGAATCGGCTATTGTCAAAGAGATAGAGCAAACATCTAAATCGGGCGAGTTGATGAAACGAGAAATCACAGGAGTATACACAAAGGGAACATATATGAGTGATGAATTCATTGGATCAAACGTCATTCCAAATTCAGCAGAGCAAGAAAACCCAAATTATATAATATGTATTAATGAGATATGCGACAAAGAGTTTGCCTTGGTTGCTGTACAACCATTGACTGGCGAAATCATATACGATGTGTTTGGAGATGGAGTGAGTCGAGAAGAGTTAGAGACCAGATTATTATACCTTCGACCTAGTGAGGTTATTGTTAATAAATCACAAGGAATAAGTCCCAGTACGTTAAAGTGCTTGAAGCAAATAAATCACGAATTGAAAATTGAATACAGAAAGAAAACGGCGAGTATGTTAGCAGATTATGTGAACGCTGAGCTTGTGGAATACTATTCAATCAACTTTCCCAAATCTATTCAAGTTTGTATTTCTGAGTTGATGAGCTACTTAGCTGAATTCAAACTAAATAATATCTTTACGATCCCTCAAAACATCGCTACGTTTAAGGATTCTAAAAAGTACATGATACTTCCTGCAAATACTCTCAGTTCCTTGGAGATATTTTCGAATTCAACAAATCCAGATTCTCAAAAAGGTACTCTAGTCTGGCTCTTAAATCACACCCGAACAAGATTTGGTAATAGATTATTGAACAAATGGATATCGCGACCACTAATTGAACGATATAAGATTGAAGAAAGATATCAAGCTGTTGAAGATTTGAGTGGTGGGTATAATCAAGTGGTTGATTCACTAATGAAACAATTGAGTAAAATAGGAAAGAATTTGGATTTAGAAGAATTGTTGATAAAGACTCATTATTCGTCTACTTATCATTCTACCAGGATTAATAGGAAGCAAGTCTTTCTAATGTTGGAATGTTTTGATGAGGTGCTTAAATTGATCCTGTCATTTGCTAAGTCGATTATAGCGAGTGGTTTAAAGTCTTCTTTACTTACTGAAATGTTCGATGATTTATTAAAACTTTCTAAAACTGGTGTTGCTTCTGATCTTTTGAAAAAGATAAACCCTTCATTCTTAGCAAATGATTCTACAGATGAACAAAAGACAAACTTTTTCGATTTGAGCTGTGGATTTGAAAATATTTCAAATGAGGTGGAGAAAATTAAGAATGTGGAAAAACTATTAGATGAAGAGTTAGTCAAAATCAAACAAATTTTACAACGTCCTCAATTGAAATATATCACAAATAATAAGGAGCCATACCTAATAGAAGTAAGGAATGGGAAGCAAGTTGATACATTACCACCAGATTTTATAAAGATCAATGGTACAGCGACAGTAAGTCGATTCAGAACCAAGGAAATTGGTGGTTTGTATAAACTCTTGCAATATCATCAAGAGATGTTGTTGCAAAGATGTGAGGAAGAATTTCAAAATTTTTTGCAAGAAATCGACTTACAATATGCATATTTCAATAAAATCGTCAAGCAATTATCTACGTTTGATTGTTTACTTTCATTAACGGCAGCAAGTGTAATCAATACTCAGATTAGACCGACCCTTACTGATGACTTAATAATAGATGTTAAAAATGCTCGAAACCCGATTATTGAACAACTACGTGAGAATTACGTGCCGAATAATATAAACATTCAATATGATACAAACCGAGCTTTGATCATAACTGGTCCGAACATGGGTGGGAAATCATCATATGTAAAAACTGTAGCCTTGCTTGCGATCATGACACAAATCGGATGTTATATTCCTTGTGATACTGCGACCATGGGGATTTTTGATTCAATATTCATAAGAATGGGTGCCAGTGATAATATATTGAAAGGAAATTCAACGTTTATGGTTGAAATGTTAGAATGTAGTAACATTATTCACCGCTTAACTAGCAGATCATTGGTGATTTTAGACGAAATAGGAAGAGGTACCAGTACAACTGAAGGAATTTCTTTGGCGTATGCCATATTGAAATATTTAATAGAGTCAGACATGAAGCCTTTGTTGTTGTTCATAACACATTATCCCTCAATTCATGTATTGGAACATGAGTACCCTGGGATTGTTGTGAATTACCAAACGGGGTTTGAAGAGATACACAAAAAGGGAGAATTTCCGGAAGTCATATTCTTGTACAATTTATGTCCTGGAGTTGTAAATAATTCATATGGTTTGAATGTGGCAAAGCTTGCCGGTATACCTAATCAAGTCATTTCGAATGCTTATAAAATAAGCGAAGAGTTGAAAAATAAGATTGAAATGAATGATTACTTGGAATTCGTTGAAAATTTGAAAGAAACGTTGGTTGGGAAAGAAAGTATACATTGTCTATTTAAATATCTAGATTGAAGAATTTTATAACTAAGTGATTGAACGAGTGTGGATTATCTAAATATATATGATGTCCAGCATTCTCTACAATTTCAAACTTTGAGATATTGCCATCTCTTTCTTTAATTTGATTATAAATATATTCACCGCCTTTATAATTCATCCAATCTTTATCGCCGTAAACCCACATATTGTTGATTTCATTATCAACAAAATAATCAATCAATCCACGATCACAAAGTGGCAATCTGGCTAATATTTCATGGTTTACAAATTTTGATATTGCCAACTCTCCCGACCTTTGATATTGATTGAATATAGAATATGAATACTTATGCAATTTCAAAATCAAGTCCATTGTATCCTCGTCATTTCCAAAGTTTTTGAATCTTTGAAATGACCAATATGACAAGACTTTGGAGTATAGGGGTCCAAGTTTTTGTAGAATCTCAAATGGAGATTTATTGTTTTTCCATATTTCTCGCAATGTATAACTTTTAGGGAACTTCGGTCTACCTAAATGTTCCCAAATTCTTGTAATATCTTCATTAATAATTAAATCGTAGTTGTTTTGATGAAAATGTAGCTCTTGAAATGGATCACTTGTGCCATGTAAGTTGAAATTGAATTTCTTATCGTTGATCAAACTATGTTCACTTGATTCTGCACCCATTGGACTGACTAATATTACTTCATCCACCAATTTCCCTGCTTCTTTGTTGTTGTACTTCATCATATAGCAGCAAGAAAGGTACGCACCCATTGAATGTCCTATAAGCTTGAATTTGTTGATACCACGGACTTTTCGCCAACTTTCAATTTTGTCGATAAACCAATTTTCAATTTTCAAAATCTGCATAATTTTATCAGTATGATTCTCAGGCTCTATTAGAAATTCGCTTGGAAACTTTGGCCTACTACTATTCCCAAATCCAGGTAGATCAAGCAAATGTAATCGTACACCAGGTACTCTAATTAAGCTTTCGATATTTTTGATAAAATAACCCAACGCAGCCATATATCCATGAATAATCACAATATGTACTTCCTCACCGCCTGTGTTATTCTCAAGATAGAATTCATGTATCGTAGAATCTTCTAATTCCACATCCAAGAGCTTCCCCCAAATATTGTGCTTCTTTGTAGGTTCTTCGTTTGGTGGGTGGACGTAGATATCTTTTGCTAACATTGATGTGAATAATTCGTATTCAATCATTCGATTCTTGAGCTTGGCTCGTTGTAGTGATTCATTTTCGTGTTTGGTGGTTTCGTGCATTAGTTCAGTTGGACAAGACCACCAGTCCTGAATTGATTGAAAGATCGTTATGGAGTTTGATGCTACTCTTGTTGTTGGTTTCTCGGGTGATGATAACAATGGTTCATGCATTGTAGCAATGGAATCTTTGGTCAACGAGGCCATTGGTGTTGCTTTGGTGTGTGATTGCTGGAAGGGTGATTTTCCGCCTCCTTATCTTCTCGTCGTCCTGATAAAGGCTTATCATAGACGAGTTCAAACTAAAAACTGCAACGTACACATTACACAACGATACAAATGCTGCATGATCGCGAAGTCTGAACAGCTGTAACAAACTGGAACTGATATGACTACATCTATTGCATCTCGTGTAGAAGAAACAGTTGGTATGCTTCGGGATCGCTGTGTAAATGCTAGACTGAAAGCCGAGGTAAATCACATACAAACAATTCTTTCTCAGATTTCCCGACCAAGTTCTTCAACTTGATATCTGAAGCTCGAATAATGGAATCAGCTTGATAAAGTTCGATACTAGAAGCACTTCAAGCATAAATATTTTGCGAAAGAGTATACTATTCAACCATTTGTGACCCTCGTATACGCTTAGCCATAAATCAAGTGTCATATCAAGGGTCACCCCAAACTATACAAATGCATCCAACAAACTCATAAGCAAGTCACCCTAATAATATTATCATTTATTATCATTCCATAATTACAGACAAAGAAATTGCACTATATTCACCGATATATAAAAGACTCCCACTAAAATTTATAACGTTAGAATTAAAATCACCATAAAAATTTCCCTCTTCAATGTTGCTTTTTATTGTCGACTTCGCAATAAGCAGGAGGTGGAGCACCAGAACTCGACCCTTCAACAACAGCGCCATACTCGAACTGAGGAGTTGCAGCCGAAGTTAGCTCTTGTCCAGCGCCCGGTTCACGATGGTGATGATGATGATGTATTTCTCTTGGAGTCTGGTTCTCTAAATCATTTCTATACACGTAGTACACCTCTGGCTCTCGATAGTAATAAGGAGGATATTTAGCAATTATGTACCAGGAATGAATCAAGCCAGGAAAGTATCCCAATATCATCAAGGCAATATTAATTAAGGAATCATATGTGCAAAACCCTCGACGAATCCAAACTGGTAACGGAGGAAAAAACACGGAAAGGACAATCAAGCAAAGATCTGAAAGACATAAACACATAATGCTTGTGTAGGGTTTGGTATGAAGTGTTTGTGCTTGCCTTCCCTGTTGTTGGTCTGTGGTTTTGTTGCCTGTCAAACAAAAAGAAAATGGAAAAGATCATCCAAGTCTGTGCCGGTGTCGCCAATGCTATGGATAGGTTGCGACACAAGGTTCTGCGACATACGAACCAGATAGAATCTGGCAGCACTTACTTCTATTCAACGCCATCTGCATCATACACCCGAGTCCACAGCACGTCAGCACACACAATCCAACATATCTATATATTGCCTTCACAATGTCGACAATCACATTGAATGTAGCATACAACTCGCTTTACAAAAAAATCTCAGTTTCGAAAACATCAACAATATCCCGACTTACAGCGCAAGCACTCGGTTCGTTTAAGATTGACTCAAGTTACACAGGCGAATTATACTATAACGATAAGAAATTGGACAGTTCTTTATCTATCAGGTTGACAAATTTGATTAATAATTGTAGAGTTGTGCTCAAAGTTGTAAAGCTAAACATGAATCAAGAAATCAATGTAAAATTTCTGAGTGAAGAAGGAACACAGGTCAGAAAGTGTAAGGCCAGTTCCAGTTTGAGCGACATCGTGGAACTGTTTGGGGTTAAGAATGAGTCTACGCAATTGAGGATATTGAATCTAACATTCGATTCAGAGAACTACGAGGGGGCGACGTTGGGATCAGTTGTTGGGAATGTGAATAGCTGTGTAATGAGATTGAGTTATAGGAAACTGGTCCATGAGAAGCAAGCAATTGAGAAGGAACAACAAGAAACTGTTAGATTGCAATCAGAACAAGAGAAGAGTCAGCAACAAAGAGAAAAAGAAGTGAAGGAAAGGCTAGAAAGGTGGAAAATTCAAAAAGCACAGGAAAAAGTCGAACCAGAAGAACAACACAGTGAAGATACTGAAATGAAAGAAGAAGAGGAGGATGAACCAACAACCCCAGACACAACTAATGGTACCCCTGGATCACCATACACTTATAGAGAGGAAGAATTGAAAGAAGTCCCACAACTATATATCCCAACAAGTAAACCACAACAAACATATCAAAATCCAGATGAAGATTATGAAATGACATTACATCAAGCAAAAACTTATCAAAATATAATCAGAAATTCCGCAAAAAAACCCAAGATCAAATATTCTACAACTAAAATTCCATTAAAATATCTTATCAGAGTTAAATTTCCCGACGGTGCAATATTGCAGATGAATTTCATTGAAAATATATCAGAGTTAAAGTTTGGTGCATTGATCAAGAGAATTGATGAATTACTCTTACCGAAGTTCATCAACTCATACAATTTAAAATTTGGTTATCCACCTTTTAGAAAATTGGACATGTCTTTCGCTACCAATAATGAACTTCTTCATAAACTACCTGATTTTCAAAGTGAACAAGTTATTTTGATTTGGGAATTCCATAAGAATGATTTGAACATCAAGGGCCCATTCTTGAAGAGTGACACAATTGCAGTTAAGCAAAGTGATGAGTTACCTGAAAGAGTCTTGGAGAGGCACAGAAGCGAACTACCGGATGAACAAAGAGAGCATCGGCACAATATAGGCATCACAGATGAGAAAGAGGAGAAAAAGGTTAAGAGGACGCCAAAGGTTCCCAAATGGTTCAAAATGAAGTGAAATGATAGGGTGCATTTCAAGTAGTAACAAAGCACACAATCAAAAACTCTTCTAATTGATTACAAATGTCACAATCCCAATAGTAATCTAGCAGTTTATAGTAGAAGTTGAAGCCGCCAATATACAGAAACTAAGAAAATAATTACTAGAGCCCTGCCGGAGCTATCACAGTCTAGTCAAATAATACTAGACATATGGTTTGTAGTCGTGTATGTATTCGGTAAATCCACGTGATCGATACTGCTGAAAGCACAACTGGAGACTGGTTGCACACAGAATTCGACATCCCGTTATAATTGACCACAATCAGCAATTGTCTTGATAGCAATCAATTGTTCTTCTGACAGGCTCTTCCATAAGAAGTGAGTTTCCATACACTTTCAATTGTTGATTTTTGATTACTAATTATAATTACAAGAATGAGGAGTATTGGAAGGTTGGATGGTTGGTACAGTCGTGTAGACAAAACTACAAAACTACAAAACTACCCCATACAATAGAACTATCTTATTATGAGTCATACAAAGGTAAATATACACTTTCTACTGTCAACATGGAGTAAGTGCAATACAGGTGTATTGAGACAGACACGAACTTTCACGACAATGGTCTGGCGGTGCACTACTAATAATCAAAGGTTAATCTAATGAAAGACAACCAATAAAAAGAATTTTCCTCTCGTAAAATTCCAATGTGGGTGTATGGTTGTTTTTCCTCACTAACAATAATATATATAAATCCAACATTTTTCCCCTATGATGAAAAATTTTCATCCTCCTTATATCTGTTCTTCCTTTCTTTTCAGCTAACTTGAACAACAACAATACAAACAACAAATATCTTTAATAACTTACCTGCTCTCAGCTTTTACTATTTATCCCTTTATCGAGTCTTGTTATTATTATACGCCATGTGTGCTTAAATTAAGTTTTTTATCACTATTAAAAAGTTGTCTAATTTATTAAGTTAAAATTGATAAATCCTACTACAAAGTTTTTGTTGTTTACTCCCTTATATTAAACATGTTGAAATAGAAATCTTATTATCCCGTCCATTATGGCGTTCCTTACACTACCACTACTATAGAGTGAATCAAAAAGATAATTATACAGTTACTGTTGCTTGCTACACCTCAGAAAATTATTAGTTTTGTTATATTTTGTTAACCATATTATATTATATTATATTAGAAAAGATTATTTACAAGTTGTCCAAAATGCCTGCTACTACTCCTATGATTTTTGAAGATTCAGCCTTTGAATCTCAAGATTTATTTGCTACGACTGCTACAGCCGAACAAGAATTTAATGAAATTGTTGCTCCACAACGTTCATTCAAAAGTGACGATGTTGAATCAGAATTGAGTTCAACATTGCCAGAAATGAGAAAGTCGGTTCCAGCAACAACTGGCGCTTCTCCATTTCAAATTCATTCTAGTGTTTTAGACTCTGTCTTCTGCTCTAGTTTGGATTGTCCAGTTGATATTGAGCAAACTCCTATGTTCGATGAATTAGATTTCATTATTGACGGAGCTAAGGTTAATTCCAAAGATGATTGGGTTGCACTTTTTGATGATGAAGGTTCATCAACTAATGGTCCTTTGATCTCTTTAGATGACACTGATATAGTCAATGATGAAGCCGATGAAGTTGTTCCAAGAGATGAAATAATTGAAGCTTTATTTATTGAACCATCACCCAATGTTTTGTCAGATGAAACTATTTCTGCTTCTACTACTTCTACATCAAGCCCTGCTGATTTAACAAGTACTGTTGCAACTAGTATCTCAAATTCAGGTGTCTCCCACAAAAGAAACTTCAACGAAGTTGAAAAATCATTTGAATTTCAATCATTTGCTGGTAGCAAACAGCAATCCCAGTTGTTTACTCCAAACCCCTCATCAACTTTACCAACTCCTCAGTTGGATGTTAAACACCCTGCAGGAAAGAAATCTAAAATTGATCATTTAGGTTGTGTTAAATATTCCAAGAAACTGCGATCGCAGTCTTCAAAACCCATTGTGGTTGTAGATACCTGCGATCTAGCTGCTTTGAAAAGAGCTAAAAATACTGAGGCCGCAAGAAGATCAAGAGCTCGTAAAATGGAAAGAATGTGTCAATTGGAAAACAGAGTTGAAGAATTGTTGCAAGACAAAAATTCATTAGAAAACGAAGTTGAAAGGTTGAAACAAATGTTAACCGCAAATGGTATTGATTATTAAATTGAGAAAAATTAAAAAAAATGTAGTTTTGATTGTTTTTCGTATGTATGTCTCTCGTAAAATAGATGAACTGGAAACAAATTTCATAGTATGCCTTTCATTTTGCTTGGAGAATCATTTTGATTGAATCATTTTGATTTAATGGATACGTGAAAAATAGGGTTACAGGCCTTTGCACGTGAAATTAACCCCAGCAAAGCCATTTAGACGTTCGCAACATATCATGAGCTATCGTAAGCGAAGACGTATTCATACAACTCCACCCTTGATCACAAGGCCAACTGAAACATGAGCTAATTGCAAGAATTGCCCAAAAGTGATCAGCAAACGAGGCAAGCTAAAGATAAAAAGTGTCAATAATCTCGGGTTTATCTAGGGCGAGAACTTCAATGCTTATTGGAACACTTGACCTGAACAGTCAGCTTCTAACTAGCTGGTTCAGTTCAATAAAGCTGTTGTGAATTCTAAACTAGTAAGATAAGTTAACTTTACACTTTTTTATCATTGATCCTATGTGAGATGGAAAATCAAACCAACTGACTCCTTCTCGAAAATTCCTTGGTTGTCTTTTGCGTATATCATCGCCGAATATGTCTATGAAAACAGACTAACCTCAGGCTAAATTGAGCTCACATGCTGAAAAATTGCAACAAAGTTAACAGTATCCACCAGGATCTAGACGAACTTTGAAAATGGAATAGTTGATAAACCCATACAGATAGCACAACTCGAGATTGGAGCCGTATAAGAAGTGGATCCATACATTTCTGATACCAGAGTGAAGACAGAAAACAATGCTATTTGTTTTTTTCTGGCCACTCGACTGATAAGAGAATTTTCCGTTCAGCTTATTTCCCCATCTGATTATTTTGGAATGGCTCAAACAAATTCCTAGGGAGCTAGACAGGGGCTAGAAGTGGAGGCGTGTTTAGACATCCAGTGGTGCAATCATCGTTTTTTATATCACTCAACGCTAGAGTTCAATGGGCAAGAGCCAATTGTGCCGTTTGTATCCAAGCAATTTAAGCTTTTTCGTTTCCTGACATTACCTTGGGACAAGACAACTACAATTACATGCGTATCTAATTCATGCGTAATGTATCTTTAGGTCTATCTAACAAAGCTACGCATGCATGACGGTTCTGTTTCTTTTTTTAACTCTGGTAAAACTATTTGGTCAGATTTAGGTTCATTCGCCTTGCTGCAACAAAAGCAAAAAATTTTCAGGATGAGATACGCTGCCGTGAGAAAATACCAGATACTATATGGTAGAAATATAATTCTCTTATCTCTCTTGGACCCGGTGTAGAAATACAGCCAGTTACATATATACATACATTTACATATACATCCAGTTGTTTCTAGCCAACCAACCCTCCGCTTCGAGCTATTAATATTCCCTATACACCACCTTCTATATATCTACAATTTCTGTGAATATACTTTATCCACTTCCATCTAAGTTAGCCTGACTATCCTCCCACTATCTACATCAAGCACAGCTCAACTGTATAATAATGGCGGACCAAGAAAAAATTTTGGAAACAACGGAGAAGAACTCAGTCAACTCCTATGATGAAGTAGATCCAAGTCCCAGCGTTGCAGAAATCCAACATGCCAAGTTAAATTTCGTTGATAGATGGGCCCACAAACTAAATGCCGAAACCAAAGGTATTGATTTGGTCACTGACGAAGAGAAAACCGATACTTCAGTCTTGAATGCTGCTACTATGTGGTTAAGTGCCAACTTGGTCATTGCTGCTTTCGCATTGGGTGCTTTGGGTATTACTGTCTTTGAATTGGCTTTTGGCCAAGCTGTTTTGACTATCATTTTCTTCTCAGCAATTGGTGTGTTTTCGGTTGCATTCTTTTCATGTTTTGGACCCGTTTTAGGGCTCAGACAAATGATATTATCCAAGCTTTTGATTGGGGACATCACGACTAGAATTTTTGCTGCAATCAATGTCGTCGCCTGTGTCGGTTGGGGTGCTGTTAACATCATGTCTTCCGCTCAGTTGTTGCACATTGTAAATAATGGTGCATTACCACCATGGGCTGGTTGTCTTATCCTCGTTGTTTGTACGATCATAGTTACATTCTTTGGATATCACGTAATTCATTTGTATGAAAAATGGTCATGGATTCCAAATTTCATTATTTTCATAATTATCATTGTAAGATTTGCAATGTCTGGAAAGTTCCATAGTGCAAGTTTTGTAGGTGGTCCAACTACTGCTGGTAATGTCTTAAGTTTTGGTGGTACGGTTTTTGGTTTTGCTACTGGTTGGACAACATATGCGTCAGATTACACTGTTTACAAACCAAGAAACACAAACTTGTACAAAGTTTTCTTTTCAATTTTCCTCGGTTTATACTTACCTTTACTATTTACACTTATCTTAGGTGCTGCTTGTAGCACAGGTATTGCTAATGACCTAAGATGGAAGGAGTTATATAATAAAGATTCAGTTGGTGGATTAGTTTATGCTATTTTGGTCGAAGATTCATTGCATGGCTTTGGACAGTTTTGTTGTGTCGTTTTGGCTTTATCCACAGTTGCAAACAATGTTCCAAATATGTATTCAATGGCTCTTTCAGCACAAACTGTTTGGGAACCATTAGCCAAGTTTCCAAGAGTTGCATGGACAATTGCGGGAAATGCTGCAACTTTGGCAATCTGTATTCCAGCATACTACAAGTTCGAAAGTGTGATGGAAAATTTCATGAATTTGATTTCCTATTACCTTTCCATCTACGAATCATTGATGTATTCATCGCATTTCATATGGCACAAGGGAAACTTCAACTCATACGACTATGAAAATTTCCATGATAAAAAAACATATCCATTGGGAATAGCGGGTACTTTTGGATTTGGTTGCGGTATAGCAGGTATCGTATTAGGTATGAATCAAACCTGGTATAGTGGTGTTGTTGCGAGACAAATTGGTGAATTCGGTGGTGACATTGCTTTTGAGTTGGCCTTTGGTTTTTCATTTATTGGGTTTAATATCGCCAGATATCTCGAGAAGAAATATATACGCTAGATTGATAGATGTGGACTGTGATATTTTGTATTTTTTAGACTCGCAAATACTTTATAAACTGTTTGTATATGAGATCGAACTGAAAAAGTGTGGAACTTGGAATCATCCATTGTTCTCCAAAACATGTGCATCTTGAATGGATGCAATTCGTCAGTTTAATTCTGATCTGATCTCCAAAAAAAATAGTTACAACCTCACAGTGCCTCCACATTCTAATGCAACAGCCAACGAGTCTCTCGGAAGCAACTTTCCATAATCACATATATGATTTCATTAGTTCCCCAGAGTTCAAGAACTGTTATCCCATCATTGCGTTTCAGTGTTCCGTATTGTTAACGTGTATCGAGTTGGTCGAACGTGGGACTCGTGACGTTGACGTCAAAGAGATTTTGTTGATCGCTTCTGGAAAGATGAAGGATTGGGAGGAACGAGGTAAGAGGATGATATAGTGAAGTGATATTGCTTATGTTTGATGGAAATGACTTACGAAAGAAACGGGACAATGGAGTAATACATCACAGATTATATTTTTGGCTAAGACTAAGAGCTAGTGATGGATTATGGATGCTTAGATACACAGGGTCAACGAGCCTGATTGTTGCAAGCATGACAGATATAATACGGTTTGGATGGAATGTGTCCAGGAGAAGCAGATGAGTGTTATTTATTTACAATGGGGGTGATTTACATACAAATAGGCAAATATATACAAGCTTAGATTATCTTTTTATACGTCATCAACTTCCCCTCAATATTAAAAATTGTCAATATTTCGATAATCTCGTTCTTGAGGTATGCGGGAACAGTATTCTGGGCAATATATTCATCAAGAAATGGTAATACCCACAATACTCTACCTAGATCATTTGACTTCTTACTTGCATCAAGTATAATCATAAATAACTCTGGTGAGAAAATTGACCCCTCTACTAAAGTATCTTTTACATAATTTAATTGAATGCTATGAGGATCCAATGAATGTAAGACAATTTTGTTGAATAATAGATCAATATACTCAAATAGTTCCAAAGCAATTGCCGATTTCATAATCAGATATATACATTCTCGAGAAATTGTAAGTAAGCGCGAATTTAAGTCAAATCCAGGACATATTTCAGGGAGCTTGTATTTCGATTTGGATAAAAGTCGGCTCTTGATGACCATAGTTTCTCCTGCTACTTTATCTAAACGCAAGAATGATAACAACTCAACAAACATTCGCTGATTTTGACGACTCACTTGGTATTTACACAATGATGATAGGATATTTGGATATGATTGAATAGCATGAAAAAAATGATCAGCCATCAAGGGGGCTGTTATCAAGTCCTGGTCTTTCGATTTGGCTAGTACTGTTGGTTGGTGCTTGTACTGGAGTAACGAAAGGTAGACGATTTGTTGGTAATTATATAGTTGGAATTGATCAAATTTATCAAGAAAATAAGCCCAAATCTTCTTTGTTGGAATGTACTTATTACATGTAAGAAGATTTTGCACTATATCCGCGCCAAGTTGTATATGAGACAATGGATCATCGGATTCATCATGCTTCTTGAATGACTCTTCAAATTTTGCAATATATTCTGAGCTGTCTTTGATAGGCAGATTGAATTTTATGTAGTTTGTATTATCCAACTCTTTACAATTATCAGAATCTATGTAATTCAAAAACTGGGATGACTTAAAATTATAGAAGTTTGTTCGATAGTCTTCAAGGGACATAAACCCATTGGACGTTTTAAAATCGTCCACACACCTCTTCACAGTCTCATCGTCGACATTCCTTAATTTTAATTCAATGTTAATCGTTTCAATAAGTGAATTGCAGACCAACATTATTGTATTTCTCATATCAATATCATTATACGTTAACTGTCCGTACATATTCAGTAATTCCTCATACTCACTTAATCGTTTCTTGTCATCGTTTTGAAACATTGCCTGGATATTAGATTTATCTTTCAAAATATCAATGACTTTGCCTCTGTGTCGAATAAACTGTTCTGCTAGTTTTTGACCATTTTCAAAATTTTCGTCTCTTCGCTTATTTCGTTTAACAGCACTAGCTGCTCGTTTTTCTTCCTGGGGAGTTCTACTTGTAAATTTCGGTAGTTCATTGATATGTGATGTGTAGGGAATTGAGTAATGTCGTATGGGTGTGTTTCGTATTCTGAAGGGTCGTTTGATCATTTGTGTCTGGGTTGACTGTTGATTGAAAAAACGTACTAGATAATTTTTTTTGTTGATCATCTGCGAGACAAAGAATTTGCATTAAATAGAAGCAAACACTAACCAGGGAACACGCCGTTCACAATTTGGTTCCAAGAATCAAAAGCCATGTTATTGAATGACTGACTTTTTGAACTGACCGTTGAGTTTGGCTAAGCCAAGCTGATTTGGGGGTGCCGATTCTCAGCTTGTCTGTACCACAGGGAGCAGTCACCATAGATTGCATTGTGAAATCTATACTTCACAAATCACCACGGCAACAATCTTTGTTATAAATAAAATGTGCTCACACAATTAGATGAAACCATATTTAACAATAACTTATTCAACGCCTCTTGTAACGCTATTGTAGGGGATGGATGTTATCTATATTAGCCAGATCTTCCATGTTTGCAGCTAAATGGAGTGAATTTGAACGCATTTGCACGTACTTTATGAGGTGCTAAAAATTATTATTTTTGGTGTTAGTGGTGGAGAATTTACTATACCACCATAATCATCTAAATTCACATTTAATGAAGTTCTCTACAATATTCACCGCATTAGCTGCTACAATTGCAACTGTATCTGGGTACGAAACCACCAGTCACCAAGTTATTGACATTATTATTGATTATCAAGTTAAAGAAACACCAGAATTAACTAAAAATGACGTGGCAAGTTGGGTTAATGGAGATGAATTTACCCTTCAATATACTGTCAACAATAATGAACAAGCAGAAATCATAGTCATTGGAGTTACCGGTCAATTTAAGAACCCTGTGACAAATGAAATTGTTGCTAACTTAACTACTGGTGAAGTTGGTCCAATTACTGTTGCCTCTGGAGAATCGATCAAGTTTGAACAAAGTATTGGTATTGATTTACTTCCACAAAACTATGAATTAGTTCCTCATGTCTTCATTTCTCACGAAGGTTTAGTTAAAGTGATTCCATGCCGTGGTCAATTAGCTACTATTGTTGATAAACCTATTTCTTTATTTGACCCAAGATTGATCATTTTGGAATTGGTCTTGTTGGCTTCATTTGGTGGATTAGCATACGCTGCTTATCAAATTTGGGGTAAGAACTACTTCCAAGGTACTGCTCCTGTCAAAGTTAAGAAATCAGCTAGTGTACCAGCCACTACTCCACCTTCTACCGGATCAGCAACTGGTTCCAGTTATGACGTTAATTGGATCCCTCAGGGCCATATCAAGCAAAAGAAAACCAAGAAAGCTGCTTAATTCTGAATGGTATTCTGAGTATTCTGTTCCCTTGTTTTTAGGTAGTTATGAATGTAAATAAGAAGCAGTTGCAATTATAAACTCTTATGCTACCCCTACGTTTTCAACTATATCAATTGCTGTTTTCTCTTCATATCTAGCAGCAAAAAACAATAACTCGCATGTTCTTTTTAACTATTTTTTGGAAGATCAAACATACAAGTAAGCCACTATCACCGCAAAACAAATCATCAACTATAGGGCAAAGTTAAAGACTAAAGTATATTAGAATGAGATTGTTTCTCAATGAGAAGCCGAGATCGTTCATAATTGCAACCAACACACATGCCTTGATCATAAGACATCCTTTTCCGAAATACAAACATAGAAGTCTAAGAGGGTTGATACCTGGACATCATCATAACGTGAGTAATGACAATGAGAATAGCAAGGTACTTGTCGAATTTGTATTACGAGATTACCTAGATCTAAAATCATATCGAGATATAACACCAAAGTCAAATAAATTGTTGGGATTTTTAGGTCTACTAAATATAAAAGGAAAAATATATCTAGGTTTCATAACAAAAGATGAATTAACTGCATCCCCAACCATCAATGACAAGGTATATAAGATTACAGGAACTAAGTTCTATTGTTTGAATAACGACGAGTACGACTATATACTTGATAAGGAATATGAGGATTTGAATCGTCAAGAACGAGAAAGGTTAAGATATCCAGCAGCATCAGTTCAAAAATTACTTTCTAGTGGAGGGTTCTTCTATTCTAAGCAATTTGATATAACGTCAAATATTCAGGAAAGAGGTATAGGGAATCGTGAATTTCATTTGATTGCTGATCTGCCTTATTTTAATCGATTTATGTGGAATGATTTTATGTTGGGAGAATTGATAGAGTTTAGAAATAGATTAACTAGTTCCGAACAGAGACAAATCGATCAATTTGGATTTCTTATTATAATTGCAAGAGGGTATGCAAAGACAGTTAATATCGAAATTGAAGGAGAAGAAGCGTTAATGACTTTGATATCGAAACAAAGTAGAGCTAAACAAGGTCCATTATTTGGTGACTGGGGCACTGATGGTAATGGAAATGTTTCTAACTATCTTGAGTCTGAAATCATCATATATACCGAGAAATTTTGTTTATCCTACATAATTCTAAGGGGTAATGTACCAATGTATTGGGAATTGGAGAATACGTTTTCCACCAAAAGTATACTAGCATCAAATGGCAAAAAGAT
Source organism: Nematodospora valgi (assembly GCA_030565165.1). Lineage (NCBI taxonomy): Eukaryota > Fungi > Ascomycota > Pichiomycetes > Serinales > Debaryomycetaceae > Nematodospora > Nematodospora valgi. The sequence continues at coordinate 453,951 of JAJMBF010000005.1, forward strand.
TGTATTTCCACGATCATTTGAAGCATCTCAGGACGCATTTTCTAGACATTTTGATCGATTGGCAGGTCAGTATGGTGATATTCACATTTTAAATGAATTATCTAGTAAATCGTATAAGGGGACGTTGAATGCATCTTTTGAAGAACAAATCAAGTCGTTTCTCAATAATCGGGAGCTATTGGATAATGGAAATAAACTATTATACACACGTATTCCAATAACAGCAGCAAGAGTCAAGAAAGTAGGTTATTCATCTCATAATCCATATGATATAGTTTCGCTATTTTCGAATTCAATCATTAACTTTGGGGCATTATTTTATGATAATTCATCGAGGAATTTTGTTGGTAAACAATTGGGGGTTTTCAGAATCAACTCATTTGATAGTTTGAATAAAGCAAATTTCTTGTCCAAGATCATAAGTCAGGAAGTTATAGAATTAGCATTCAGAGATATTGGCATAGAGTTGGATAGAACTGTCTATCAGACACATGCTAAACTATGGGAAGAAAATGATGCATATATAACCAAATTGACATTGAACTTTGTATCATATAGTGATAAATTAAAATCTTCAAATACATCACATACATCATCTGTCAAGAATCACATTACTAAAAAATATCTTAGTGGAGTTGTCGACTCCAAGCCTAATGAGATTGCAATTTTGAAATTATTGGGTAGATTGCAAGATCAATCACCCTTGAGATTTCGAAATCCTTTGCATGACTATGTATCGAAAGAATTGAGTACAAGAGCTAAAGACTTCACTTCGGAGACAGACATTTTAGTATTTGCTTCAACTTTCAATGTGAATGGCTCACTTTATGATGGAGATATTAGTAATTGGATATGCCCTGATGATAAGGCGTATGATTTAGTATTTATTGGACTTCAAGAGATCGTCGAATTGAAACCTGGTCAAATGGTGAACACTGATTTCAGAAATAAGACTCAATGGGAAAGAAAGATATTGGGCTGTTTACAAAAGTATGATAAGTATATGGTTATGTGGAGTGATCAATTGGGTGGATTAGCATTATTTTTCTTTGTTAAGGAGTCTCAAGTCAAATATGTATCAAATGTTGAATGCTCATTCAAGAAAACAGGTCTTGGTGGAGTAGCTGCTAATAAAGGTGGTATTGCTGTAAGCTTTAAGTTCTCAGATACGACAATGTGTTTTGTATCATCACATTTTGTAGCTGGGTTGAGTAATACTGAAGAACGACATCATAACTACAAAACTTTGATAAAGGGTATCCAGTTTTCCAAGAATAAGAGGATTCAAAATCATGATTGTGTCATTTGGTTGGGAGATTTTAACTATAGAATTGGACTACCGAACGAACAAGTTAAACGACTCATTTTGAAAAAACTATACGGGAAATTGTTTGAATTTGATCAGTTAAATCAACAAATGGCGGACGGTGAATCTTTCCCGTTTTTTGCGGAGCAAGAAATTCAATTCCCCCCAACTTATAAATTTGATAATGGTACTAAAGTTTATGATACCAGCGAGAAACAAAGAATTCCAGCATGGACAGATCGAATATTATATTTATCGAGGAAAAATCTCATGGAACCATTGGTTTATAACTGCAATCAGGATTTGTTATTCTCTGATCATCGTCCGGTGTATGCAATGTTTCAAGTTACTGTCAAAATTATCAATCAAACAATAAAGAAGAATTTGTCTAATGAATTATACGAGAACTATAAAAGAAATAATGGTGGCATAAATGACATTTTAACATTGTCTTATGACGTTGATACCAATGATCCCTACGAGGAGAATGAGAGCTTGCCACCGCCAAGCTCAGATAAACAAAAATGGTGGTTAGAGGGTGGTAAACTTGCTAAAGTTGTAATTCCTGATTTGACTGATGGCGATATGGTACCGAATCCATGGCGTCCTATAAATCCATTTGAAAAAACCAACGAACCCGAATTTGTATCCAAAAGGGAGTTGGAAGGTGTCATGAATTGAAATTATCTGGACTGTGGTGATGCAGTGGCACCTGCTACCTCCTCTTCTGGCCTGTTTATATTTTCAGCTTCTTCCAATATAGAATCAACTTTGGCTTCAAAAGCATCCAACATTTTTTCCAAGTTTGCCACTTGTATTTCAGCTTCGTTGAGCTGCTTGTAAGTTTCTGCTATTTCGGTGGAATTCTCCTGTGTCATTGTTGCACTGTAGTGGAGATGAAAACAGAGATACACTGGATGGCTTTTTATAAGTTTGATTTTTTGTTGTAAAGTTCTGTACAAAAACGCTGTGATTTGAATTAGTGTGCAACCATGTCGTGATAGAGGTCATCACTCGACTGTACTCCCTTTCTGTCATTTGATATCACAGAATGGCCTGACTAGCATCATAGGCAGGCTTCTCACAACAGTAAAACGCCATGCAACCACTCGGTAGTAACAGAGACCGCCCGCTGTTGCAATACAGACCGACTACTACCACTACTACTGTGCATCAGTAGAAAAGTGAGACAAGGGCAACCAGGAATGCGAGAAAGAAGATCTCTTATATGTAAATATATGATCAAGATATTTTATCGTTTTTTACAACACATTATATTACACATTAACCTCATCAAGTGTCTCCACCCAGTGCTTCATCAATCATAAGATGAAGATAGATAATATCAATGACGCGGTGATCTTGGAATGTGTAGAGGACCAAAAACAACAACCACACAAGAGAAGGAAGGTGGACACATCACATTCGTCTACGCCTGTTGCAAATGATTCACTCGAACTCTTCAGAAGAACGATCGAATTGAAGGATACGTATACTTTGAGTCTTGATGAGCCAATACATCTCAAATATCACTTCAAGTTGGAGTTCCACAATAAGAAAAACCAAAAAGTGTTACTGGTTAAATATACTAAGAACAAGATAAAGTTAATGTTCAAAATACACATGGATGTGGATATATATGACGAAATATATTTGTTGAATCGGTCAACTGAGAAACACGGAATGATTAATAGCAGGGAATTGAAAGTCAGTATAGCAAATGGAGTACTCGACGTGAAGATCACCTACAGTGTATACTTGATATGCGATTTATACAATGTCAGTAAGAAGGAGATCATGAAAAAAATTCTAAAGTTTATGAATATTGGGGATCTGGAGCAAGAAGTCAGTCCCGAGTTATTTTATAGATGCGTATGCAAAAACACTGAAAGTATATCGGGTCCAACTGATGAATTTGATATACCCGAATTGGAAACAAATTTGTTAAAATTTCAAAAAAAAACTGTGAATTGGCTACTACAACTGGAAAATGTTAAATACAATTTCGAAAACAATCGCTGTTCTTCAATTCCATTTATACCAGACAACTTATCCGATGATGACTTGCTACCGTTAATCAAGAAATTATGGTATGGTTGGCATAGTTATCAATCTGGAGATAAGTCATATTACTTCAATCCATATACATGTCACGTCTCGACAGCTGATCAAATACGACAATATTTATTAGAATATAAAAATCAAGAGGACAAAGATCAATATCCTACAAGTTTACCTGCACAAGGCTTACTAAGCGAAGAAATGGGTTTAGGTAAGACAGTGGAAATAACCACATTGATTTTGTTGAATCAAAGACCAATTTCTGAAATAGATCAGAAGTTCAATCTACAATTAAATCAATTTGGTGACATTAAGACTATAGTTAAAGGTAGAACGACCTTAATAATTGCACCCGACTCTATTTTAAGACAATGGCAAAATGAAATGATAAATCTAGCTCCAAGTTTAGCAGTGACAGTATATAAGGGTTTTGGTAACTACCCAAATTTTGAGAACAAACCTGCTATTATTGCTGCATATTTGAGAAAGTTTGATGTTGTTTTTACCACATATCTGATGATTTCAAAAGAATTGGATTATGCGAGATATTCAGCTAAAAGTAAAAAGACAAGAGTTGCTAAAAGAAAAAGGATAAATTATTGGGACACAGGCGACGGAGAGGGTTTCGAAAATGAGGAAGAAGAGGAAGAAGAGGTAGAGGAAAGTGATCAAAGTGAAGTTAAAGAAACCCTAGCAAATGATTACTCTACCCTTTTCCAATTAAGTTTCAGAAAGCCAAAGATTGCTAATGAAAAATCATCAGAAGATCAAAAGGATACAGATTATGAAAAAGCATTACAGGATGAAATAGCATTGGCTTTGAAACATAATAAAACTCGTGATCATTATAGAAGATGCGACTATGAATGTCCGTTGATGTTGATCCATTTTTGGCGTGTTGTTTTGGATGAAGTTCAAATGGTTTCTCTGACCATATCTAGAGCCTTTCAAAGTGCTGCTATGATTCCTAGATTTCACGCATGGGGTGTTTCAGGTACTCCTATAAAAAAGAATTTGACAGATCTACATTCGACTTTGAAATTCTTAAAATATTTTCCATTCAATGGTGGCTTGGGTGATTTTGCATGGGAATACTTGATTTATAATTCTAAAGATTTCATTGATCTATGGACTACTTTATCAATTCGTCATACAAAGGCGATGATCCATAACGATATCAAGCTACCTCCTCAAAATAGAATATTGTTGACCATACCATTTACCGCGATAGAACAAGACTTTTATAATAGACACTTTCAAGAATGTTTAGATGATATACGATTGGATATAAATGGGAACCCCGTGATTAATGATTGGGAAATGTCGCCAGGCATTATGATAGTAATGAGGAATTGGCTCTCTCGATTGAGACAAATTTGTTGTAGCCCTCAGGTTGGTCAATTGAACCTTGTTGCAAAGAAGTATAAACGTACTTTTCTCAAGGGAAGGTCGTCAATGATGCTACAACAATTGCAAACTTTGGAGCATTTATTAGATGATATGTTAAATAAATCATACACTGAAATTACTGAAATTGAACGAAAAAAGATCGAAATGTATGTTGAAGTAAGTGAATTCTTGGAATTTATCTATTATCCGGAGGATGCTATGAAATTTTTGAAAATAGGAGTTGTTGAAACTAAAAAAATCATCAAACGGCTTGAAATAATCTTAAGAAAATATATTGAAAGATATAAAGAGCAAAAACTTGAGGAAAAGAATGGCATGGAAGTAATCGATGATGATGATATTGGTAGTCTACAAAATGAAAGCAAAAGTGGCTTAGATGATGAGAAACTGGAAGACTTGGTTAGATCAACACGTATCAAGTTACGAAGTTGGTTATTGATTCTACATAAATTCTATTTTCTTATCGCATCATCGTATTTCCAAACTTCTGATTCAGAGTATCAACAGATCATGAATAAAAATAAAGTTGAGATATATATGCCTTATTTTATTGATAAATTGAAAGACTACGAGGACACTAATAGAGCAAATGAATTAGCCACAATGATAAGTGAAGTTCCAATAGAGAAATTTACATTTGATGAAGTACTTGAAGCAGACTCAGATGACGCTCAAGAGAATGAACGGAAATATTACTCATACGCAGAAGAAACGAGAGGCAAGATTTTGGCAACATCAGTCAAAAGTGTGGAGAAGACTATCAACGTAAGAATCAAGTCTCGTGGATTTTATCAACAAGAAACTCAATATGTGGATGATGGTAGTAAATTGTTTCCTAAAAATTCTAAAAAATTTTTTAATTCATTACCTTTAATGAACATAGCTGACTTGGAAAACTATGTAATTATGCCGAGAGTTCAAGCATATGTCAGCAGATTGAGCAATCTTCTCAAACAATTGAATGATCAAGCTGAGCATGTCAATGAGTGGATGAAAAACTTGATTACACTATTATGTAAACCAGTTCTAACTCAGGATAAGGATCCTCAAGGGAATGAATATGAGGAAACTTTAACTGATCAAGCCAAAATTTCTGCATATTTGAGTACGATCTTAAAAGTTCTTGACGATAGAGCTTTGGTAGTAACTGGAACGAGAACTACATCAGCTTTTGCCAAAGAAAATGAAGAAGAAAATGAGTTTTTATTGGAATTAGAAGAGAAAAGTAAAATTATAAAACCATCTACTGCTTTGCAATTGGTTGAAATGACAAGTGAGTTGAATGATATTGAAACAGATTTGGAAACAGAACAACAACATATGCCTGACAATAGAATTAGTTTACAATTAGACGTCATTAAAAAACTAAATCAATTAATTCAAACGTTTTTTGAGAACCAAAAACTTTCAATCGTTTTATTATCCAAAGAGTTGAATATCAACTGTAATGCGGTTTTTAATTCTCGTATTGATTACTATAAGCAATTGCAACAAATTTCGGATACAGTTCAACAAAGAAAGTTTTCAATATTTGATAGAAATAATCTTAATGAAGATTTGATTTATCGATATCTTAATGCCAATTTTGGTAGAAATCAATATAATATTAGAATGGACGCTGCAGTAGCCAGATTTAGATATTTAACTGGATTAGTTAAAGATTCAAAAAATGAGGATGGATCAAATGTAGAATCTGCTATGTGTATTATATGTCGTTCCTCAATCACAATCGGTTCATTAACTCAATGTGGTCATAAATATTGTAAAGATTGTTTAGAACAATGGTTGAAAAATGCTCATCTGTGTCCAATGTGTAAGACTCCCGTTCAGTTAGCTTCAGTTTATAATTTTACAAGGTACGAGCCTGAATTAAAAGCAAAACAAGTTGAAGATACTCAACATAGTGATACAAGTAAATTACACGCAATTTACAAATCTTTATCCCAAGATGTGATCGATGAAATTCAGGAAATTCAGTTGAAGACTTCGTACAGTTCAAAAGTCGATATGATTGTTAAGCAAGTAATATATGTGAAACAAAGGGAACCTGGCGTTCAAATTGTTATATTTAGTCAATGGCAAGATATGTTATATATATTGGGAAGTGCTTTCAAAGCAGCTGGTATTTCATATATTGGATCATATGGCACACTAACTCCAGATATTGGAGCTGGTCGTAGATTCAAAAAGTACGATTCTGTGGAGACTTTCAAGGATCCAAAGAATGAAATTACATGTTTCTTGTTAAATGCAAAAGCTCAGGCAAGTGGTTTGACTTTGATTAACGCCACTCATATTTTCCTTTGTGAACCATTAGTTAACACTTCTTTGGAACTACAAGCTATATCAAGAATACATAGAATTGGACAAACAAAGCAAACAACAGTTTGGATGTTTGCTATCGAAAACACTATAGAAGAAAGTATTATCATCACATCCACTAATAAGAGATTAAAGTATTTGGACCACAATAGTTCAGTAGTCCCAACTGAGGCCAACTTAAGTAAAGCCGATTCCTTAACAATGATGAGTAGCGGAGGACTGGATCTTATGATAAACAAGAGTATGACACAAGGAGAAATGGTTACAAATTACGATTTGTGGAATGCTTTTTTCAGTGCTAAACAAGAAGCCAGTACACAAGCAAAGAAAGATGGTACCAAAGTCACAAATTAACACAGTATTCGAAATATATATAGATTAAATACAAATGTAACTAGTATCATCATACCCAGTGTAGGCCCTACCACTTTCAACTAGTTCAGAACAATATCTTAAACCATCTTCTTGGGTGATACTCAATTTTTGAATAATATATGATAAAGGAACACCTTCTTGCATTGAACTACTGTTTTCTTTCAACACGGCCAACACTTTATCAAGCATTGAGCCAGTAGCTTTTGGAATATCGTTATCAACAAATAATCCAGTGCTTTGAGGACCAGAATCACTCGTGCTTCTTGGAATACCCTGACTTTTCAAGTGATGTTCAATAGCACTAAGATGATGATACAATATCTGATTACTGTCCACCACGGGATATATAGCAGCATTTTGTATTGTCTTTTTGGAGTTGAATTGTTTCAAAGCACCACCAATAAATACGTATCTATTGATCAACCCCTCATATTTCTCAACTTCCTCAGCCAAACTTGAGGTATTTTCGTCAATCCATTTACGGACATTTATACTTCCAGTTCCATCTTCAACAGTTATAACAATTGCCATATTATGAGATTCGACTTTACGCACAATAGCCACGAACGAAATCATGTTCAATTCGACGTTATTGATACGAAACTCTCCATCTGGAACAGGCTGAGTCGATTCATTTATCTGCTTTATTGTCACTGGTGTGAGCGAAGATCTCACTTGTTGCTTGCTCTGGGATGCGTTTTCGGCACTGAACCCACCCTGGGAAATTCCATCATTGGAGAACCCACCGTCTCCATAGTTTCCATAGTTTCCAAAATTTGACATTAGTGACGATTGTGGACTGTGATGGAGAAGTGTGAAGGAATGACGCGTCTATAAGTGTGATTTGCGTATTTTGTTTTCTGGCGTTGATGCTGGAACAACGTTTTGCGGGTGTGTCTCAGAACTCAATATGTTGAACACCAGGACAACTGCACGTTGGAGAAGCTTGATTTGTGTGTTGATCAATGAGATGTCGGTATAGAGGTATAAGAAACATACCACAACAGTTAGTGTGATGTAGGCGGTACCAATGTTACAAGACCCAATTGGCATCTTCCCATCTCGACTTGGTAGCAGCCATCTACAGTTGTTCATGGATGATACTCTAAGCTTGTAAAACATTTTCGACTGGCTAATGGATACAGTGCTTTCCACTGGCCGGTAGTTTTCGAGTACCGTTTACATTGCACGCCTACCTTGATTTTGAATTTTGCTGTGAACAGATTGTAATAGGCTGCAACGTCGATACGAATTCATTTGTTGGGAAAGCAATTTTTTTGAGCGTTGAAAGATATGAAAGGAAAACAAAATAACAACAAGCTGATTAACGCATTATTGCAGATAGTTTGTGTCTTAATCTCATCAATTAATCATTTTAATGGACTCAAACATTGATCCTGAAGTCACAAAGCATCAACTGTTTAATGTCATCTCACAACTACCCTCGGATCATGTCAATGTACCGCAAATAGATAAGCAAATTGAAGCTGATGTGGATAAAGCTGATGCATTGGCATTGGAGTTTATTCAAGAGGACCATGAAAAATCAGACACGAATGCAACGACAGAGGCTGCTTTGCATCTTTTGAATAGTTTGGAACGTAGTCAGGGTGACTTATACGAGTATCAAGATGAACAACCACAGCAATTTAACACGGACCCTATAACCAACGCTGTAAAGTCAAAGTCCAGTCTAGAAGATAAATCGGGATACATGGTTAGGGTAGTTCCTTACAAACCGGATGAGAAACCACAACGTTTAGGTAGACCAAGAAGAAACATAAAAACCTCGTTGTCACCACCCGAGTCTTCGTCATCAAAAAATTACAATGAATCAATAATGTCAAAATTTAGGTTTGATTCTCAACCTGTTGAGGGACCAGGGTCTCGTGGTGGCAAAGGACCAAGAAGAAATCTTCGTGGTAGGGTAACCCTTGGATCAATTAAGAAGAGACAACAGCAGTCAACTTTGAATTTCACTGCAGATTCGGAGACGAATACATCTATACAATTGAATATGGATGATGCAGAGAAAGAACTTGACGAAGAAGAAAACTCTGATAGTGGTGGTAGTTTGAAGACTCAGAAAGACTCCACAAAGAAGACACCTAAATTGATTATAAAATTGCCTAAAAAGCCCATATCAGCTCCTAAAATGCCCACAAAGGCTGCAACAGCCGCCACCAGAAAACTGAGTTCAGCAAATGCAACATCACACAAGAGAGCTAAAACACGGAAGACAGCGAGTAGAACTATGGTTTTGAACGGAAAGAACAAACTAACGAGACAGCTACCCGGACCATTAGTAGGACTACATTATGACTTATACGACGACAATTTAGTTGATGAATACTTTGATTCCAAGCATGAAAAAATTGCACTTGGTTATCCTATAGTAAAGTCCCCTTATGCTAATGACATTGTTTTTATAATATCATTTTTAATAAAATTTAAGGACATTATACCAATGGACTATATTGGACCTAAAGCATTTGAGGAAGGACTCAGTTTGCCGATACTCGAAGATTCATATGTTAGTCAGAAATTTGTCTCTAGCAAGAAGAAACAAACTGAAAGCGCTGATTATGATATTGAATATGTGTCACCTGAAATGGATAGGTTATTTAAGAGATTGTTATCATTGGTGCTAAATAGGAAGAAACAAGTTACATCACATACCAAGGGAATTCAAGAATTAAAATCACAAAGCATTTCTTTAGGCCTACCAAAAGAATGGAAAGTTTTGAAAGCAAACGATAAAGTGGAAGAGTTGAACTCTGGATCTCCTGTTGACCCTTCCCATCCAGAAATCTTGGTAGAACAGTACACACGGAATAGTCAATGGATAATTACATTCAATCCGTTTTACAAATCAGAATTTGAATCAAATGGATTGAAAGGCTTAGAAAACCCAATAGATAGATTAATATTGCTACGAACGTTAGTTCATTGGGCTCTAGCAAATTCAGATATAGTTAAGACGCGCATAACGCAAAACTTACAAGCACAGGATCTACCAGGTGACAAAGACACATTTTACGCCTCAAGAGCAATATTATACGGGTTCAAGAATTGCCAAGATGTTAAAATTGAAGCAGAAAGTAAATTGGCCAAAAGGAAATCTGAAGAGGATGTAAAATACGTGGATCCAACTACAGATCCAGTAGCTCATTCGATGAATCTTCGATTAAACGAGCAAATCGCTGGAGACGCAGGTTTCCACATTGGTCGCTTTTATTTATGTCGTATGTCAGATGAGTTTAATGGGGGATTATCATCAATTAAAAAAATGAACTGCGTATGGAATGGCCCTGCGGGTTTGAACGGTCCTCTACCTTCAGATTTCAAATTGTATGTTCAAGACATTCATCAAATGTTGGTTGAATCGTTAACAGTAGACGGAATAGAATTCGATGATAAGGGCCGAGAAGTTAATCCAGCTTATAAAGTAACTGATGAAACGGAACATTGGTATGAAATTGCATCAAACGCAGGGGAATTGAGAGAGTTTGTGAATTTTCTTGGTTCAAGAATAGGACTAGGCTTGAACAATAGAGATGAGGTTATAATACCAATGGCATCAACTATTTATAAACCGATATTTCAATTGCATGAATATCTATCAAATATCCTACCATTGATAGAAAAACAGGAAGAATTAACAGAGACTAGTAGATCAAGTAGAAAAAGGACTGTCGATTATAGTGATAAACGTGCTGCAGCAAGATATGAAGATGTCATTGAAGGCGATGATTTTATCGAAGAAAATGGAGATGATGATGATAACTATATAGACGCAGAAGTTCCAGAAGACGATGACTACGAAGATGACGAGTATCTTGATTGACCATGTATATTTATTTTTAAATTTGATAGTACACTATGTTACAAGGTGGTGTTAAAATCTGTTCGAGCCCAACAAGAGATCTATTTTTTCTTTTATAAGGGCCTCGTTATCTTCAAAATATTTGGCTCTTCTAACAATTTCTTCATCATACCCTTCATCACTTTTTAAAGCTTTCAAGGTCTCCGACTGGCTTTCGAGCCAGCTTTCAATAAACTTAACAGGATCGTTACTTAATTCACGGTAGAATTTTTCTCTCAAATTTGAATTTTGTAAAGCTATTATTCCCAAACTAATTCTTTGATTCAACTGTTGAATTGTTGCATCTGCTTTAGCCAAGTTCTCAAATGCAACTTTATTTGCATCTAATAACTCCTTTTGAGCTTTTGATAAATTTATCGGTAACTCAACGGGGACATCCAATACCACTCCACCCAAAGTTGTGGATTTTCTGGTATCAACTTCGTAGTCAATAATTATAGGCTCATGAGGTCTAAAATGTGGTTGAATCAATTTATAAAGTTCAGAGAATTTGAAATTCCTCACTTTCAATAATTCAAATAGTACATCATCTGACTCAACTAATGTTAAATCGTCATCATATATACCATCTTTGTCGTTTGCTGTATTTGGTAATGCAGATGTCTCCATGGCTGGAACATTCGTGAATGAACTTGTTTTTTTAAATAAATCTTTAAATAAAGCATATTGCCATATTGTATACATTAATTCTTGTTGATTGGATTCCTGTTTTCCGATAAATCTGGACATTTCATCAGATAACTTCAATTTCGAAGTAAAGCTTTTAACTAAAAGTGCAATTTTAGAGTTGATATTAAATATGCCATTTCTTTTAATATCCAATCCATCGAAACTAACACTTGCGGGATTCTTGCTCATATTTGATCCATCATCTCTCCATTCGATGATATGAGATTGAGATTTTTGCAAGTCTGGATAATCCTCATTTGGAATCAAATCTACAGAAATCGCAGATAAAAATGAGCTAAATTTCAAATTTTCATTGATATTTTCTTGTTCCTCTTTATTGTCACTTATAAACCTACCTTCGACACGTAAAGTCCAGCTTGGTTCAGCTGTGGAGTCAGGTACTGGTAAGCCCTTTTGTTGCAACAACTGCTTTTGCCATGGCTGATTTTCACAAGTGTTATATATAAATATTCTCAAGATACCAGTAGGAGCTCCATGTTCATATGGATGAATTGTTTTCTGTTGGATCGCTTGAAAATCCAACGCTTTTCTTGAGATAAGTAAATCTAACTTCTTTTCTGCATCTTTCAACCTCTTATACTCCTTCAAGTTTGGGACCTTATTGTACAACGTGGGTGGGATAGTAATGTCGGTAGGTGCATAAGAGATCGCAGGCACGGCATTGGCATTAGCGCGAGGTTTGTTAGCAACTTGTTGCTGCGGTGCTAATTGCTGATACTGTGGTGTTATGTGCAGCATTGTGGCCGGGACTTAGTTAATTGATTGAAGTGTTAAGTTACTCCTAGACAGCAAGCAGTTGATTGTCGGTTGGGTGTTGTTCTTGTTGATAGTTGAAACTTGAAGTACTTTTTTTGATTCTAAGTACACGCATGAATTATTGGTGAATATCAAATAGAAGCTTCAAAGTCACACCAAGTCTGCAGCCAAGTAATTATATATATACGAGTTGGGATACGTCACAAATGGAGAGTAATAATCGATTTTATGCTACTACTAGCGGTGCCAGAGTGCAAAAGAGGAAAGTTGCTTCAAATCTTCTGTCATCAACATCAACCCCACAGCAGTTCATGAATCAAGCAACGAAGATGAAAAAGACCCGAATAAATGAAATAAAGAAACGTAAGAGGGACTTCTTTAGCAGAGTAAACTATTCCCACACTTTGACTGCTGTTGTTCTACCTTTGCTAACTTTGCTTTACATCTTTTACCATTCCGAAAGTATTGTACCCGAAAAGCAAGTCACATTGTATTTTACTTGTATATATTATAACATAACTATGTTAGCATTTACAAGTGGTTATCATAAATATTTTGCACATAACTCATTCAAGGTCAAGGCTGAATTCCTAAGATATTTCTTTGCTGTATTCGGGGCCAGCTGTGGATTAGGGTCAATAAGATGGTGGGCATCGCTTCACAGAGCACACCATCATTTCACTGATGATACTGAAAGAGATCCGTATCTGGTCAAAAGAGGATTTTCATTTTCACATTATGGTTGGTTATTGAAAAAACCGAAAATAATCAAATTCTATGATGATTTCATCGAGCAGGAATTCCCACAGAGCCCAGAAGGCAAGAGGTTGGAGAATGAGGCCGAAATTGAATACAACGGTGAGGATTTGGCTAGAAATGATTATGACGAGAATTTGAAAGCATTACTTTTATGGCAACAACACACCTATTTATTTTGGTTCTTTTTGACTACAATCATTATCCCTGCTGTAGTTGCAAAATACATCTGTCGCGATACTGTTGCACATGGAATAATATACCCTGGAATATTGCGAATGTTTTTATGTCAACAATCAATACTTAGTACGGAATCTATATGTCATTTGAAGAAAATTCAAATATCTATACCCACACAACCATTCAATGATAAAAATTCATCTCAAAATTGCAATAACCCGTTGATTTCATTTTTAACGTATGGACAGTCACATCAGAATTACCATCATGAATTTCCACACGACTATCGCTGTAATAACTGGTATTTGACTTATGATCCAACGAAATGGTTTCTTTGGACCTTAGAGAAATTACATCTAATTGATGAATTATGTCGCACACCAGACAACTTGGTAATTCAATTGAAACTACAACAACAACAGCAAGTAATAAACAGGATGAAAAGTCAGTTGAATTGGGGAACACCGATTTCCAAACTACCATTAATTACACCAAAGGATTTCAAACGAATAATAGAATCTTCATCGAATAAAGATAGAATATACATTGTGATTCAAAATATAATTCATGACATAACTCCATTCATGGATCAACATCCTGGTGGTGTGCCGCTTTTGAAAGCTTCCCATGGCAAAGATGCTACTAAGGCATTTTATGGTGGTGTATATGGCCATCTGACAGCTGCAGTAAATTTATTGGCTACCATGAGAATTGGGGTTTTGGATAATGGAAATGATGAAGAAGTTTGGACAAGGGTAGTTAGGGAAGAAGGTGAAGTCATGGAATCTTCTGAGTCAAGAAACACTCAAGGACAATATCATACAGCCGAAGCTGCGTAGGCACAAGAGTTCATACTTCTTGCCCTTCCGTATCTACTATCACAACGAAGTCTTAGTGTGTTCAAGGTAGGTCATATTTGAAAAGTAGATACATACTGCTCCTCACTTTAAACTGATTTAATGAATATTTTAATACATAATATATTTAGATACCGTTCCTTTCTCGATGGTGTTCCTCAGCATGCAAAGACATTTGCACCAATGAGCCGCATTTGATATTTCCCATATCGTGACTTTGATATGATTTACACTGTTAGGGGAAACAACTAGAAACTAGAGTAAGCAGTTCATATATATAAAGAAATTGATTCTAGCGAAAGTACTCTTCAGAAGTAAAAAAAAGAATCAAGATAAAACAATATGAATCAAACAAACTCAATAAATTAACGTGGATGTTTATAATTGTATATATACAAGAAGAAAATAATGATGAAAGATTTATATACTTGATCTATGCCCGGTGGTCCTTATGTCTGCTTATTCCAAGGTAACTTTAGCACCCAAACCTTCTAAAGTAGTTTTAATCTTTTCAGCATCTTCTTTAGCAACATTTTCTTTCAAGGTTTTTGGAGCACTTTCGACGAATTTCTTAGATTCAACCAAAGACAAACCTAACATACCTTTAACTTCCTTGATGATCTTTGGTTTTGATTTAGCGTCGAAACTTTCTAATTTGATTGAGAATATGGTTTTTTCTTCAACTGGCTCCTTGGTTTCGTCTTCCACTGGTTCAGCTTTGGCAGCAGGGGCAGCTCCAGCAGCAGGCAATGCAATATCTGAAATGTTCAATCTTTCCTTCAATTCAGTCACTAATTGTGATGTTTCTAATAAAGTCAATGTAGAAATTTGATCGACAATCGAGGTAATCTTTGCATCCACTGGCGCTTTTGCTTCTGTTGAATTGAAACGTACCGCACATATGGACTGTGCAAATCTTTTGGATGAAATGGTTCTTAAGGTTGGTCTTATAGCTTGACGAAAGATGGACATTATGCGAGGAAGGTTGTGGTTTGGACTATAGTTTGGTTGATTTGATTCTTATTGTTGAAAAATTTTTTAACATATATAAATTCATGAAAGAAAAAAAACCAAAAAATTTGCAAAATTGGGCGTATGTACACGATTAACATTAAACACAGTAGGAGAAAAAATCAAACAAGTGAAATATCAATCAATCAATCCATATTATTCACCTATACCCTCGCCATTATATCAGCCAAGTTATCTCAATCATGGCATCATTCAGGTTTTGTGCAGAATGTAATAATATGTTGTACCCAAAGGAAGACAAAGAGAGTCAAAGATTGTTGTATGCTTGTCGTAATTGTGGGTATACAGAATTGGCAGAGAATCCCAAAGTTTATCGTCATGAGTTAATCACAAATATAGGTGCAACAGCAGGTGTCGTTGAAGATATCGGTAATGATCCTACTTTGCCTCGTTCTGATAAAGAATGCGTTAGATGTGGAAATCGTGATTGTGTGTTTTTCCAATCGCAGCAAAGAAGAAAAGATACTAGTATGATATTGTTCTTTGTCTGTTTGGATTGTAAGAATGTATTCCAGGCATAAATGTAGAGAAAGGAAGATTGTGGTAATTTGTATTATAGATATGTTTTCAATTCGTTCAAAAGTTAAAAGATCTTGATCTGTACATTATTTACATGTATAATAATATATATTGCATTTGGTATTGATAAAAAGATAAAATAAATTAATAAAATTGTAAATGTAAAACAGGCAGAACTGAAAACAGATATATAAACAAACTGTTGGCGGTCACATTCATCTTTTTGTTTTAAAATTCAAGGAAATAATGTGCATAAGCATCTTCACCCTGTATTCCGTAATCAAATTGCTCCTCGGGGTAATGATCAAATAATGAAGAATCACCGACTCCAGCAGTGATTGGAGGTTCATACGGAGTTTCGATATCTTTAGCTAATAATTTTTCCCACACAACCTCTGAAAACCATGGATGATTTCTAATATCTGCAGGTCCGTTGATTAAATTACCCAATCTTCTTGTTAAATCGGCAGTAATTAATTTACTTAACAAGTCAATTTCATCAGGTTGGAAAAAACTTGGGTAATGAATTTTACCAGCCAATATCTTTTCATAGGTTTTCATTGGAGTAGATTCATAAAATGGTGTATAACCAGCCAACATTTCAAAAATTAAAACTCCTAATGACCACCAATCAACTGATTTATTATATGGCTTTGTTGTAATGACCTCAGGGGCAATGTAATCAGGTGTACCACAAAGTGTCCATGTTACAGTACTAACTTCTTTAGCAAATCCGAAATCAGTAATCTTGATATGTCCATTTCTATCCAATAAGATGTTTTCCGGTTTCAAATCACGATAAATGATATCATGACTATGTAAATATTCCAATGCTAATGTAACTTCAGCTGCATAAAATTTGGCCACAGGGTTAGGAAATCTTTGTGATTTTCTCAACAATGAAAACAATTCACCACCTTCGATGTAGTCCATAACCATGAACAAATTTTTAGCATCTTGAAACGTACCCCACATTCTTATCAAGAATGGATGTTCTACCAATTTGAGCATTCTTCTTTCATCGTTTGTATGCTCAACTTGCTTCATCTTAATAACTTGGTGCTTCTTCAATACTTTTATGGCATAGTACCTGCCATTGTGTACCGATCTTACTAAATGTACTCTTCCAAATGAACCAGTACCCAACGTTCTCATTATAGAAAAATCAGTCAATGAGTATTTCCCTTTAGATGTGGTAGAACGTTGTGGTAATAAGGATCTTTTGATTGCATCATCAGTGGCTGCTCTTGCTGCATCCACTTGTTGTTGTTGTTGTTGTTGTTCTTGTTGTTGTTCTTGCTCTTGATGTTGTTGCAGTTGTTGTGAAGGTTGCTGAGGAAGGAGTGATTGCTGAGCCTGTGTCACATTCACTGTCGTTGTAGAGCTTACTGTGGTGGTACTTGGAGCAGCTTGTGCTGTCACGGGGTGAACAATCTGTTCGCCGGGGTAGTTCTGATGAAAATACTCCATTGAAGTGTTGCTGCTATCGGTTTGCTTTGATTGCTGAGCTTGCTGTGTTTTCTGTGTCTGAGAAATCGTTGGAGACAGTCTAGTTATATGAAGTTTCTTCAATAGATTGTGCATGAAAAACTTAGTTGACGGAGTAAAATTGCTTCAATTGTATTTGAATACACTTGTGCTTGCTAGGCTGATCCTGGAATTACTTCTATCAACTGACAATGTAATAACGATGTAATGTATGAAAACGAAGGTAAACTAAGCGAGTATCAATAGTTGGACTATTCCGCTATGTTTGATGATGGCTGATTGTGCACTTAACTTTGTGAGTGTTTGACTGGAATTCGGGAGAGGAATGAGGAACCAGCAAGAAGGGATTGAGTGTACAGGACGGTGGTGTAGAACTCAGTGCAATTGCAGCAGTGATAAGTCGACGTGAAACAAATCAATTGGGACTTAGAAGAAGATTCGAAAGAACAAGAAACGCAAGGCTATCCAATCTGTGATGTAAGCAGTACAAATGAACAAATGGTACCGAAGAACAAAAGACAGCACAGAAGAAGACGGAGCTAATTTTCAGTGGATGTGAACAACTGTTACAGCAACATGAAATTCGAAGTTGAGTTGAGAGAGAGAGAAAGTTACAAAAACCAACCTTCTGTTTCCACTTCCATTATCCATGCATTGTAAAATATTGTAAAACTGTAAAATTGTAAAATTGTGTTGTTTCTGAACAGCCGGAGAAACAACGAAAAGGGGGAGGAAGAAGAGGACCAGGGGGGGGTGAAGGTCAGACAGGCGAAAAAAACATCGTACAGTTTGGGGGGGGGGGTGGGGTAAAGACAGAAAAAGAGTGAACGAGGGAGAACGAGGGAGAGAACAAGAGAATTCACTATGTTGCAACTGCTGGTTAATAGGCAGAACCCCTGGACTAAATCCTCCCAGTCACCTGTGAACCATGTTGTCCCACGATTCAGTCAATCAGTTACTCAAGTACTCTCTTTCTTTGCTTGTCTAATACAATGGTGCATGTGGTCGGGAGCGTTAACAATAGGAGTCCATCCGTCTCTGCAACATATTGAGAAGGTCTAATAATAATCAAGAAACCGACGCACAATCCACTGTCAAGAAGGCGTTGTAAGATCAGATTTATAACAGCGGGCTCGCTATAGAGATAATCGACTGATCGACTGATCAACTGATGACCACCACATTGTATTAGACTGGGCTCAACCGATGTGTGGAGCAGTGAATAGTAGGTTGAAGAATTTGATTTGTTGTCAATTTTTCTTTGAGAGCTGTACAATTTTTACAACCATCAATCGAATTCACAAGATAAAATATCAACTTCAAGTATGAGAATACTATAGAAGCTCAAGAGTTTTAAGCTGGGCACAACAATGCAGATGTAGCCATAGATGGGTTGTTCTCTGTTTTTTGAGATACTTTGTGGATTTAGTGAAATTTAATGTGTTTGTATAAATTCACCTCACTGTGCTGATGGCGCTGCTGGCGATACTGTATTACCTTGGACAATTGCATGACATTGAAGACGATGTGAGAATCAGAGAAATCAGCCTGTTTCCTGAGCTACATACAAGGTCCAGTTACTCCCCCATTTCTCATACCAATAACATGAACTGCAACACAGTCCATTCTGTAGTGGCAAAATGAGCAGCACTGAAAAATTAACTGCATTCATACTCACTGATCATATAGCACACATACCACTGAGCTAGACCATTTTGTGATGTCATTCAAGCCAATTGGCCCTCAGCTCGCCCTCGAGAATGCAGCCTTGATCATCCCTTCGATTTCAATGGGTAACATTCCGCAACTAACAATAGATCTATTCATACACACCTACGACTTTTGCAAAATAGGCATACTTGATGATTTGTATTTGTACCCATTTGCGTCACCCATCGACTACTCCAAAGTGCCAGAGCACGGAGTGACCAATGCCGTAGAGGTGTATTATAATGGCGAGATGAATTTGTGTTTAATTCAACAACGAAGCCCAATCATTCCTAGTTATATTGAAAAGTACGTGAGTGAGATTTTGCCATTCATTAAAATGTTCCAACGTGTAGTGATTTTGGACTCCAGTGATGCGGGCCTTGTTGAACATGTATCTGCTGGAGATATTGAGCTGTTTACGTCCGAGGATTTGTTGAGAAAGAGTTTGGAAAGCTTACAATTAAGTCAAGAGAAGTCAATTGATAATGAAAATCATTCGGATTACGTAAAATCTTTATTGAAAGGACTCAATTTACCACGAGATGGCGAAACTGAAATTGATGATATTATTGTAAATGTGTTAGTGTCTTATGTATACGAAGGAGATAATTTCTATGATGGTGAAAGGTTAGCAAATAAGTTGAATGACGTATTGGGTTTAAAGGATGTCACATGGATTAGACCAATTAGTTGGTATGGAGCCTATGGTGATAAACCGATTCCAGATTCAACAGAAGAAGGTTTGTTTGGATAGCGTAACATTCATTATAGAATACATAATAATACATAAGAATCAATTTCAATTTCTATGCTTCTTTTTTGAACTCTGAACCATGTTTTTGTTGATTTGGCGGCAAAAATTGTTGCCTTACTTGCAGATGTTGAAGTTGGAAATTATGAAGTCGACGAACATTATTACCATAATACATTGATTGTTGTTGGTATGATGTTTCTTGTGGTGTGGGACGACGCAAATCCTTCTCATTTGTTGGAGGACTCGATGCGCTTATGCCAGCGAGTAGTACCCTTGATTGTGAATCTATTGAAGTTTGTTCAGTCTGTACAGGATGCAAAGGTGGGGAGTTCAACAAATTAGCAATGGTAGGTGATTCTTGAGCTTTGGGAGTTTCTTGTTGTTCAGTTTCATTGACCATAATCTTGTATAAGTCCCATGATATTTTAAATGGTATTGATGAAGAAATAACATTAATTACCATAGCTTTCATCTCCTTACAATGATTTATTTTCATTTGTTCGGTTTCAAACTCCATCATTTCTGGAAAATTAAACGTCATTAAAATGGCATAATCAATAAATGGGTAGTGTTCTAAAAGTTTAACTCTTTCATGATTCATTAATTTACGCATTGCAGTGATGGATTTTGTATATTGTTTATTTCTTGATTTTATAACTTTCTCATTCAAATCGTTATTGCCTTTGATTGAACTCAACCTTACGGCAATTATACACCAAGTTAGTTCACGAACAGTATGTAGGCATATAACCGAAGATGGTAATGTATCATATGCAAAATGTTCCAATCGGCAATATTCAGGCAATTGATCAATCCATTCATTTATTTTCTGTTTAAACATTGCCATTGTCATACTCTGTGGGTTTTGCCTATCATCATAATCAATTTTTAGCTCTGGTTTAATCTCCTCTGGTATGTCTTCATCAAGCATACCTTTCGAAGTATCTATTGTTGAAGTAATTGCTAAATTCAAGACGGATACACCTTTTATCAACTCATTAAATGTAGACAAAAATCTGCCATTCTCTAGCTTCATATCTGTAGAATGATAACATTCCCAAGAATCCCATTCTTCCCATCCATAACTATTTATACACGGCACTGGCCAATCTGATGCTCTAACAACTGGTGACCTACCCATGCGCGCAGAAAGCAAAGTGTTCACGACATAAACTGTGGCCCAAGTTCTCTCTCTATTTATGTTATTCAATGTTGCGCTTGCCTTGTACTTTGCATTATCCTCATCAGATGCATTTCTCATCAATCTAACATCAATCGCCATTCTTGATCCTGAACTTATCAAAACCCAGGAAAAATCCCATTGACCAGATTGATAGTGGTATAAGCCTAACAAAACCATAGCTTGAATTGTTTCAATTGTTGAGGTTAATGAATACTCCAATGCCATAATTGCGTTTTTTGCATATTTTGCAGTTGATTGAATACTACCAGTCGTACTTGATTCTCCCAAGGCTATTATAGCCCAAACTAAGGCAATTAAATTACAATCAATTGCTGGTCTTTTGTCTTTTGACGATGATTGCACATAATGCAATTGCCTTATTATGGAAATTTTATCCAACATTGGAAACCAGCAATGATATATTTGAAAATAGCTATCCACTAATTTACGAGCATTCGGTGGGAATTGACAAATTTCATCAGGTAATTGAATCGTATTAGATATACTTGCATTAATTGCATTAATTGCAAATGAAGAAACATTAAAAATTGACCCAACTCTAAATGGATTTTTGTGAACTTTTGATAACTTATTGTTGTATTGCTGTATGGCTTTGTTTGTGAATCCAGATATAAGCGATGATAATCCATGATACTGTAACGCAACTGGTTCCCAATTATTAGAGTTTGTTGCACCATCAATTTCATCGGATATGAATTGAAATATATCGTAGTTCAAGAAGAAAGGATCATTGACAATGCTCTCAGTGTGGTCTAGATACAGAGGAGGGGTTGAATTCATAAGGTCATTAAATGGAGTTTGTAGCAGTGGCCGTGTCGAGTTTTGTTGAGGAATAAGAAAAGAAACTTGGTGTGGGCGTGTTGTTGATTGCGAGCTTGGTAATGGTGTTGTTGTTTCTTCTTTAATTACCGAAGAAATTTCCTCTAAATGAGACGGTATACTCGGGTCAATTTCAGCTGATGTTGATATCGATTGTCTATTGTAACTGGGAATCAACTTAACTGTCATCGACTTGGCATCGTGAATTACCGATTTATTTTCCAAAAGTATTTTATCAAACAAACGGGATATATCATGATTATTCCATAGCAGCTGTACACCACGTAGGTTTTCCAAAAAACTGAGGCAGTTCAAAGTATTCCATATGCGAGCTTCAATTTGTTTATCGCTTATAACATTTGCCAACAATCCTTGTAGTAATATCACTTTATTTTCCAAATCATGTGTATAACCAGTTGGTAGACCTCTTCTTTTGGACGACTGAGTGTACACACATTCTTCATTACTCGAGATACAATTTGAACATGAGGGTTGTTTGCCATCACACTTTGCCTTTTTTGAACGGCAGAAATCGCAAGCTTGTTTAACGCGCTTTCGCTTCAACGGGGGTGGCTGAACCGTGAAATCCAGCATGGTGACGGGGTATGTTCTTTAAAGTAGATGATTGATAATTTGATGGCCTTGAATGTAATGGATAGATGGTAGAGTTGTCCTGTGTAGTTTTAATAAAAGAGTGTTGTCGAATTTGATGCCTACGGATAAAGAATACAATATCATGTACATATTTTTCGGATTATAATAAACTCATAGGGAGTATGGCACCTGAAACACATCCATGGACCAAATCTTAAATCAATCCTCAAACAGTGGAATTCTTCAAAGTGAGGGCAGGTATTGCTCAATATAATGCTATGATAACCGTCCTTCAAGCAAGTGCTCTTTCAAGTCATTTGCCATAGTAACTTCCTGGAGCCTTTCACAACCAACACAAAGATATTTTGGTTTGAAAAGGGACAGTAAACAACATCAAACTACAGCAAACTACAGATCGACCTATGCTGCATAAAAGAAGCGTAAAGTTCTAGTTCTTGTACTGTCTGATAATGGATCTTGTCGAATAGAGAGGAGTGCAGTACACTAATATGCTTTTTGACGAAAAGATCAAACTGAGAAAGTCCACGGTCATCACTATAGTTGACATCCTCCGATTTAATGGAAAAGTATTTACACTATAAGTGACTGACAATTTTAACTTCATATGCCGTGTATATAACGTATTGTTCTTTTCTATCCAGCACATGTGTCTAGATCTCGATCTTCTTCAAATTTGGTGAAATCTCGAATTTTGCACCTGTCCTTTCAACAACTTCTTCAATAGTAGTTGATGGATCGATTTCGATCAACACAAGCTTTTCATCGATGACATCAAATACAGCCAAATCAGTGATAATTCTAGAAACACATCGTTTGCCGGTCAAGGGGTATGTACATTCTTCCAATATCTTAGGTCTACCCTTTTTATCAACATGCTCCATTACAACAACCACTCTAGTGGCCGCAGGATTACTTACTAAATCCATTGCACCGCCCATACCTTTCACTCTACCTGGTAGTCCCCAGTTAGCTAAATCTCCACTGGCAGATACCTGTAAGCACCCCAATATGGTTAAATCTATTTTGCCGCTTCTAATCATGCTGAATGATTCTTCTGATCCAAAAAGAGAGGCACCTGGAGCTAATGTTACTGTTTCCTTTCCGGCATTAATCAAATCGGGATCTTCTTTTCCTTTATGTGGATATGGGCCCAAACCTAGTATACCGTTTTCTGACTGTAATGTAACTTTAATGTTTTCCGGCAAATAATTTGGGGCTAATGTAGGCATACCAATTCCTAAATTAGCAAAAGATCCATCTGTAAATTCTTGAGCTGCTCTACGTACAATTTTTGCCCTTTTTAAATCTGCCTCAGATTTGGGGTCATCTCTGGTATTAGTTTCTTCACTTTCTGAATATTTGAAAATTTCAATATCTTTAGGAGCTGTCGATTGAATCACTCTATCGACATATATGGCAGGTAGGTGAACGTCTTCCGGTTGAATTTCGCCAGGCTCAACGATATGTTCCGCTTCAACAATGGTTAGGTTTGCATTTCTTCCCATTACTGAGTTGAAATTTCTGGCAGCACCCCTAAACCAGCAATTGCCCAATGTATCTGCCATATATGCTTTGATAAATGCAACATCTCCCTGGATAGCAGGTTCCAACAAAAATTTTCTTCCATTGAAGACACGAACTTCTCTAGGCTCGCTAGCTTTCAACACTCTTTCACCAGTTGTATCATATCTAACAGGTAATTTACCCTCTTCTAGCCAGGTACCTACACCAGCAGGTGAATAAAAAGCTGGGATACCAGCGGCACCGGCCCTAACTCTTTCAGCTAGATTCCCTTGTGGTGTCAATTCCAAGTCTATCTTTCCGGTGAGATACAATTTCTCAAAAGTTCGATTTCCACCAATATAACTGGAAATCATCTTGGTAATTTGGCCAGTTACTAACAATTTCGACAATCCCCTACCATCTAATCCAGCATTATTTGAAACGGCAGTTATATTCGTGATAGGTTTATCTACCATTGCATCAATGATCGTATCTGGAACACCGCTAAGTCCAAAACCACCGGATAATAAAGTGATGTTCGATTCTATCCCTGCGAGAGCTTCATCCGTGGTGTTCACAACTTTTGTTTTTGAGCTTGATATTGATAAATATCTGATCAAGATACGTGATTGATTTGCTTTTGTTATAAGCGATAACATTATGACTGCAGGTACGGTATAATCATAACTGAAACATGAGACGTAGTTAAATATACGTATATATATATAATTGAAGAATTATAAATAATAGTGGGTACTTTTCCGGAAGATTTGTAAGAGAGTCTCGGAAATAGATTTAAATTGGACAAATTCTACGATAGAATTCAGAGTGCATATCCTACAATTTACCGAACATTCATTCATGATTATGAGCTTAACTATAAAGGTGGGGAAAATACTAGATTTACAAATTAATGATTGAACAAAACGGTAACTTATTATTCGCTATAAAAATATTTCACTTATTTCCTTAGTCCAACGGGGAAGCTTCAGGTAAGCCATCTTTATTAATAACCAAATTCTCTCCACTATTCTCCAAATGTTCTGCATTCTTCTTAAAGACCAAATCCCTGGATTGCTGTTCGGTGATGATCGTAAAGTCCCACTTCAAGTACCAATCATCAGGTTTCATATCGTATTTTTCAGCTTTTTCTTCTCCTAATTTATCTAATGTATATAATAATTCAGATTTAACACCAAACACAGCATCTGAAGTTTCGTAAGGGTCGCCCTTCTCATATAAAGCTGTGATCAATTTATCGTATCCTGGCTTTGTGATTATGAAATGGATGTGAGAAGGGCGATAGGGGTGTCTATTTATTGTTTGCAAAAATTTACCAACTGGACCATCATGTGGAATTGGGTATGGAACTGGTTTGGAAGCTTTGATCACATATGAACCATCGGCTGCGGTTCTAACTATTCCTCTCATATCTGGATTTTCTCGATTTTCATATTGCGTATCATAGAGTCCGTTTGCATCACAGTGCCAGAGATCAATGGCAGCATTGGCTATTGGTTTACCTTCAAAGTCAGTTAGTTTACCTTCGATCAACAATGGTTCTCCTCTACCTTCAGAACAAATCGAATCGCCTTGTACTTTTTCCTCAGCATCATGGGTGTGGAATGGACCTAACAAAGTACCAGCAGTTGCACCTTTTGGTTTGGGATGAGAAATGGCATCAACTAAAACAGATAAACCTAGCACATCAGACAACAATACAAATTCCTGTCTAATGTCCGTAGTGATGTGACCACATTCGGTCAAGAACTGTATGCCCTGACCCCATTCTTCGGTGGTCAATCTAGTCTCTCTGGCAAAATCGTGCAAATGTTGAACAAGTCTTTCCAACAAAAATAATAGTCTCATATTCTTGTGCTGTGAATTGACAAGAATTGTATTTTGTGTGATTGTGTCATCACTCATGTCAAGCATCCGAGTACCTTTATTGGTTGTAGCGTGCATGTCCATAGTTAATTAAGTTTTTCAATTATAAAATATTGTGGAGATGTGTGGAAGAGTGTAGATATACAGGGTTTTATACATGAATTCATTATTGGTATTTCCGGAGCATTTTTTAATTTACCCGAAGCTGATATCACAAAGTGTTTGATGTGAAGTGTGGGGTGCCTGCTGCTGTGGAGATTTAGCGATGAAACCAAAAACTATTCCGTCAGTTCCTGGAACAAGTTTTGCATCTTCCATGAGAGAACAATTATAGCTAGAAATAAGTCGTACAATGCAAATACAAGTGTTCAATAATTCAATGCATATTCAATAGCAGCAGTATATCCATAAACGCCCAATCCGCTAATCGCTTTGTCGCTCAAGTAACTTTGATGTCTGAAAGGCTCACGTTTGTGCACATTGGTGATGTGAACTTCAATGAATGGGATATCGGTACCTAACAAAACATCCCGAGTGCCTACAGAAGTATGGCTATATGCACTATCGTTTATTACGATAAACCGAACACCTTACTGCTTGGCCCCGTGTATTCTTTCAATTATGAACCCTTCAGTATTGCTTTGATATGTCATAACCTCTGAATTATTGTTTTTCCTAAGTGCTTGATTGGCTGTAGCTGTGTCTATATCTTTCAATGATGTTGTACCATATTTTTCTGGTTCTCTGGTACCCAACAAATTGATATTCGTGCCGTTAATGAGAAGGACCTTTTTGACCATATCCGAATAGTTATGAATTTGAGGTATGACAAAAAGACAGGAGGTGATAAGAGATGAAGAAGTATAATAATGGTGAAGGGATAAATTTTATTCATCTGTACCGTATGAGTCAACTACCTTCATCTTGTTGAAAATGAGTCTGTTATCTGATCTTCCTTTCCTTAGCAATTGACCTCCTCAATGTAGTTCCTCCGCACTCATTCATCTATTTCCTACTTTCAGTGGCTATAACTGGAGGCACACAACCCGAGAGGTATAACAAGAGTGTGGAACAGTGCTTAACACCAATGGAGATTTCGTTACCCACAATATCAATTTTTCCATCACAAATCCGAAATTTACAAACATTAAAAATGTACATAATTAGTAAGCAGCAAACTGAAAGTCCAATTACATATATTTAAGCCAAGCCAACAATCCCTTTTGATATATCATAGAGAAGTGACACAACAATGACAAACACAACAAAGCCTAAAAGATTCGGATTAGAAAATCAAGTCAAACGTAATCCACATCCTGACTTCAATAAAGTTGAAAATTCAAGACCACCATTCAATTCCGAGTCTTCTTGGGAATATACTCAGATCCCTAGGAAGGATTGGAAGGTTGGGTCAGGAGCTAATGATCAATCATGGAAAAAGCATAAGAAATTGGAAATTGATCCATATGGAGAAGGTAGAAACCCCATTGATAATTACAAGACGTTGATTAGTGCCATTGTGCCAAGACCAATTGGATTTGTTTCAACTGTATCCATAGACGGTGTACGTAACTTGGCTCCATTTTCGTATTTCACCGTGGTCAATCATGATCCTCCCATTTTTACATTGGGTTTCTCTGGTGGAAAAGGTTGTCCTAAAGATACTTGTAAAAACGTTTTGGATACTGAAGAATTAACTATAAATATTTTAAGTGAATGGTTCGTTGAAGCAGCTAATTATTGTTCAATTAATTCCCCACCAGGGGTAGATGAATGGAAATTATCAGGATTAACGCCGTTAGAATCATCCAAGGTCAAGCCTCAGCACGTAGCCGAAAGTGCTTTCTCGGTTGAATGTAAATTATTACACTCCCATGAATGGAAATCTAAAAGTGATCCAAACAGAGCTACAGGTGTGTTATGTGTTGTCGAAGGTGTAAATTTCCATGTCAGAGAAGACGTCATAAATTCTGATTTGAATAATCTTGATATTGCTAAATTGAAACCTGTTAGTAGATTAGGCGGTATCACCTATGGAAGATCTTTGGAAGGGTTTGAAAGATTAAGACCAGATTTTGATAAAGAATGTGCTCAAGATGACTTCAAAGAATTGTTAGTTTGAGATCTGAGATCTCGTGGATAATTATTATTCCGACTTTTTTTTAATTATTTAGATTTCTAAGAAATGTAACATAGATAGATTTTATATTCAATATTCAATATTAGAGGCGGCCATATGTATTTAATGCCAGTGGTTCATCTTACTCCACCTTTCATTTACTTGATTCATCTAGCGAAGCATCTTTATTGACGTTATTAAGGTATTAGAATTCCTCATAAAGGATAGTGGACATCTTCATCTCCAATCATACCTCTCTCACATTCGCAACCTTGATGAAAGTTACGATCAACAGGAACTAATTCGTACGCTATTGTGCCAACGATCTCCAGGGCCGATCCCACGGCATATCAACGAAGAAATCAACGCCTTAAGGTTTCAGAATGGAAATAAACTTCGAACATAACTAAATCCTTTACACAAAATCATCGAATCAATAATACAACTATCTCACTATGGAAAGGTGATATAAGTACGCTAGAAGCAACATGCATTGTCAATGCCGCAAATTCTGCACTATTGGGATGTTTTCATCCTAGTCATAAATGTATAGATAATGTCATTCACTCAGCAGCTGGTCCAGAGCTGAGAAATGCCTGTTTTGAACTTATGCAAGGTGAAGAGGAACCAACTGGAAGTGCTAGGATTATGCTCGGCTTTAATTTACCGGCGAAACACGTGTTACAAACAGTTGGACCAATTGTGCACAGAAATCCTACGAGGGAACAAGCTCAAGAATTGAAGAATTGTTACTTACTGTGCTTGAAAGAAGTTGAGAAGTTGGTAGAACTCGACAAATCTATTACATTTTGCTGTATTTCTACTAGACTTTTTGCATTTCCTAAGGATCTAGCATCTGAAATTGCGGTTGATACTGTCACTGAATACTTGAAGCGTCATCCGGATAAGACGATCAATCAAATCATATTTAATGTGTTTTTGGACGAAGATGAAAGAATATACCTAAAGAACTTATCAAATTTCGAAAATATTGAGAGAGAAATAGTTTCAACGTTTAATCCCAATGTTGACAAAGCAAAAAAATGGTTGAATGAATCAGATTACTTAATTATCAGTGCAGGTGCCGGATTGTCAGCAAGTGTAGGATTCGATTACAAAGGAATTATTTCTTAGGGAGTACAAGCCATTTCTCAAATACGGGATACGTACATTATACGAGACGATAGGAGACCCATGGCCCTCTTCTGTAGATCAATAGAATTTCTTCATATATCATTACATCAATACGCATAAGAAGTGGCCGAAGACAAAGACTTACCAGAAACTATTGGAGCTCACAAGTAAATACGAAGATTGGTCTGTGGTGACTTCTAGTGCTGATGGTTTCTTCCTCAAGAACGCGTTCGATTCAAACAAAGTCCTAACTCTACAGGGAAACTATTCCATCGTTTAATGTTCTAGAAAATATCGACCTGATGCGTATAGGCCCATTAATGAATCGCTCGACATGTATCCAATAATGTCTGATCAGATACCTAGATGCCAGTATTGTGCATCAGAAATGGCCATGTTTTTAGCGCAGGTAGTTATTTCAACGAGGATATTGTAAAGAACGAAAGAGCATCATATCACAAATTTCTCAAGGAGGTGCTCAATTCTGGCAAAAATGCAGTTATTTTAGAGTTAGTAGTGGGGATAAATACTCCTAGTATTTTGAGATGGGCAAATGAAGAGAAGGTTGAAATGTACCTGAATAGTTTTAAGGTGATAAGAGTTGGCTTAGGGCCCAGCTGTACTATACCCAATGAAAATTGTGGATGTAACGGTTGTTGTTAATGGTGATGTTCAGGAAGTTGTTGACTTGTTACCAAATGATAATAGATCTTCTATAATTTGAATGTAATTTCGTACTTTTTTCACGCAAATGATTCGGAGTTTCTTCACCCCCTAGATTAGTATAAGCAGCTACTAACGCATTTGAACCTTTGAAAAGAATGTTGCCAAAGGAATAACTAGTCTAGTACACCATGTATTTTCTCATGAGTTATTATGCCATTTAGTTGCAAAATGGAAGTGTCAGTTGGTTGCGCCCGTTGTATAACCATCAGATGAGATGCAAAGATGTCCACGAAACAAAATATCAATTTCATTACACAAATCTATATCCTGAAAAAAATTTTTAATCTTTAAAATCACCATTCAATCAGATAAACTACAGACTGCCCAAGCATGGTAGAAGAGATAAATATAGACACAGCTTCATTGGAACAATTGAGAGATATTCTCATCAACAAAACCCAAGATATCAAATTGGCAAATAGATTCAGAGCATTGTTCAACTTGAAGTCAATAGGGTCAGAAGATGAAGATAAGATAAGGGCCCACAAGGCTATTGAATTCATTGCTGAATGTTTTCAAGATGATTCAGAATTATTGAAGCATGAGGTTGCTTACGTGTTGGGCCAAACCAAAAATTTGCATGCAGCACCATATTTGAGAGATGTCTTGATTGATAACAACCAACAGATCATGGTTAGACACGAAGCTGCTGAAGCCCTTGGAGCTCTTGGTGACAAACATTCTCTACCATTATTGGAAAAGTATTTTAAAGAAGACCCAGCTTTAGAAATTAGACAAACTTGTGAGCTAGCCATTGAAAGAATAAATTGGGAAAATTCAGATAAACCAAAAACAGAAAACTTGGAAAAATCACTATACACCTCAATAGATCCTGCTCCTCCGTTAGCTACTGATCAATCCAATTCGAAGATTGATAAATTACAACAAATTTTGAACGACCAAGAAAAACCATTATTTGAAAGATATAGAGCCATGTTCAGATTAAGAGATATTGGTACTGATGCGGCATGCCTAGCATTAGCTACCGGGTTCAACGATCCAAGTGCTTTATTCAAACATGAAGTCGCATATGTATTTGGACAATTGTCCAATCCAGTAACTGTCCCATCTTTGATCAAGGTGTTGAAAAATGAAAGAGAAGCAGGCATGGTCAGACACGAAGCTGCTGAAGCCTTAGGATCTATTGCCACTGATGAATGTTTACCTATTTTACAATCTTTCTTGAATGATAAAGAGGCTGTGGTCAGAGACTCTGCAATTGTTGCTTTGGATATGTATGAATATGAAAATTCAAATGAACTAGAATATGCCCTTGTAAATTAGAAAACTTATATGTATATATCATTTTAAATATTAGTATTCAATTGTTTGTCTTGAAACGGATCCACAGTCAACGCAAGTATAAAACATAGAGGCACCTTTATCAGCACTCCGCAATTGTAGTATATAATATTGTATTTCTTTGTTATCACACTTGAACATTTTTCCCTAATTGTAACACCATCGTCTAATTCGTCTTTATTCAAACTTGTCTTCATTACAGATCTTGCCAACTTCAGTTTCGAAGGAATTGCATAATAGGAAATTCGTCACAACCTTCAACGTTGCAACATCTGTTCTTAGGATATAGCGCTGTACGTACATTCTATACTAGAATAAGAGTTATGAGAACATCCAATAAATTTTCGCATTACGTGCAATACATCAATGAACCAACTACAGAGATGCTATAGGTAATTTGTGTGAATCATATAATTGCCACTGTGTTGATAGGTATAGGGTGTATGGTAATACCCTGATAAGAGATACTGCAGTGTGATTTTTTTCAGTGTGATTGAATTCTATTCATGTGTTGTCCAATCCAAAGTTTGATATATTTGATGATGGATACTCACCAACTGCTGGAATGCAACCAGGATCAAACACTGCTAGGATCCAGCAGTGTTTTATAATTGCAAACAAAATCAGCATTCTCAATTCTGCCCTCAGAGTTCATCAAGGCATTAATCATATTTTGAGAAACCGTATTTTAATCATCAAATCAGCTTTTTTTCTTTGATAGTTATATTCATATGTCTTCTAACCTCCTAAACTTCACCTGTTTAGGAAATTAACAGGGTCAATCCTTCAAAGTGAACGCAGTAATGGTAGATCGTAAAATCTTTGTAATCTCAGATTGATTCGCGTGGAAGATTGAAGAAGAAACCAAAAAAAATTCTTCACTCAAAATAATTCGAACTCTTCAATACAACAAACCACTATAAGCACAATTCAATATGGCTACAGAACCACAGGGTATGCCAGATTTGTCCAATGCCATTGTTGCTCAAGACGAAATGGGTAGACCTTTTATTATAGTTAGAGACCAGGGTAAAAAACAGAGAAAACATGGTATTGAAGCAACAAAATCACACATCTTGGCAGCAAGATCAGTTGCCTCCATTGTGAAAACTTCATTAGGTCCAAGGGGTCTTGATAAGATCTTGATAAGTCAAGATGGTGACATTACTATAACTAATGACGGTGCTACAATTTTATCACAAATGGATTTAGATAATCAAATTGCGAAATTATTAGTTGAATTATCTCGATCCCAAGATGATGAAATTGGTGATGGAACTACTGGGGTTGTCGTCTTAGCTAGTGCATTATTAGATCAAGCATTGGAATTGATCGATAAAGGTATACATCCAATCAAAATTGCTAACGGATTTGATGAAGCTTGTAGAATCGCAGTTGAACAATTAAACAAAGTTGCTGATGAAATAATGATTGATGACAAAGAAAACCTTTTGAGAGCAGCAAAAACGTCACTTGGGTCCAAAGTTGTTTCTAAAGCACATGATCATTTTGCTCATATGGCAGTTGATGCAGTTATGGCAGTTGCGGATTTGAGAAGAAAGGATGTCGACTTTGAATTAATCAAAATGGAAAAAAGAGTAGGAGGCTCAATTGAAGATTCGTCTTTAATTAAAGGTGTATTGTTAGATAAAGACTTTTCACATCTTCAAATGCCCAAAGAAGTTAAAGATTGTAAAATTGCCATATTAACTTGTCCATTTGAACCACCAAAACCAAAAACTAAACATAAATTGGATATTTCAACAGTGGAAGAATTCAAGGTGTTACAAGAATATGAACAAAAGAAATTTCAAGAGATGATTGATTTAGTTAAACAGTCAGGTGCAAATGTTGTTGCATGTCAATGGGGTTTTGATGATGAGGCAAACCATTTGCTTTTAGCTAATGGCTTAAATGCTATCAGATGGATAGGTGGTTCTGAATTGGAATTATTGGCTATCGCGACAAATGGTCGTATTGTTCCAAGATTTGAAGATTTAAGTGCCGAAAAATTAGGTACTGCTGGTATTATAAGAGAATTAGAATTTGGTACAACAAAAGATCGTATGTTAATCATTGAAGATTGTTCCAACACCAAAGCCGTGACATGCTTTATCAGAGGCTCCAATGAAATGATAGTAAGTGAAGGTGTTAGAGCATTACATGATTCACTCTGTGTTGTACGTAATTTGGTAAGAGACGGCAGAGTTGTGTATGGTGGTGGTGCTGCTGAAATAACATGTTCTTTAGCAGTTTCAGAAGCTGCCGATAGACAAAAGGGAATAGACCAATACGCATTCAGAGCATTTGCTAGTGCATTAGACACAATTCCAATGACATTAGCTGAAAATTCAGGGTTAGATCCAATTGAAACTTTATCATCTTTGAAAGCTAAACAAGTCAACGAAAAGAATTCACACTTAGGTGTAGATTGCCTTGGTAATGGTACTAGTAATATGAAAAACTTGTTTGTTATAGATCCATTAATTGGTAAACAACAACAATTATTATTAGCCACACAGTTAACTAGAATGATCTTAAAGATAAATGATGTTATCATAAGTGGAAAAGATGATTACTAAATGTTTGGTTTATGTTTATACGCGTGTGTCACATTAATTACAAGTGTAAAGTAAGAACAGTTAAAGGGGTTCATCAGTCAATGTAGATATTGTTAAGTCGTGCGTGTTGTTCAATAACGACAACAATCTGGAACAACGAATTCTTCAACAAAAAAAGGAGGTCAGAGTGGAATCTTGATTGATTGAGTTCAAGACCAATTGATATCCACCACAATCTCCATCAATTAGTACTTTTTGTTTATCAGTCAATTAATTAGCTCTAAATATTTTCATCTTAACTATTTTTCGCAATTCCGTCCTAAAAGAGACACACATTCATCATGAGTATGGGAACACCAGCAGTTGTCATGGACAACGGTACTGGTTTAACAAAATTAGGATTTGCCGGAAATGATTCACCATCATTTGTGTTTCCTACTGCAATTGCAATATCGTCCATATCTTCAAAAGCAACAAAAGGTGCACGTTCCACGAATTTGGCATCCAAAAGAGGTTTGGAAGATTTAGATTTTTATATTGGAGATGAAGCACTAGATGCAGCAAGTGGATCACAATATGGATTACACTATCCTATAAAACATGGACAGATTGAAGATTGGGATCAAATGGAAAGATTTTGGGAAAGTTCAATATTCAAGTATTTGAGATGCGAACCTGAAGATCACTATTTCTTATTAACTGAACCACCATTGAATCCTCCTGAAAATCGTGAAAGCACTGCCGAAATCATGTTTGAAAGTTTTAACTGTGCAGGGTTATATATTGCAGTGCAAGCTGTATTAGCATTGGCAGCGTCATGGACATCGCCTAGGGTTCAAGATAGATCATTGAGTGGTACTGTTATCGACTCAGGTGACGGTGTCACTCACGTTATTCCAGTTGCTGAAGGCTATGTAATTGGTGCTGCAATTAAAAATATCCCGTTAGCTGGAAGAGATATTACATTATTCATTCAACAACTTTTGAGAGACAGAGGTGAAGCAGATACAAGTTTACAAACTGCTGAAAAGATAAAACAACAATTTTGTTATGTATGTCCCGACATTGTTCAAGAATTCAGTAGATTTGATCAATATCCACAAGAAAAGTTTGCTCAATATATTGTCGAATATACTGACAAAAATAAAACGAATGTTGTTGATGTTGGTTATGAGAGGTTTTTAGCACCTGAAATGTTTTTCAACCCGGAGATCTGCTCTTCAGATTACTTGACCCCGTTACCTACTGTGGTTGACCAAGTTATCCAATCATCTCCAATTGACGTGCGTAAGAAGTTGTACAAGAATATTGTTTTATCAGGTGGATCCACCATGTTTAAAGATTTCGGAAAAAGATTACAAAGAGATTTGAAATCAATAGTCAACGAAAGAGTCGGATTAAGTGAGAGATTGAGTGGTGTACAAAGTAGTGGTGTCGAAGTCCAGGTTATATCACACAAGAAACAAAGAAATGCTGTTTGGTTTGGAGGTTCACTTTTGGCACAGACTTCTGAATTCAAGAGTTATTGCTACACAAAGAGTGATTATGATGAATATGGACCAAGCATTGTTAGAAACTTTTCATTATTCTCAGTTCCATAAATATAAATAGTTCTGCATCTGTATAAACGTAAAATGTTGTTCGTTGAATATGGCAAGTAGTGTAAGTCTGTTCAACTAATAAATTGCAATGCAAAAACGATATTGATTTTGATTCTAATAGTGACAAACAAATCTTCAAGTATTCAACACTTACAACTTATACTCGACACATATTATGTCAGCATCCACATCTACTCAATTACGAGTGGTGGATGGTATTGCATTACAAGAAATATTTAAAGGACTTACATCTAATACTGAAGAAGAAAGATCTAGGTATGCTCAGGAATTACATAATTATTTATCATCAATTGCCAGAGATTTATCATCTGAACAGTTCAATAGATATAACAATGATATAAATAAGACAATATTTGATTTACTACACGGTGAGAAAACAGCAGAGATTTTGGGTGGAATTGCTGCGTTGAATGCATTGATTGAATTTGATTCTGGTGTTGGAAAAGAAAATGCTAGTAAAACAGCTAGATTCTCTAACTATCTTGGATCTTTGATCTTAAGTAATGACCTAGTCATTATGAAACAAGCTACGAGGACGTTGGGAAAATTGGCAACATTGGGGGGCAATCTAACTGGAGATTTTGTAGATTACGAAGCCAAGAGAGCCATTGAATGGTTACAAAGTGACAACAAACAGCATGAAAATCGAAGACATGCTGCAATTTTAATTATAACTGCATTGGCAGACAATGCCCCGACATTATTGTACCCTTTGATAAATCAAATTTTGGAGAATCTTTGGTCTCCGTTGAGAGACCATAAGATTATGATAAGAACAGATGCAGCTATTGCTTTGCAGAAGTGTATGCATATAATATATGACCGGGATGTAAATGCTCGAATTTTTTGGATCAAAAAGTTAATTGAACTGGCTTCCAAATTGCTAAATGAAAATGATGTATCTGAAAATAATGATACTAATAGTTCGTATAACTTGATACCTACAAGCTCTCAATCCAGTGAGAATATACATGGGTCATTGCTTGTCTATAGAGAATTGTTGAGGTATCACAAGAATTCTTTTATTGTTTCAAGGTTTGAACAAATGTATGAAAATACTATATTATACAAACATCATAAATTGGCTATTATAAGGCAGGAGTTGACAAATATCTTCCCGCATTTGTGCAAGGTCAACACCGAGTTGTTTGTGGAGAAATATTTGCATAGAACGTTATATTATTATTTATCACAATTGAAGAAATACAAGGGCCAGCATAATGAAACAGCTAACGCTGACAAGAGTGCAATTTTTAGAAGCATAGGATTAATTGCATTAGAAGTTGGAAATCAGATGGCGACATACTTAGATGCGATTTTGGATAATATAAGAGAGGGATTGTCTTACTCTACAAATTCGGGAGTTCAGCTGATACTTGCCAATGCGGCATCGAATGAGAATCCCAATATTAACACAGCTAATATCGCATCATTGATTTCAGGATCAAAATATACTGCAAGTAGAAAAGAAACAGAACCTGCAATTTTTGACTGTATAGGAAAGTTATCAATTGCTGTAGGACCGGCACTTACAAAGCATTTACAGAGGGATATATTGGACATGATGTTTGCTAATTGTTCATTATCCAAACATATGGAAGATGTTTTACAAACACTAATTACAAACATACCTACCTTAACCAATCTTATCAATGAGAAGTTATTGAACTTGCTCAGCTTGGTATTATCAGGTAAAGGATTTCAACCACCAGGTTCACCGTATGGTACTATCAAAGTTGATGCATTACTAGCGAGAGACTGTCGATTGATTATGATATCTCGAGATACTGGTATTAGTATAAACAACATTCTTGCGAACCAGGAACACTACGATAGATTAGATAGCAGGATCTTGATTCAGGCATTGGAAATGTTGGCATTTTTCAAATTCGAGAACTATCAGTTGAATGAGTTTGTGAGATATTGTACTATATCTTACCTTGAGCACAATAATCCAAAAGTGCGGCTTACTGCTACAGTCACATCATGTGAAATATTTGTGAAAGATCCGATTTGTCAACAAGTGAGTGTAAATGCATTAAATGCAGTTAATGAAGTTTTGGGGAAATTGCTATCTATATCGATTACTGATCCGACACCAGAAATCAGGGTAGCAGGTTTGAATTGTTTAGCAAGCGGTGGAAGTTTTGATCCACAATTATCTCAAGCTGATAACGTAAGGTTATTGTTCATTGCATTAAATGATGAAATATTTAGTGTACGAAAAGTGGCTATCAAGATACTAGGTAGATTATCCTCCATTAATCCAGCGTATATTGTACCATCATTAAGAAAAACTCTTATACAACTTTTATCTAAATTAGAATATTCTACCACCAATAGAAAGAAAGAAGAAAGTGCCATATTATTATCACTACTTATCAGCAATTCCAAAGAATTAACCAGACCATACGTCAAACCAATAGTCGAGGCATTGTTACCGAAAGCTAAAGATTTAAGTTCTTCGGTAGCTTCAAGTGCAATCAAATGTTTGGGAGAATTAGCAGTTGTTGGCGCAGAAGATTTGAAACCTTTCATTCCTAGTCTAATGCCTTTGATTTTGGACACTTTTCAAGACCAAAGCTCATCATACAAGAGAGATGCAGCATTGAAAACATTGGGTCAGTTGTCTTCATCTTCTGGTTATGTAATTCAACCACTACTTGATTACCCACAATTGTTGGGCATGCTCGTAGCAATATTGAAACTGGAAACTTCACCTCAGATAAGAAGAGAAACAGTTAGATTATTGGGTATATTGGGTGCACTTGATCCTTATAAACATAGGGAAGTGGAACAGAATTCAAAAAATATACCCGCAGAACAAAATGCACCTCCGGTAGACGTTGCTTTGTTGATGCAAGGAATGTCACCTTCAAATGAAGAATATTATCCGACTGTCGCAATCACTAACTTAATGAAGATTTTGAAAGATCCATCACTTAGTATACATCATACGAAAGTTATTCAAGCCATAATGTACATTTTTCAAACTTTGGGTTTGCGATGTGTTTCTTTTTTACCACAAATAATACCTGGTATTATTAATGTTATGCACACTTGTCAACAATCGATGCTTAAATTTTACTTTCAACAAATGGGCGATATAATACTAATTGTCAAACAGCATATTAGGCCATTCTTGGACGATATTTTTGCGGCAATCAAAGAGTTCTTTCATATAAACTCACAATTGAATATTCAAGTTACAATAATCAATGTCATTCAATCTGTATCTAGGGCCTTAGATGGAGAATTCAAAATGTATTTACCTGATGTATTGACATTATTAGTTGGAGTATTTGAAGAGGATAAATCAGCCAAGAGACTACCTTCATTACATGTTTTGAAAAGTTTTGTTGTATTTGGAAGTAATATTGAAGAGTTTGTTGATATCATTGTTCCTACGGTTGTTAAAATGTTTGAAACTGGTCCAGTTGAATTAAGAAGAGCATCGATTGAAACTATTGGCAGATTATCTAAGAATGTTATGTTGAATGATATGTCATCAAGAATTATACATCCAATTTTAAGAGTGCTCACTCTGGGTTGCGTGGAACTAAAGGAGCCATCTATCAATACCTTGAGTTATTTGTTGATTCAATTAGGGGCTGAATTTACTGTTTTCATTCCACTAATCAAAAAGACATTGTTGCATAGAAATATACATGCTGCTAAATTTGAGCAATTGGTTGGAAAACTTGTGAGTGGCGATCCACTACCGCTCCATTTGGATATCTATAAGGATTACGATCATAGTCATTACGATATTGCTGATTCAGATATGCCATCGAAGAAATTACCAGTCAACCAGGCTGCGTTGAAAGCTGCATGGGATGCAAGTCAACGTAGAACTAAAGAAGATTGGCAGGAATGGATTGGTAGATTAAGTAAAGAATTATTATTACAAAGTCCATCTCATGCTATCAGAGCTTGTGCTGGATTAGCTTCAGATTATTATCCATTAGCTAAAGATCTCTTCAATGCTAGTTTTGCAAGTTGTTGGAGTGAATTATATTCTCAACATAAAGAAGAGTTAGTTCAATCATTTTGTATTTCACTTTCATCACCTAGTAATCCACCTGAAATTCATCAAATTATATTAAATTTAGCGGAATTCATGGAACATGATGACAAAGCTTTACCAATTGCAATAACTACGTTAGGTCAATATGCCCAACGTTGTCATGCTTTTGCCAAAGCTTTGCATTATAAGGAGTTGGAATTTTATGAAGAGCCCACTACACCTACTATTGAATCATTAATCAGCATTAATAATCAGTTACAACAATCCGATGCTGCCATTGGTATTTTGAAGCATGCACAACTACATCACGATCTTCAATTGAAAGAAACTTGGTATGAGAAATTACAACGTTGGGATGATGCATTGAAAGCTTATAATGAGAGAGAAAAAGTTGAACCAAATAACATGGAAATTACAATGGGTAAAATGAGATGTTTACATGCTTTGGGAGAATGGGAGCAACTTTTTGAATTAGCACGTAGTAAGTGGGATAACTCTTCTACTGACATTAAAAGAAGCGTTGCACCACTTGCTGCAGCTGCAGCTTGGGGCTTAGGGCAATGGGATAGAATGGATTCTTGTATTAAAGTTATGAAAGCAGCATCTCCTGATAAAGCATTTTTCAATGCTATTTTGAGTCTCCATAGAAATAACTTTGAAAACGCGTCTGACTATATTTTGAAAGCTAGAGATTTATTAGTTACTGAAATAACAGCATTGGTTAGTGAAAGTTACAATAGAGCTTATGGGGTTGTTGTTAGAGTCCAGATGTTGGCAGAATTGGAGGAAATTATTAAATACAAATGTTTGCCTAAGGGTTCTGAGAAGAGAGCTATCATGCGTAAAACCTGGAATACTAGATTATTAGGTTGTCAAAGAAATGTTGATATCTGGCAAAGAATGTTGAAAGTTCGTGCGCTTGTTATTAAACCTAAGCAAGACATGGACATGTGGATTAAATTTGCAAATCTTTGTAGAAAGTCAGGAAGATTGAATTTAGCTGAAAAATCAT
Organism: Nematodospora valgi; assembly: GCA_030565165.1. NCBI lineage: Eukaryota > Fungi > Ascomycota > Pichiomycetes > Serinales > Debaryomycetaceae > Nematodospora > Nematodospora valgi. The sequence continues at coordinate 494,584 of JAJMBF010000005.1, forward strand.
TGAACTTATTACTAGAGGAAGGTTCACCAGAAAACCCATCAAGAGCTCCACCACAAGTTGTTTATGCTCAATTAAAATATATGTGGGCAAAGGGCCAAAGACCGGAAGCGTTACGTCACTTAGTTGACTTCACTACTAGGATGTCGCAGGATCTTGGCTTAAATCCAAACGATTTAATTACTCAACCCTTGCCATCAGAAGGGCCAGGTATTCCAAAACATGTTCAAGAGTACACCAGATTATTGGCTCGCTGCTTCTTGAAACAAGGTGAATGGCAGATTGCTTTAAATAGTAATTGGAGATCGGAAACTTCAGAAATTATATTAGGGGCATATTTATTAGCTACACATTTTGATAATAAATGGTATAAGGCATGGCATAACTGGGCTCTTGCAAATTTTGAGGTGATTTCTTTATATACTAGTCAAAGTACTGCTGATACTAATAAGATTGAAGTAGTTGACGAAAATGAAAGTCATGTAAATGGCCGAGATGATCAACATCATCAATCACAGAAACAGCCACAACAACTAAGTCAAGCTAATATAATACCTATTGAGGCTGTTCAAAGGCATGTAATTCCCTCGATCAAAGGCTTCTTCCATTCAATTGCGTTGTCTACCTCAAATTCACTTCAAGATATGTTAAGATTACTTACTTTATGGTTCAAGTTTGGAGGGATCCCCGATGCTGCACAAGCAATGACTGAAGGCTTCAATATGGTTAAGATTGATAACTGGCTAGAAGTTGTTCCGCAGCTAATTTCTCGTATTCATCAACCAAATCAAATTGTGAGTAGATCATTATTTGGGTTATTAGCTGATTTGGGTAAAGCACATCCTCAAGCTTTGGTTTATCCACTAGCTGTTGCCATAACCTCAGAATCAGCAAGTCGTAAAAAGGCAGCTCAATCAATTATTGAAAAGATGAGATTGCATTCAGCTAGTTTGGTCGATCAATCAGAATTAGTAAGTAGAGAATTGATTAGGGTTGCTGTGCTTTGGCATGAACAGTGGTATGAAGGACTAGAAGATGCTTCTAGATTATTTTTTGGTGAACACAACACAGATAAAATGTATGAAGTTTTGGAACCACTTCATCAAATGTTGCAAAAAGGACCTGAAACAATGAGAGAGCAAATATTTGCTAATGCATTTGGCAGAGAGTTAGCTGATGCGTTTGAGTGGGTTTTGAATTTCAGAAGAAGTAAAGATGCCACCAATTTAAATCAAGCTTGGGATATTTACTATAATGTTTTCAGAAGAATTACTAGACAGTTACCACAATTAGTTAGTCTTGAATTACAGTTTGTGTCACCTAACTTGGAAAAAGCATATGATTTAGAATTAGCTGTGCCTGGTACTTATGAAGCTGGCAAACCTGTGATTAGAATAGTTAGATTTGATCCAACATTTTCAGTAATCTCGTCAAAACAAAGACCGAGAAAATTGTCTTGTAAAGGAAGTGACGGTAAAGATTATCAATATGCATTAAAGGGACATGAAGATATCAGACAAGATAATCTAGTTATGCAATTATTTGGATTGGTTAATACATTATTAGTGAATGATCCTGAGTGCTTTAAAAGACATTTGGATATTCAACAATATCCTGCAATTCCTTTATCGCCAAAAGTTGGTTTACTTGGTTGGGTTCCAAATAGTGACACATTCCATGTATTGATTAAAGGATATAGAGAATCAAGAAGTATTATGTTGAACATTGAGCACAGACTATTGTTACAAATGGCTCCAGATTATGATATTTTGACGTTGTTACAGAAAGTTGAGGTATTTACAAGTGCTTTGGATAACACTCGCGGCCAAGATTTATATAAAGTATTATGGCTCAAATCTAAGAGTTCTGAAGCATGGTTAGATCGTCGTACTACTTATACTAGATCATTAGCTGTCATGTCAATGGTAGGTTATATATTAGGGTTAGGTGATAGACATCCATCGAATTTGATGTTGGATAGAATTACGGGCAAAGTTATTCATATCGATTTTGGTGATTGTTTTGAAGCAGCCATATTGAGAGAGAAATATCCTGAGAAAGTTCCGTTTAGATTGACCAGAATGTTGAACTACGCAATGGAGGTTAGCGGAATTGAAGGGTCGTTTAGAATAACATGCGAGCATGTAATGAGAGTTCTTCGTGATAACAAGGAGTCGTTGATGGCTATATTGGAAGCATTTGCCTATGACCCATTGATTAATTGGGGTTTTGATTTCCCCACTAAAGCAGTTGCTGAAGCTACCGGCATTAGAGTACCTCAAGTAAACACAGCAGAATTATTAAGAAGAGGGCAAATTGATGAACAAGAAGCTGCAAAACTACAGAAACAGAACGAATTAGAAATCAGAAATGCAAGAGCTGCATTGGTGTTGAAAAGAATTACAGATAAGTTGACCGGAAATGATATAAAAAGATTGAGAGGATTGGATGTTCCTGCTCAAGTTGATAAATTGATCCAGCAAGCTACAAGTGTTGAGAATTTATGTCAACATTACATCGGTTGGTGTTCATTTTGGTAAAAATCATGTATACTTCTGAATAATAAATATAAAAGTTGATCATAATTCATGCAATTTTTTTGGAAACATTTGTAAACCCACAGCCCTTTATAGAAACAGTCATGAAATTGCCATCATCATCAAATTCTTCGTCATTAACTTTCAAGAATGCTTCAATGCCAAACAAAGATTTGATATCTCTCAAGTTGTGTATAAAACTTTCGTCAATTTCATCTTTATGGATCATAATTCTACCAATATCTTCCTTTCCAACAGTCATATAAACAAGACACAACAATATTTGAAATCTTCCTACTACACCACTTTTGGTGATTTCATCCAATAGTTGATATGCAGTCAATTCTCCCAACTCCTCGGGCAATGAAGTTGGTTGTCCTACATTTTCAGCGACTATTCTCCAACCACGTTTGGATTCGGCGACCAATGTAATCCCAAATCCCGGTGATTTGCCTGAATTTTCACCTTTCCATACATCAGCAGTTATATTCACTTCACAGTCAGTATTTTTCAACACTGCTCTGGATGACTCGATCATTCTATTCACGATGGAAGGAGAAACACGAGTACAATAAGCAACGCCACGTATTGCGGAAAATTTAGGTATATCCAATGCATGTATTGTTAATGGTTGAGATATCAACGAATCACACACTAAATGAATCTCACCTCCACCTAGCGGTGGTGATCCTCTCTTCAAAATATGTAAACCTATCTCTCTCACTCCGAATTTTTCCATGATTGGCAAAAGACCCCATTTAATAGCATCGACTCCGTTGTCGTTCTTGTTGTTGGAATTTGTCAATCCTTTGAAGACAATATTGAATTTCTTTTTGGAAAAGGGAGCTAAGAATAACATAGGTTCGATGAAGTATCCCACGCTTTTGGTCATGGGGCAGTTGTGAGTTAATTCTCCACCTATTACAATTCCAGGTCTGTATATCACCGTAGTACCGGTATACGATATTTCAATATGTGATCCATTCGTAACCGATTCCATCAATCTAAGGAATGATACTTCATGATCTTGTAAACCTGGATTCATATCCTGTGATCTTATTTTGGTTATTTTAATGGGTTTTCCCGATAGCGTGGAAAGAATCAACCTCAACCTGAAGTTTCTATGCCCTTCAAAAGTAATTACATTGCTTTTCCCGGACATGATAATGGAATGGGAGATATGCCAGACGTTTGTAGATGTAGATGTATATAATGCAAGTATGGATGGTATGAAATAAAGTAATTTTTTTGGTGAAGCTCATCGATTTTATTAACAAAGAGTGCAGAGCCCGGAGCTACCAACTGTACATCCTTTCCAATTTGAACAATTTGCACGTCGAAAGCAAAACACACAACAAAAAACTTACAACCGAACTTAAACCTGTTACTTAATTGAAGTATATCTTTATCGTCTAATGGCCAGTCCACAGGATCAGCCAAGTTTGAAAAGATTGGCATCTGACATATCACATGAGCACAATGGGGATGGTAAGAGGGTAAAGGTCGAGAATGATGGAGTCGAACAAATAGATTCTGAGTTGAACAATTCAATAGGCTTACTACAAAATGAAGGTGTTCCAAGCAACACCAATAATAACAATGCATCAGCAGAAGTACCGTCCAACACAACTGTGAAATATCAGTACGATCAGCAAGACACCTCCAAATTGAATGACGCGATAGCAGCAGCAGGTGTAGATATTCAACAGGAGGAGGAGCTATTGTTTCAACAGCAATTAAATAGGAAATCAGATGGTATGTCTAATGATTTGAAACAGGTGATACGAGCTTCGAAACCCCCGCCATTTTTGAACAATTACCATTTGGCCTCATTTATGGCCAAAATAGCTAAAGAAAATGGGATACATCAAAATTTCTTGGAGGATGGGGAGACGTTGGATTTGGTTTCTGCTGCTTGCGAAAACTGGATATCCCATATTGCGAGTAAAACAATCATATTGTCACGTCACAGAAGAAGAGGGATACCGAATATAAATAAGAAATCAGGTGGTAGTGCCTCTATTCCAAGATCAGAGATATCGAAAGAATTGAAGAACCTAGCCATCAAGCAAAAAGAGTTGGAAGAAAAGAGAGTAAGCAAGAGAATAATATTAGGATTAGAGAAAAGTGCGAACGATTCTACTGCAGAAGGAAGTGAAGATGGTAGAGCTGGTGCCGAGGAGACATTGCATAGAGCCGCAAATGCAACAGCAGCTATGATGACAATGAACCCAAGAAAGAAGTATTCTTGGATGACCTCAAGTACAGCCGGCGGTGGGGATGTAGGAAAAGGGGGCAAGGGAAGTGAAAGTGTAGGCAAGAGCAAACAGAGTCCAATAATATCAGTGAGAGGGGACAACGGACTTCGTTTCAGAGAAATCAGATCTGGTAATTCCATCGTGATGAAGGATATATTAGGTGCGATTGAAGATGAGAAAAAGGGGACAAGAAACGCTGTAATCAAGGGATATGCTAAACTTAAAGACTAACAATGTATGAATAATGAACTTGTAAAGTGTCTGTATTAATATATAATCCAGTAGTGAGGTTTCTCTATTCGATAGTAATTGATGGTTGATGGATAATTCCATTGACAGCGCGTAGTTTTGTTTGTTTACATTCAGAAGAAAACATCATGTATCAAAACAAATACTGGTAAAGACCAGAAACGAACAACAACGGCTTCTTGATTGTTCTAGTGGACAATACAATTATTATGGACTTTACTCTATCATCCTACTTCAATGCATTTGATGTGGGGAAGGACTATGAAGTTGAGTTTTCAGATATCAATTCAAAATTGGAAACAGTGACAGATTCACTTGCAAATAACCCGGAATCCTTGAATGATAATCAAGACCTATTTGAAGACGTGATAGAGTTAACCCATGGCTTCAAATCACTACACACGAAACAACAGCAGCAAGTGGCGTATTTGATAACCTCATCATTCAATACTATTGGAATGCAGGTTTTTAATGTCGTTGAAAAGGGAGATTTTTTGAGTTCATTAGATCAGATTAAATTATTATTGGAGAAGTATGGATACTTGATGTTTGTACTATTGAAATTTTTGGGTAAGGAAGACTTCTCAGTAATTGGTGGAGCAAGATCTCAAAAATCTGTTCCTCGTGAAATACAAGCCAAATGGAAATCTAACTGTACAGAAGTTGAAAATAGTCTCATGGCAATAACGACTGTTTTGAAAATTGATCTTATGAAAATATTTGTAACAACTCCCGAAAGAGATGCATATATTGAATTGTTTTCAAGACCTATAATAAATCTCATGGAGAGTCCAGAGAGAATGAAAATACAGGGAATAAAATTAATGATATTTAATGTATTATCAATAGCTGTTAAGAACCATGGGCACGGGACAATGATCCAACATTCTATCATCCAATGTCTCACTTATTATGCACATTTACCTCAGTACATGGCTGCTCTACTACATACAATGTCGGCCAAATATGACTATATGACGTTAACCGAAGAAGTGTTACGAGAAATTTCTCAGACGCATTTCAATTCAAATGATACCAATGGTCCAAAAGCGGTTTCTGAATTTTTGATTAAACTTTCTGAGTTGAGTCCAAAGTTAATCTTAAGACAAATGACTAGCATATCACAATTGTTAGATAATAGTAATCAAACTTTGAGATGTTCAGTGGTTGAAACATGTGGAAATATCGTAGTCGATATCCTTAAGAATTTGAACTCTACAACTGAGGTTGAAGATGAAGATACTCATCATTACGATCAACAAGTTGTCAAATTATTAGACTTATTAGAGGAAAGATTTTTGGATCAAAATCCATATGTACGTACTAAGGCATTCCAGGCAATAACTAAAGTTTCTGATCTAAAGATAAAGTTGGCTGAAAGAAGACAGAAAATGATGATGCTTGCAGTTCGAAGTTTGGATGATAAAAGCACCTTAGTAAGACGAAATACAATAAAGTTAATGTCAAAGTTGATTTTAAATCACCCGTTTCAAGGTCCTCATGGCACTCAATTAAATTATACTTTTTGGAAAGAAAGGTTGGAAGAAGCTGAAGGTGAATTAATGAAATACATACCAGTATCAAGTATCAATACCCAAGAGGTTGATAAGGATGAGGAAGCTGGTGATAAAGCTGATAAATCCGAAGATTCTGCAGATGATATGGATGTAGATGAAAAAGATGAAATGGAGATGGAAGAAGAGCATGAAGAAGAAGAAGTGACACATGAAACCTCAATACTAGATCAAGATTTACCTGATAGAGCAGTATTAGCAAGAGCTAAGTTGAAGGTCAACTACTATAAAGATGCAGTTGATTTCATAGAAGCAGTTCAACATGGGACAGATGTTGTATCTAAATTGTTGTTTTCTAAAAACAGAAATGAAGCAATTGATTCGATGGATTTCCTTGTTCTTGCTGATGCATATGGTATTGAATCTGCACAGATTGGTATAAGAAAAATGCTACATCTAGTTTGGATGAAAGGATCCTCAGATGAAGGTAAATCAGTCCCATCTCATTTAATGGATTGTTACAAAACATTATTTTTAACTGCACCTGAGGGTAGTCGAGTTGAAAAAGCTGCCTATATTAGTAAGAATTTGATTGGTTTAACCAATGAAGCTTCAGTTGCTGATTTGGCATCTTTGGAAAAATTGTTAGGGTTAATGTATGCAGCCTTATTGATTAATAGTGAAGTTATCAGATTATTATGGCAAATCTATAGCATGGATGTTGAAGAAAATGACGATGTGACGAGAAAACGAAGAGGTGCTGTAATTATATTAGGAATGCTTGCACTTGAAGATAATGAAATTATTGTTAGAGGATTTGATTCGTTATTGAATGTTGGTTTGGGTGAGAAAGGCAAGAATGATCTAGTATTGTGTCGCTATACTTGTGTTGCCTTACAAAGAATTATACCTGTAAGTAAAAAAAGACTTACTCAACCAACTGTCATATCTCGAGAGGATGAAGCGATGGCTAAGATGAAAACAATTTTGGTAAATTACGACGAGAGACAAGAGTGGTATTCTCTTGCGGAACAAGCAATTGGTGCCATATATCAAGCATCTTCAAAACCAGAACAGGTATGTTCTGATATTATTAAAGCCAAGACATCCTCAGTCTTTAAAGGAGAATCATCGTCTAATGAAAACCAAGCTATTGCATTGTCACAATTACTCTTCATTTTGGGGCATGTTGCCATAAAAACAATTGTATATCTTGAAAAACTTGAGGGACAGTTCAAGAAAAAGAAACATGAAGCCGAGTCCAAAAGTGGGTCGAACAAAGACAATGAAGCCGAAGAGGCCGAAAACGAATTAGAAATGATTGGTGGTACTTCTGAAGATGATTTTGCAGATGCAGTGATTCATGTTAAAGAAAGAGAATTGTTGTATGGGGATTATTCTTTATTGGCAAGATTTGGTCCATTGGTAAGAGAGATTTGCTCCAACCGTAAGAAATATAATGATACTTCTTTACAAAGATCTGCTGTCTTGTGTATGGTCAAGTTAATGTGTGTCTCGTCGATTTACTGTGATGAAAATTTACCTTTACTATTAAGGATAATGGAAAAATCAGACGATCCCATAATAAGATGCAACTGTGTGTTGGGCCTTGGTGACATGGCTGTTTGTTTTAATAATTTGGTTGATGAGAATACTGATTTCATATATCGTCGTCTTACTGATAAAAGTATTATGGTGCAGAGAACATGTTTGATGACTGTGACTTTTTTGATATTGGCCGGTCAAGTGAAAGTTAAAGGGCAATTGTCATCAATGGCCAAATGTCTTGAAAATCCAGATCAAGGAATAAGTGACATGTGCCGATTGTTCTTTGCTGAACTAGCCACAAAAGACAATGCAATTTACAATGGTTTTATTGATATTTTCAGTGGATTATCGAACGACGACACTCTATCCAAAGATGCAATGAAGAGAATCATCAAGTTCCTTTTGTCATTTATTGATAAAGAGAAGCATCAGAAGCAATTGGCTGATAAATTGTTGGCTAGATTGCTCAAGTGCCAATCAGAAGAGCAATGGAATGATGTTGCTTTCGTTCTAACCACCATTCCATATAAAAATGACAGCATTACTGCTGCGTTGGAGGATGGCTATAAGTTAGTGCTGGCTAAATAGTAGCTCTGTAGTATACTTATATACATATAAGTATATAAATGGTGATGAGCAAATCTACCTCTCTTATCTCTATCGATGATATTACTATTTAGGGGTGCAAGTTGAAATTACAAATTCCAAACAAATTCCAAACAAAAAAATAAAATCACGAATGAGATCAGAACTCATCAATTGATATAGCTGTATCACCAAGAATCGCCTTCGACCAGGGTTAAGCGTAATCATGAAAGCGATGATTCAAAGTCAGATCAGTCAATTGCTGAACACTGTTGGTTTGGATGAGGCTAGTCTCAAAATATTGATTTGTACTTTATTGTCATTTCCATTTAGCATAGTATTCAAGAGATTACCTGACTCGAACTATACTTTGAAAAACTTGTACAATGTGGCAGTTTCTTTGTTTTACATATTTGGAATACTTGATTTGAGAGCAGGGTTGGGGACATTGTTTCTCTCGTCAATGGGGTCGTATTTCATCACGAGATACTTGAGAACTCCAAGTATGCCATGGGTAAATTTCTTGTTCCTTATGACACATATGGCATACAGTCATATCCACTTGCAATTCTTTGCAAATCATGATTCCACGGTTATAGATATTACAGGGGCTCAGATGATTCTTGTCATGAAGTTGAGTGCGTTTGGTTGGAATATATATGATGGGAAGCAACCAAAGGAGAGTTTGAGTGAGTATAACAGATCCAGAGCTATTTATAAGCATCCTAAGATCTTACCATACATTGGTTACGTTTTCTATTATGCTTCATTGACTACTGGTCCGGCTTTTGACTATGCCGATTATGACAAGTTTATTCATTCTACTTTGTTTGATGACGTTCCTGAAGACAAAAGACCAGGAAAGAGAAAGAGAAGAATTCCAAGAAGTGGGGTTCAAGCTTTCAAAAAGGTTTCACAGGGTTTCTTTTGGGCTGTTTTGTTGTTTCAAATCCCAAAATTGGTTACTTTAGATTATGTGTTTAGTCCAGCATTTCTTGAACATAACTTGATTTTCAGAGCACTTTATATGTGGGTTTTGGGTTTCACTTACAGGTTGAAATATTATGCCATTTGGACTATTGCAGAGGGTGCTTGCATTTTAAGTGGTCTTGGATATAATGGATATGATGCTGAAACTGGGATTTTTAAGTGGAATAGAGTTCAAAATATTGATCCTATTGCATTTGAGTTGGGCCAGAATGTCCATGCATGTTTGGAAGCATGGAATCAAAACACTAACAAGTGGTTAAAATATTATGTTTATTTGAGAGTAGCTAAACCCGGTAAGAAACCTGGGTTCAAGAGTACGATGTTTACATTTGCAACAAGTGCGTTTTGGCATGGTACTAGACCAGGGTATTATTTAACTTTCGTTGTGGGTGCATTATTACAAACAGTTGCAAAATTCTATAGAAGAAACTTTCGTCCTATATTTTTGGAAGCAGATGGAAAGACACCAAAACCTTCTAAGAAGATCTACGATATTATATGCTGGTTTAATACTCAAGTAGCATTTGGTTTTTTTGTTCAGCCTTTTGTCATTTTGAATTTTGGTAAATCTTTGCTTTGTTGGTCAACAGTCTATTATTGGTTGGTATGGGTCATTGGTCTTTCCTTCTTTGCATTTACGGGCCCATTTGCTAGACAAGTAAGTGGATTTTTCAAATCGTACCAACCAGTAGCTCTAGCTGCAAAACTTAGAGCTGCTAAAGAAAAAGAGATAGAAACGCAAGAACAAAAGCCAGTAGATCAAGAAAGGTTCAAATTGAACACTGAGGAAATAAACATTGTACACCAAGCAGTTGGAAGTCATTTGGAAAAGAATTATGATAGTCCTACTCTAGGTTTGCCATCTTTCGATGTATTACAAAAGGTCGATACCGAAGAATTAGACCAAGATATTAAGAACTTGAGCATTGCCTGGAACTCATTCAGAAGTCGTAGACATTCGGTAACTGATGATGATTTCGAGAGTTTGAGAGATGCGTATAAAAACTTCACCAATGAGATCAATGAGATTTTCCATAGTAAAAAACAAGAGTTCTTGAAAAATAAAACAGATAAACAAGAATGGTAGTAATATGGATGGATCTGATAAGTTAAGTTGAGATAGTTCCATGTGTGACTTCTGTGGTTTTTGTAGTTGTTTCGAGGGCCAGACAGCTAGAAACAGTAATTTTGAAGTGTCTATTGTGATTTTGAGTCAGTTGATGATGTATTGATGACGTTGTAGCACTAACGTCCTTGTTGTCCTGAGTAGGACCCAGCGAGCATCGAGCAATAGAGCAATCTCTATCTACATCATATGTACTGCAATCGTATCTATAACTCTAATTAAATGAGGTTTATTCAGATGGTTGCTCTGCGATGTGAACTAATTCACCAGACGCTATCAACGAAGAAGGCAAAAATTTCGTGTGGAAATATCACAGTGCCGAATCTTGATCTACAAAATCATACCACAACATCTCAGCCATTGACATCGACGAGCTCGAGACCCATTCCGAGCTACCCTTGTATATATAACTGACTATTAGTTTTCTCCCTATTTATTCTTTCCTACGCCCGATAGGCCCCATACGCTAAATGATTTTCAGATTCACTCGTGCAACCACAACAAGAACGTTTTTAAGATACAACTCCACAAATGTGAAATCCCCAACTGGTGTTGTCTTTATGAATATGGGAGGTCCCTCAAAGGTAGAGGAAACCTATGACTTCTTGTTGAGACTATTTTCCGATGGTGATTTGATTCCATTTGGAATTTTTCAAAAACCGTTGGGCAAATGGATTGCAAAGAGACGTGCACCAAAAATTGAAGAGCACTATAGGGAGATTGGTGGTGGCTCACCCATCAGAAAGTGGTCAGAATACCAATGTCGGAAGGTTTGTGATATTTTGGACAAAGCAAACCCAGAAACTGCCCCACATAAGCCTTATGTTGCATTTAGATATGCTAAACCACTAACCGAAGACACTTTGCTCGAAATGAAGAAGGATGGTGTAAAACGTGCTGTTGCTTTTTCTCAATATCCACAGTTTTCTTATTCGACCAGTGGTTCATCAATGAATGAGCTCTATAGACAAACCTTGATCCATGACCCTGAGAGATCTATTGAATGGAGTTTTATTGATAGATGGCCGCAACATCCTGGTTTCATCGATGCTTTTGCTTCAAATATCAAAGAGAAGATTGCCGAATTTCCACCAGAAGTAAGAGATGAAGTTGTACTATTATTCTCAGCACACTCATTACCTATGGATACTGTCAATTTGGGTGACTCGTATCCTGCTGAAGTTGCAGCTAGTGTCTATAAAATAATGGAAAAATTGGAGTTTTCTAATCCTTATCGTCTAGTCTGGCAATCTCAAGTCGGGCCAAAACCATGGTTAGGTGCCAAAACAGCTAAAATCATTGATAAATTGGAGAAAAGGGATAATATAAAGGGTATAATCTTAGTCCCGGTTGCTTTTACATCTGATCATATAGAGACTTTACATGAGTTAGATATTGAAATAATGGAAGATGCAACAAACCCTAAGAAGATTAAAAGAGCCGAATCATTGAATGGTAACGAAGTATTTATTAAAGGTTTAGCTGATTTAGTTAAAAATCATTTGCAAAGTGGTAAAAAATATTCCAAACAATTAGAGTTGGATTGTATTTTAGGAGGTGCTCAAGCTCAAGGAACTTTCAAAAATCCAAGTGAACTATTTGGTAAGAACCACTAAATTATTACAATATATAGGTTTATGCCCATATCTGAATATTTATACACTAGTCTGAATACTCATCATCCGGATCAAACAAATCCAAATTGAGACCCGCCGTAGGTTCTTCTTTCTTCTTCGTGCCTCCGTAATTATCAAATGAACTTCTACGTGACGAAGCTTCTTCATTACGTGTGAGTTTGAGATCTTCTTTATCATCTTCCATGACTTGATCTATATCTTTAACCATTACTTCCTTCTGTTCTTCTTCTGGGGGACCCAACTCGTTTCTTATTATTTCTTCTGCCTGTAATGAGCTCATGGCAAGCATACCACGTCTTAATGAATCTTCGGCTGGCCATATGTAGTTATTTGGATGGATTTGAAAGTTTAAATTTCCCACTGTGGCCGGAGCCTTAGTGAACTTAGCGAGTTTCATGGCATATTTCAATATTTCATCAACTTCAATAACTGGCGCTGATTTGTTCACTACTTTATTTGTAGGTAGTCTAGGAAGACCCTTCAATTCATTTCTAAACCTTATCATTTCTTTCAAAATGTGTTTACTCTGATCTTCCAATTTCTTGTTCTCTTTAGCTAATTTATCCACTTGATAGCTATACTCTCTATGTTTATTCAAATCCTCGATCATCTCCTTTAATATATCATTACATTCAATTATTTGTTCCACCTCCAGATGCAATTTCTCATCTTTAAAACTAGAGATATCACTAGAAAGCTCATTCAATAGATTTTCAAATTCATTCACTTTGCTGACTATAGGCAACTTTTCAAATTGCTCCAAATCATCTTTTGTCTTTATTTTAATTTTTATGTTACCATGAGTTGTAGGTAAGTTCCGTGACGGATTCAATGACGATGTGACATAGGGTGTTGATGGATTTGATGGCAATTGGTTGAGTCGTATCGATGATGATACTCGAGATACAGGGTTTGACCTAAATGGACTCTCTGCCTTTCTGTGAGGTAGCATTTGCTGAATAGTGGGTTTCAATGTTTATAGTTTTTTTTGGCGATCAACACTTTTCATCAATGGTAAGACGGCAAAACGTATTTGAAGATTCGGACTCAAAAGATGAACAGGAAGAAGTGAAACCTTGCATTAAGAAGAAGCAGTTCAGATTGCCTGTCATAGATCAACCAGAAGTTGTAGATCCCGATGATGAAGAAGACTACATGAAATTTGAAGTGGAGGAAGAACCGGTCGAAAGAAACAATTCGAAGATGGAAGAAGGCAAGAATAAACTAGATGAGTCGTTGTTTAACCTGAACACTAAATCTATTGGACTTGCCATTATGGAGAAAATGGGATTTAAAGTAGGTGACACATTGGGTGCTGGAACATTAAATGCAATTAAAGAACCAATACCAATATCCACAAGATTTAACAGACGAGGTTTGGGTGAAGTTAAGAACCACGAATATTCTATTGATAAAGTAGAAGCATTGAAGATTAAAATGTCAGATAACAGGAAACAATCTTTTGAGATCAAAGATTTAAGGAAAATCATGAAATTGTGTCTAGAATTGAGCGGAGAATATGCTAAATACCGTGAAAATGATCATGTCGAAGTGAACGAACTTTGGAGGCCGTATATCGTGGAATTGGAGGCTAAGAATAAACTAAAGAAGATCCAAACACAAGAGGAAAAGTCAAGAACCATTGCTTGTCGTATATCGATCGAGGATCAAATTGATGATCTAGACCATCGACTTTCTGAGTTACTTGAGTATTTGAGAGATAGTCATAATTATTGCTGGTATTGTGGTGAACAATTCAAAGATCAAGAAGATCTACTACAAAATTGTCCAGGAAAATTTCGTGACGTGCATTTAATTTAATACAATGAAGAACTTAAAATCTCTTCTCTATTTAATTTATTTGCAAGATATATTTCATTAATTTGTTTAGTTGAGAAGATTTCATTCCCGTCTAATCTGTGAGAGAGTTTGAATATTCCATCTTCATCCAATTTATCCAATCTTTCGTTGTTATAATCTGAAGCAAAATAGACCAATGGTGGTTTAAGTGATTTTTCATAATTGCCGCTTGCATTAGGTACGTAATTGACATCAATACCTTCGGCTTGCATACTACTTCCCCAACTGATTTTCATTCTGCAGTCATTTATAATGTAGCCATTTAAATACATTAAAGCAGTTTCTGCTGAGGATCGTAAATAAAATTTTATAAAACCTATTTGTAGATTGTTAGATATTCGACAATAAACTAAATCTCCAAAGGCTATAAAGTGATCCTCTAACTCTTTCTCTGTAACTTTGGAAGATAAACCTTTGATTATTAGACTAGTGTTGTTTGGATCTGTATATTGATTCAGCTCTGGTTGATGTTGAGGAATGTGAATATTATGATGATCTAATTTTGTTGGAGTTTGTTTTGTTGTTTGAGTATCAGATCCAGCGGCGATCCCCACCCTGATTGCTTTAGAACCGATCATAGCTCCCTGCATTTCTTTTAATGCCTTAGTCATAACATCAGCTGAACGAAACTTTACGAAACCAAATCCTTTACTCTTCTTTGTATTGTTATCCATAATCACTCTAGCTTGCTTGATTTGATTAGGATATTTCGAGTTAAATTTATTGAAAAGTACAGCTTCACTAACTTCCGGCGCTACATCACCAATAAATATTGAGAACTCGCCAACTGAACCACCACCACTACTACTAGAAATCTTACCCCCACTAGCATAATTCAACTTGAAGACTTTATTTGAATTCGGTACTTGTTGACCGTTTCTTTGAACGGCTAAATCAATAGACTCTTGATTTTCAAAAGTAACAAAACAATAACCAGGTTTCAGTGTGTTTATTCTATCTCTCATAAGCTTAACTTGGCTAGGCTTTTGAACTAATGAAGTCCACAATTTTTCTATAGTTTCTTCGGTCCAATTGGGTTCTAGATCACCCATCCACATTTGAAACTGTTTATCATTATAGCGAGATGTGCTATGTTGTTGATATAGATTCTGCCTAGCTTTATATGATGTATTAAATGATGATGAATTGTATGCTCTATATGGTTGCTTTCTATATGATGATTGTTGAGTGTTACTATATCTACTGAAGTTGCCTTTTTGAAAATTTTGCTTTGGCTGGTAATGATCTGACCCTTTCGGTCTATAACTTGATCCTTGATATGATGAAGCCATGAGGTCAATAATATTAGATGTATATACAGATCACAAATGATATCTCGTCTCATTGGATTTTTTCGCGATAGAATTTCTCCAATTTATCTCTGTTGATTTTAATCCACATATGTTCAAAGCATTCATCGATATCCATTCTATTAGTACTATCAACTTGAAGCAACCTTCTGATAAAGCTTTTTGCTGACTTGCTAACTTTATCGAATTGTGTTTTGTCAAAGTTTAAGTTTCCTTGACGTGATTTTTTAATTATACTTTCCTTCAGTTCAGAATAAAATGGTGAAATACCTGATAACAAGATATGACATATTACCCCTAACGACCAAGTATCACATTTGAAATCGTACGGTCTAATAGCCTTCTTACCTCCATCAGACCGAAATACTTCAGGTGCACTATATTCAATTGTTCCGACGCAAGTATTTGTTCTCTTTTGAGCATTAACAAGACGCTTGGCGATCCCAAAGTCGCATATGTAAATCTTAGAACGGGGTAGTGGAATTTCAAGTAAAATGTTATCGAGTTTCAAGTCTCGATGAACAATCAGCAAATTCTTGTGAAGGAATTGAAGAGCTTTCATGAGTTGGAAAATGATTAATATGGCCTCCTTTTCTGGCACTGCTCTCAAGTAGTTATCGTTGACAAGGTATGAAAACAAATCTCCACCGCATATCAAGTCTTGAAAAATGTATATATTAGAGTTTCTAATACATGCTTCATGAATCTTTATGATATTTGGCTGTTAATAGTTAGTAGTGTGCTATGTTGCAAAACTAAAATAAGAGTGAACGTACGTGATTGATCTTTCTTAGCAAGTTAGATTCGTGAGCTGTGATGTTACCATCATTGAAGTAAGTAGACTGAGAATTCTGTATAATCTTAACAGCAAATAACTTACGGGTGCCTAATTTGTTTGCTATATACACAGCTCCGAATGAACCAGATCCTATTAACGTATCTGTAATTTCCCAGTTCTCGATGGGATAAGTCAACCCACAGGAAGAAGCTGTATGCATACTAATAGTTTTAAATGTAATTAAAGCAGCTGTCTTTAACTCGATTGTATCATTATGGCCGAGAATCGCTGTTGAACCTTTACCCAATTCTTCACCATTATGAAGTATACCATTTCTTGAGCTATCGTTGATATAGACTATGGGAGTGGATTCGCTGTCAAATTGGATTGACCATATAGTACCGTGATGTAAGGAGATGGTATCGTTATCGATAATTAGATTACAACTTTTACTTCTTCCAATTTGAAGCACCTGTGGAATATACAATGGAATAGTGACCGATTCTATGCAATTCTCTCGTACATTGTCATTTATATAATTGGACTTAGTGAAAACACTAATTCCAGATCTATTCAATGGTTTTATCTCTAGCTTTCCAATCACTTCCATGATATTGTGTGGTGCTGTATTGTCTGATACTAAAGAAAGTTTTGCAGCCCTATACATAAGCAGAAAAAATGGCGAGCTAAGGCATAGTTGATTGTAGTAATTTCAAACTGATATTCATCTAAAAACAGTGGAAATTTTCAGCTTTTCTACGTCCCAAACCCAGCAAGAATTATAACTCTATCAACCACTCAATTCTATATCACATTAATGGATTTGAAGTAAAATTTTGAATACGTTTATGTGTATTTGTGAACTCAATACACCTTGATTATTCTGCAACCAAGGGTTAATAAGAAACAGAAGTCGTGCAAGATGACCGATTTCCATTGAAAATCTTTGGTACTATGAATTGTCTAGTAAGAAAAAAGTCCATTGTTAAATAAAACATATTTTATCATATTACATCCTACAATTAAATCATAAAAGATGTTTTCAAGAACACTGAGAAGCTATGGTAGAATAATTGCAAGAAGATTTCAACATACAGCCAAAGCCACCTCAGAATCATCACCATTTAACAATAAGCACGGATTCAATTTGAATCCACCTCCAGTTCATGAATATTGGAATATCTTCAACTCCAGCATACTTTTTGCATTTGTCCCCTTCTTCATTGGTGTCACGTACTTTGCTAAATATTTGGGTACCAGCCTTGAGGGACAAGCCGGTTTTTTGGAATTTGCCAATGGTGAAAAGTCTCCCGTGAAATCAATCCCATTTGGTCAAGCTCAACTTTCCGATTCTAAAGAATAGAGGTGATCAGAATATAGGCATATTGCATGAAAGTGAAACAGATATAGAGGTGCATTGGTCATTATTTATTATGAAGCAAGAATTGAACTGTGTGAGTGGTCATAACACACCGATTCAACCAATGGCCATTTTTACATCTCAAGTTATAATATTGTATATTAAAAACTTTTTAGTTAGCTTTTTATCAAATTGAAAATCTTTTTTATAAGACCCCCAGGACAATTTCACTACTCATTTCCTAGAGTGGAAGCAGTTTAAATGGGTATATACTCCAATCTTCGTAATATCAAGTGTATAGATATTTGACCACAAGACACGACTATATAATAATGTTAATTTTTTTCACATTAAATTTTATTGGCTACTCGCATAAAGAAGACATTTTAAACTTGTATAAATATCCACCACCTGGAGTATATCATTCACGATTACATCACACACAATATGATATCAAGATTAGGTTTCAGATCAGTAAGATCAGCATTTACCAGTAATGCCAATTTAATTGTCAACAGCTCAATTGGAAGAGTGTCACTCACAAGAACTTATGCACAAAGAGCAACCATCTATGATCAAACAACTGGTGAAACCATCGAATTAGCAGATCCAGAACATCCAGAATTGGCAAATTACAAGAATCCAAAGCCGGTATTAGCTCAAAATAAAGACCCATATGCCAAATACGACGATCCACAGAACAGAAGAAATAAAAATGACCCTATGCATATCGATGAAGATTTATATGATATTTGGTCCCCTGACCACTATAATTTTGTTTCAGACAAGACTGCTTTGAAACATAATGCTATTTTCTTCGGACTTATTTTTGGAATTGCTGGTGTCATTGCTTATTTCCAATTGAATCCTGAAAAACCTGCTATGATTAGATCTTTCCCATATAGTGGTTTAGCGGACAGCTTGGGTGCCACGTCTAAAGAAACAGCCGAATTTTACCAAAACAAACCAGATCTTACTGCTGAAGAAGAATGTGGAATTTTACCACCAGATGAAGACATTTTCAACAACAAAGAGGTTTATAAAAAAGCCAATGCTGATTTTATCAAAGCATAAATCGAATGAGAATTGATTAATGAACATAATAGTTAAGACGAAAAGGGAGTTTATATTGAGAGCACAAGAGAAATACATGGAATGAAAGGGTATAAATTACTGACACTTTTACTTCAGATTGTTATTGTACTTTATTCGGCATTTTTTATACATACAAGCACACAATATTCAGTATTTATAAATAAAAATATTAAGATTATAGAGTAGACTAACTGTAGACTTTCATTTACCTCTCTAATGTAGTTCGTTGTTCATGTTGTTCTCACACTAGTACATGAAGATTGAAACATTATGTGTCTGCGCCTTCAATTCATTTTTATATATCGTAGATTTTTGAACTGTTTGTTTAACCAGCAACATTTATCAAAACAGTCATTCCAATCACCAATTAATAATGTCAGCAAATGGGGGACGAAGAAGGACACTGGCTAGACTTAGTCAAAATGGATCAACATCAACTCAAAATATCCCTCAACCGCCAAAAAGATCAAATCAAACACAACAATTACCCACACCATCATCTAAAAGAAGAAAACTACAGAAAAAGACAAAGGAAGAGAGACTAGCAAAGATCATAACTGACTTTAACATGGTAGTCAATGAATTATTTCAAATGCAAGAGTTCAAATCTATTGTGTATTGGAATCCGCGGGATTACTCTATAGTTGTAAATAAATCAGTGCCAGACTCCTTTGAAGAATTTTCCAAAGACGAAAAGTATCAATTGAAGTGGGACGATGATATACAAGATGAAACCGAGTTAAAAAAGCTTCCTTTGAGATTCCAGAAGAAGAAATTGGCAGAAAGAGAAAATCTACTTAATGAAAAATTCCCATATAGACGAGAAGTCATTGAAAGGAGTAAAGCAATAGAAGAACAGCTATTGAATAGTCTAGAAGTCGAACCGGTGACCGAAATGAAACCAAAACATAAATTGCAATCACAAATAAAGCCAGCACAAGTAAAGACACAACCTGAAAAACCAGCAAGAAAACGAGGTAGACCCCCAAGAAAAGAAGTAGTAGAGTTGGACACTAACGAGAAAGTAGGGAACGAAAGCAAAGAGGAAACCGATGACTTGATAAAGGAAGAAGATGAAAAAGTAATACAGTCATCAGAGCCAGAGCCATCGTATCACATCAAAAGCATAAAACGGACAATACCTCCACCAATAGTAACACATCCATCACATATTCCTAAATGGAGACCAGAAGCGATGACTAATGAAAAACTACTGACAGATGAGGCTGAAGAATCAGAGAAGATTATTGATTTTCAACCCGTTCCTTTGACTATCATACAATTAGCAGAGAAAAATATAATTGCACCTCAGATATCTACAAAGCTTCAAAACTTTCTTGAAACAAATTGTAGAACACCTATCATAGATGAAGCAAACATGCCTGATTTTAATTACACGAAGAACGAATATTATACTGTGACGGAACAACAAGAATCACTTCTCCGAAAGATATATGAAAAGATCAATGTTGAGAATAGTCTTGAATTAAATGAAGAAAAGATTGAACAACGTAAAATAATACTTCCTCAAACTTCAAATATTAAGCTTTCGGATCCTTTCAGGAACACTTCATCTGTAACGCCCAAGATACAAGGCGTTTCAAACAATTTAACCCATCATGATCATTTACTATCCCAAGGAATTGCATTTTCCAAAATTCATCAACAAATGAGAAAACAACACCAACTAAGAACAAGAAAGATAGCCACCATGATTGAGCAGCATTTTAAAAAGAAAAGAGGTGAGAAAGAAAGACTTGCTCGAGAAAGGGAACAAAATCTTAAAAAAATCAGTAGGATAGCTGTTCAAGCAGTCAAGAAAAGATGGAATCAAGCATTCAAAGTTTATCAACTTATACAAAATGAAAAAGAAGAGGAGTTAAAGAAAATTAAAGGCAGGGAGCATTTGAGCCAAATGTTGGAGCATTCAACTCAATTATTGGAAGCACAGTTAACTTCATCCAGAGAAACAACTGCAGAGAGCGAAATTTTAGTGACTGATGACGAAGAGCTAAAAAGTGATTCTGATAACTTTTCATCTAGTTCTGATGAGGATGATAATGATGAAGAAGAACAACAAATGAATGGCATCAAAAAAGAAGATGAAAATGATATGAATCTTTCTATTGAAGAATTGAGAAAGAAATATGCTAATTTGGAAGGTTCAGTCGAACCACCATCATCTACTTATACCTCAGACAAAGACGAATCAGGTGATGAAGGTGAAGAGTCAGATTCATTGGATGATGACGAAACTGATGTCGGTTGTGGCCTTGTAGCCTTGTATGATATGGAAGAAGTTTCCAAGGGCACTGCTCCTATTATTGAATATACTGAAGAGCAAAAGAAATTGATCCAAAAGTTAAGTAAGGAAAATGAGGGAGGGAGCAATTCCATGCTAGACTCGGATTCTAGTAGTTTCATGACAGAAGATTCCGAACCGGAGAGCGAGCCTGCCAATCAAGACGAAATTGACGAGATAGATGACTCTGAAACAAATCCAGCCAACGCAGCACTTGCAAGTTTATTTTCGGACAACGTGGAAGAGTCTGAAGATGACGAAGATGTTGAAATGATGAGTGAGGATGAAGACGAAAATGATGACAATATGAGCTCCTCTGATGACGAAGGTACAGAAAGAACCAATGGTCACATTGGAAATGGGAGCTTGAATGGACATACTAAAGACGAAGAAGAAGGTACGGTGGAAGTAATCAATGGCTCAAAAGTTAAAGACGTTCCGTTGCCATCATTGCTAAGAGGTACTTTAAGACCTTATCAAAAGCAAGGTCTCAACTGGTTAGCGAGCTTATGGAACAACAACACCAATGGTATACTTGCAGATGAGATGGGTTTAGGTAAAACAATTCAAACCATTTCTTTATTAGCATATTTAGCTTGTGAACAACAAGTTTGGGGTCCTCATTTAATTATTGTACCAACTTCAGTAATGTTGAATTGGGAGATGGAGTTCAAAAAGTTTGCTCCTGGATTCAAAGTTCTAACATATTATGGATCACCTCAACAAAGGGCTCAAAAGAGAAAAGGTTGGAATAAACCTGATGCATTTCATGTTTGTATTACCTCATATCAACTAGTTGTTCAAGACCAACAATCATTTAAGAGAAGAAGATGGAGATATATGATTCTAGACGAAGCTCATAATATCAAAAACTTTAGATCAACTAGATGGAGAGCGCTATTGAATTTCAATACTGAAAACAGGCTACTTTTGACAGGTACTCCACTACAGAATAATTTGATGGAATTGTGGTCTTTGCTATACTTCTTGATGCCATCTTCAAAAGTGAATCAAGCCATGCCAGATGGATTTGCTAATTTAGATGATTTTCAGCAATGGTTTGGTAGGCCAGTGGACAAAATTTTGGAACAAACATCACTTGGTAGTAACTCAGATTTGATTGATGAAAATGAACGGACTACACTGAAAATGGACGACGAAACTAGGAATACAGTGGCGAGATTACATCAAGTTTTGAGGCCGTATTTATTACGTCGTTTGAAGAAAGATGTCGAAAAGCAAATGCCAGGTAAGTACGAGCATATTGTGTATTGTCGTTTGTCCAAAAGACAAAGATACTTATACGATGATTTTATGTCAAGAGCTAAAACTAAAGAAACACTAGCCTCAGGCAATTTCCTTTCGATCATCAACTGTTTAATGCAATTGAGAAAAGTTTGTAATCACCCTGATTTATTTGAGGTGAGACCAATTGTGACATCATTTGCGTTGCCTAGATCTGTTTCGTCTAATTATCAAATGACAGATCAATTAGTCAAGAAGTTATTTGAATGTCAAGACATTGTTGATTTTAATGTATTGAACCTCGACATTACTAGTTCTGAACATTTAAATTATTTTGTTTGTCAAGCTACTGATAAATTGAAGTCCTCAAAACAACTACAAGCACAAATTGATCAATTAACTCAACTAGAAGGCAAGTTAGGTAAACCTGACCTTACCGACTATGTAAATTGTTATCAGTATCTTAAATTGAAAGAGCAATTAGAAGTTAAAGATAAGTTGGAACAAGTTTTATATGTGAATTCTTTAAGATGTGGGAAGAAGCCAATTTATGGAGAGTCGTTATTGAACTTCCTTTCCTTGAAACAACGTGACTATAACGATGAGCCTTTCAATAAATACTACATGACATTACCTCAAAGAGCTGCAGCTATGAGTGGTGAGATCGAAAAATATTCCATCCTCACTCCTTCGGTTGTTGCATTAGATATGAAAGATCAAATTATCCCCTTATCAACTCAACGCAAAATCAACAATGAGATTGCGAATAACAAAATAGAGAATCCATTTCATAAATCGCAAGTTAAATTATCGATTGCATTTCCTGATAAGTCTTTATTACAATATGATTGTGGGAAGTTGCAGAAATTATCAACTTTATTACAGCAATTAACCGCAGAAGGACATAGAGCATTAATTTTCACACAAATGACAAAGGTTTTGGATATATTAGAACAGTTCTTGAACATTCATGGTTACAGATATATGAGATTAGATGGTGCCACCAAGATTGAGGATAGACAGCTTTTGACTGAAAAATTCAATCGTGATCCCAAAATTCCCGTGTTTATCTTATCTACTAGATCAGGTGGGTTGGGTATTAATTTAACTGGTGCTGATACTGTCATCTTCTATGATTCCGATTGGAATCCAGCTATGGATAAACAGTGTCAAGATCGTTGTCATAGAATTGGTCAAGTTAGAGATGTTCATATATATCGATTTGTCTCAGAGTTCACTATTGAATCAAACATTATCAAAAAGGCAAACCAAAAGAGACAGTTGGATAATGTAGTTATTCAAGAAGGTGAGTTTACAACAGATTACTTTGGCAAATTCTCAGTTCGTGACCTTGTTAGTGATGCTAATGTATGTGCTGATATAACGGACCGTACAATCGACTTTTCGGGGGATGCAAATATGGGTAGTGCATTGGCTCAAGCCGAAGATGAAGAAGATCGTGCTGCTGCTGGTGCAGCATTGAAGGAACAAGCTATCGATGATGAAGATTTCATTGAAGATAGTAAGTCAGCTACAACAGGTGCAACTCCTGCACTTGAGTTAATGAATGATGACGGTGACGCTGGATTAATCGATGTCGATTATGAAAATGGGATTGGTCATATTGATGAATACATGCTAAGATTCATCTCAGATGGTTACTATTACTATTACTAATTCGTATTTTGTATCGTTATATATCATGTATTGATGGTTTCTAAAATAGAAAGATACTTTTTGTATTTAACCAGAGTCGTCGTGTCGGCATTAAGGATACCCCGACGGCTAAACCACGGCTAAACAACAATGTTCACACATTTGAACTAGCAACTGAACTATGCTACCTTGGTCACCATCCATTCGTTTTGGCAATTTCACCGGTATTTCATGATGCAGGGTATAGTTCCTGTAAGATGACTAATGCCCTTCCTGGTTTGTGTGTGCGTGGGGAGGGGGGGGGGGTTCCAAAATTGTGCTAAGAGTCAAATCAAAGTTCTCACTCCAACTATTATATAGTTGGCGGGTCTTTAGCACATATGGAGACAATGAAGTTGCATTAATAGCGAATACATGGCTAAAGTAACATCAAATATGATTCCTTCACCAATATCGTCTAGTTCATCGATGTCCCCAGAAGATGTACAGGTGTACCCGTATAACTCAAATAGAGCCGCATCAAAACCAACGATACTACAATTCCTAAGTTCAGAATGTATTGATAAGTTTTCACCTGTTTACTTTGTTGGGTTCTTGGGAACTGGGATAACGGCAAATTTGTTGTATGCTTTCCCCTACCCTGCGAGGTGGTTGGAAGTCTGTGGAATTATTATGTTTTGTATAACTATATTGATATTTGTATCCACTACTATTATGATGGGACTAAGTAGTTATTTTTACCCACTGAGATTATACTTGTATACCCATGATTCAGCACTATCTATTTATATTGCAGTCTACTCAATGGGGCTCACAACAATCATAAACGCTATAAATCTACTTGTTGATGGGAAGTATGTGATATTTCTATGGGTGCTATGGTGTATTGGAGTTGCAATCGCTGTCTATAACTCCACATTCATATTCTTTTTTTCTTTCTTGTCGAAGTTACATAAGATTCATGATATCAATGCTGTTGTGCTCATGCCAGTAGTTTGCCCTGCTGTTGTCTCTTCGTGTGGTCATTTGATAGCTGCGAAAATGACAAATGAAAATCATCAAGTTATAACTGAAGTTACCTCATTAATGTTGTTTTTCTTATCCTTAATGTTGTTCCACGGTGTTGGAGCATTGTATATTGCTCGATTGATTCTATGTAAGATCCCCAATACCCAACAGATATTCACCCTGTTCTTACCAGTAGGGTTCGTCGGTCAAAGTAGTTACAGCATCATGTTATTTGGAACAAACATGTTCAATTTCATACCGGACAAAACCTTAGCACAAGCATTCTTGGTTCCATGTGCATTACTAGCATACTGTTTATTATCTGGTGGGTACATATTCCTATTCATCGCAGTACTATCCGCACTATCAAAAATTAAGCCGTTTGCAAAGAAGCTAGATCTAAATTTCACAACTAAGTGGGGACTCATCAAGTGGAACAAAGGATGGTGGACAATGACTTTCCCGATCGGCACTATGGCATTGGCCAATCATGAGATCTCAAAAGGTGTAGTTGGAGGATATGAGTTAAAAATTTTCAAGGTAATGAGTGCTATACTAAGCGTATGTTTATTTGTCATTTGTGTGATTAATTTAATCGGTTTATTACTGCGTATATTGTGGAAGGTGAAGCAAGCATTTTTCAGTGACCGTACGCCTGAAGTTGCTGAGGTCATCATTGCAGAGAAGGTTTGATTATATAGATTGATTTTGGATATCTCTGTAGTACATAAAGTATTTATTCATTCACCACGAAACAACCATTTCCTTTCTATGTTTGTTTTTGATATACAATTGCCTCTTAAAAAAATGCTTCACGTTGTTTTTCATTTAATATTAGCTTAAACTGTATCCTCAATCCTATGATGCCTGTGGAAAACAGATGGTTGAAAGTATTAGTTGTAAAATATTATAAACTGTGCACGACCTACCTGATAATAACCTTACCGTGATTGTGAATTAACAAACATTTTTCCTTAACTAGTGTAACACGAACCACCTATCAATTATAGTTTCATTCAACAGTCTCCATAATGTCATCAGGAATTCAATCATTATTAAAAACAGAAAAGGAAGCTGCTGAAATTGTCAATGAAGCGAGAAAGTATAGAACCAACAGGTTGAAGTCAGCAAAACAGGATGCCCAAGGAGAAATTGATTTATATAAGAAGCAAAAGGAGGACGAATTGAAAAAATTCGAAAACGAACATGAGGGGTTGAATGATAAAATTGATAAAGAAGCTGATACGCAAGTCGAGAAGGAATTGAAAAGTATTAAATTAAAATTCGAGTCAAAGAAGTCTGATGTTGTTAAATTATTAGTCGATGCTACAATTAAACCAAATCCTCAATTACACATCAATGCTTCTACATAAGCAACGCCCATTACATCTAACTTCATTTCATTTATTAATTAATATGTACAGTTTATATGTAAGGTCATTTTTTCAAAATGTATATAAAATAAATTTTGAAAACGTGAAACATTTACTGGTACAATTTTATGTACCACCTTTAGCTAGATTTTTGAACGCATTTATCTTTGCCCATATTCTTCCATCGTATCCAGCTATGTTTAAGCTCTTGACAAATCCAAATGCCTTCTTGTCGTCTTGAATTGGGTAGTCAATTGGCAGAGGTATAGCAGTAGCAATACCCAATAGACGGAACAATGGCTTGTCCATTACAATAGACTTAGCATTACATAAACCGGTAAGTCCTTCTTCACCACCAAATTTCCCATAACCTGATTTTTTTATACCACCAAAAGGTAGTTGAGCCACATAGAAAGTTGCAAAATCATTAATTGCTACGTTTCCACTTTGTAACTGATTTGCCAATTCACTGATTTGTGAAAAGTTTGACCCAAATATTGAGTTACCTAAACCATACTCTGAAGAGTTAGCTAACTTGATTGCATTGTCTACGTCACTTGCCTTAACCATAGTTAATACTGGTCCAAAGACTTCTTCTCGGAATATTCTCATTGATGAATCAACATCAACAAGTAAAGTAGGTTCAAAGTAATGTCCTTGGGGGTAATTTGGATGCTGATAAGCTTTACCACCATGAATCAATCTAGCTCCTTTTGAAACTGCATCTTGTATCAATTCTTCAAAATATGGAAATCGGTTATCTGATATCATTGCACCAATATCTATTTCGTCCAATTGATCAACATCAGAACCTAGTCTGAATGATTTTAGTCTCTCTGTGAAAATCTCCACGAGCTGTTCATATGTTTTAGGTAAACAAATTACTCTTTCAACACCAATACAATTTTGTCCAGCACTTTGAAAAGTTCCCCTAAGAATGACTGATGACAATGCTTTTACATCTTTTACATCATCTAATACAATCAAAGCGTCCTTACCTCCCAATTCGATAACACAGGGAGTCAATTGTTTACTAGCACTAGTCACAACATGATGAGCTACTTGCTTTGATCCGATAAATGTAATATGATCTAAGCCTGGGTGTGATGTAAAATACTCAGCATCTTGTGGGAAACAACAACATAATTGAACCAATTCTTCATCTAAATCCAACGACTTTAATGCCATTCGAACCATTTTAACAAACCACTTACTTGACCAAACTACATTTTCGGAACTTTTGACAACAATGGCGTTCCCAGTGAATAATGATGCAATAATAGGACCCATCAAATTATGGAATGGGTAATTCCATGAAACTATTGCACTCACCACTCCCAAAGGCTCGTATCTAACTTCAGCATTCTTTAATAACCCGAGTAAAAAATTAGCAGGACCTGGTCTTTGAGAGGGACGTAATACTTTTTCTCCATGACTTACTATCCAATTCAATTTCTCTAATGTGACCATTATTTCACCCATTGATGCGTCCAATTTAGTCTTTCCTGAATCTCTACAGGCTATTCTCGCAATATTTTCTTGATTTTCTAATATGAATCTTGCAAGTGTTTTAAGTAATTTTCTACGTACACTAAATGAAGATTTCCTCCATTGTACCTGTGCTTTCCTGGCTCTTTGTATTATCTCATCCATTTCTTCTGTTGATGTAGCTGTAGTTGTACCCAAATACTGTCCTGTGGCAGGACAATAGCTTTGTATCTTGTTGGGCTCATTCGCAATTGTTGTTGAAGGTGGATATAATCTCTTACCTTTCCAATGTGGCCTTGCTTCTTCAGGTATTGGAATCTGCAATTTTATTGGCTCTTCCAACTTGTTGTATTTGTTTGGTGATGATGTGATATATTTGCAATGGACAAAATATAAGACTGGCAATATTACGAATATGAAAAATGTAGTTGAAATTTGATACTGCCATTGCCATTGCCTAAACTCAAAATCAATCGCAATCATAGTTAAAGCAAATGACAGATTTCATTAAACTAGTGGTTGTATATAGTTGAAGAAAATGTTGTACTGATTTTCTTGCGTGTCCTCAAGGCAAGTCATTTTCACTATATAGTGACCTATACACTACTGGAACGAACCATAGTCGATTTGAGAGTTCAGGGCTCATCTTCTCCTTGTTCCCCTTCGTCTATATTCTGTAATTCCATCTGTCTTAAAATTTCTTGAAAATCGGTGTCATCAGCTGTTCGACTTTGTATTATAGTCCCAAGTAAATTTTGATCAACATAGTCCAACAAGTAATCAGCAATCGTGTGTTTATAATTCTTGAATATTCCTGGAAATTCTTGTTCTGCAGCATCTGCGTCTTTGGGAGGCAATATATCGTATTCAAAGGTATCATCTCTTGACCAGACACTCTTTGGTAGCTTAGACATTATCTTGTTCTCACCTGATAATATGGAAAATCTAATTAAATTGAAGGGTATATCCTTATCCTTACCCGATGAGTTTGATGATAACCCTAAGAACCCATATATTGAACTTTTCAATCCACCATTGGTAGGTTTTCTCATGCTGAAAAGATTCTTCAATTCGTCATGCAAGAATTGTCTGTCTGATTGTTCATTCCAAAGGATACCAGACCTAACCATATACGTCTCTGAAGAAACTGATATTTCTGGAGTTACAATAACGTCTGATTCCTTGATTGGTGAATTATTGGATAACCCAATGCTCTCGTATAATTTTAAAGCGGTGTATGGATGAGCTTCATAGGCTCTCTTCAAAGCCAGTTTAGCTTCATTTGTTTGTCCCAATTTTAAATTGGCTAACACTGTCGAAAATGCAATTCCTGGTGTGAACCATTTGGTGTAAGTCGTGACCAAAGGAGAGTCAGCCAATTGTATCAAAAAATTAAGTTCTTCACTCATGATGCAATAAAAATCAATGAAGTATCTCACGCCCAATGGATCTTCCGCTGGTGATAATGACAATAATAGTTTGCAGAACGACAAGGCAGTGTAAAACGTCGATCTCTCACCTAGGGCAATAATGTATCTAAAGAGACACAAGTAAAATTGGCGGTTCATGAATCTCTCGTAAGGCAATCTAACCAATCCTGTTTGAGCACTCAAAACTAATTCATGGAAATTTTTATGGAGCGATCTATCAAATGTGAAAATTGCTCTTTCAATTAATGCATTGCTTGTTGCTTTATTGTCACCTTGTCTTAATAACACCATTGCCACTTGTAGCAAAGTTTCTGCATGGTATGGATATTGCTGTAATAATAGCATCAACGATTCAGGATCAGGTGTCATTACCACACTAGCATAGAATCTTGTATTCGCAACACGCTCTTTAATACTATTGACTTTGCTAAATTGAAAGTACCTCACACCCAAACTTCTTTCCTTTTTGATTTTCGATTGTAAGTCTTCAAATTCAACTGAATCTTCCTTGTATGCTAAAAATTGTAGATAACTTTCCTGATCGATTTCTTCCATGTTCATTGGTTTTAGTTGTGTGGGTAGCCAATCATCTCTAATTCTGGATAAAAGTAACTTTCGAGAGGTACCAGGTATACTTTTCCGATCTTTACCACCCCAGCCACGAGTTAATTTAGCCAATCTTTTAAACTGTTGCAACATTTCAGGCGATATAGCCAATGAAGTTGTTAAGTTTGCATCTTCAATGGTATCCGATGATAAAGAATTTCCAAACAAATTCTTATATTCATTGTCTTGGTCTAAATTTCCAACGGATTTTATAGATAATAGTGGTAAAGATTGTTTCAATCTAGTAGTGGTGAAAAATTTGAAGTTTGAATCATAAAATGTATTTGGGGTGGAGATCAGATCAAACTCTTCCTCAAAATCGTAGATTTCCAAACTATCATTCTTTGTTGTAGATTTCATCAGCTGATCTTTTAGTTTGACTTCTGCCAATATCTTGTCCAACTCTTCATCACTATCTAAAGTTTGTGGCAGCTTCTTCTTACTCCTCTTCTTCTTTCTCTTCTGTTTCTTGCTTTTCAATTCCGTATGTTTGTCAACAGGCTTTAGATTCTCTAACTCTTCTTCAGATATCATATCTTCCTCTTCATCTT
The DNA here is from genome assembly GCA_030565165.1 of Nematodospora valgi. Taxonomy (NCBI): domain Eukaryota; kingdom Fungi; phylum Ascomycota; class Pichiomycetes; order Serinales; family Debaryomycetaceae; genus Nematodospora; species Nematodospora valgi. Next base: position 525,087 of record JAJMBF010000005.1, read on the forward strand.
CGTTCAATAGAACAAATGCATTGAATTTTGGGTTTTGCCTTGAGTCTGATTCATCATCTGAACCTTCATCTTCCTCTGCAGCTGGCGCCAATTCCTTTGGATATTCTTTTTGCCGAAGTTCCTCTTCTAGTCTTTGTCTTTCTAGTTTCCTTAATGCTCTGGCACTCATTTACTGTCTTTCTGGTGGTCTTTCTTGAGTCATCAAAATGGCAACAACAAATAAAAAAGTTTTTTGCTTTGTGTGTGAAATCATCAACTGAAGCAGGCACAAGCGCCAACACTAGAAAAATTGGGCTGCAAAAAAGCATCCATTACAAACTCACCACCACAAACAACCATATTTATCAATCATGAACCATTATGAACAATTCACATAGAACCATTAGGGCACTAAAGTCCCTACAAGATATTACAAATACAGCCTCCAGTGCAAATGTTGAAGACTCATTATTTATTCCAGATCTTCTATTCAATATATCACTTCCTCCTCCTTCGTTCTTTCCCAATTCACAGCTTTTAACCAGTTCCACAATTGATTTGAAGTCACCAAAACCGCTCATCTCGTTTTCACCAAAGGATCAAAAGAAAATTGCTATACAAACAAACCTAACATATGCTATAAATGAAATTATTGAAACTGAGAAGTTGTATATACAGTCGTTGAGACAGTTGCAGTATCATTACTTCAAGCCGTTGTTTACTAATCTGAAAATCGATATTCCTGTACCGATGATAACAGCAGGCCATTGCATAAAATATTTGATCTCCATCCATTGCTCCTTATTGGAAAAATTTCAAAACATAAGCGGTGAAGATGATTTATATGGTCAGACTAAATTGGTTTCGGAACTAATTGCAGATTACGGCATATGCATTTTTTGGTATAAGTGGTACTGTTCACAGCATAAGATCATATTCCAGTTGTTAGATGATTTGAAACAAGAAGAGTCAAACCAACAATACTCCTTGGTAAATTCTTGGTTCAAAGGTTGGCAGAATTTTCTTGAAGGCGTTCAGCCAACTAAGAAACACAAGGATTTGTCATTCTTGTCTTTGCTGCAACGACCAATTGATAGAATCACAAAGTATCGACTTTTCGTTGAAAATTTAAGGAAATGCTGCCAGAAGTTGGATCATGATACAACGGTGATAAACCAAAGTGTTGATAGAATATGTTCACAGTTGAGTCGAATAAATGAGGAAACAAAAATTTTGCAAGAGGATGGCATCAGAACACACGAAATATTAAATCTATTAGTGAATTTTAGTGAGATAGTGTATCCCTATTATAATATTGGGATCCTGTTTTTCGGAAATCCGTATTTAATTGGATTGTGTGGGATTATCTGGGTGCAAAATCGCATTCCGAAATTGCAACACTGTCCGCTAATTTTATTTAAAAGTCATCTTATTATATGTCAATACATCAAACATCACCATCATCAACCGTACAAAAAGTACAACCCAAAATTCATAATTCCACTTATTAAATGCCAGCTCTTCATAGATTTAAATGATTCTACATTTGGATTATATTTAATGTACCCATATTGTTTGAAGCTCACGTTTGAATTAGAAATGGTCAAATACGAAATAATACTATGTTTTCTTTCACACTTCGAATTTGAGATCTGGAACCAAGAATTGGACGTGATGATAAACCATGTAAACGGACCCAACCAAGAAGATTCAGAGCCTGACTTGATCAATTATGTACACCAATTACCGGCGGGCATTTCTCCGGTTGATATCAATTTGAATCGCAAGAACTTCAACCATTTGAAGAAAAATTGTTATTTCAAGGAAGTTAAACTGGTCAAGTTCCAATTAGATTCTCCATTAAAAAAGCTCATACATGAAGAGATCAACCAAGACGATTTTGATGGCGAATATACCCTAACATTGAAGAAACAGGAGTTGATGTTGAACCAAAAAAATTTCAGACAATTGATCAGTAAAGAGTTGCCCATATACACAAACTTTGACGGACCTGCTAATTCCTTGAAGGGTTTAATTAGAAATTGGTCAGTAGAGAGGGACAGGAGTGCCACAAACTCCGAGGATCAGAATACTAACCCATTCAAAGATTTATTACGAAACTGGTCGGTCAAGAGAGAAAAAAGTACTACGAATCTTCAGAATTTACGAGAACATTAACACAATATATTTCATTATTTATATAATATGTAAGTTATTTGATTTTATAAACAAACTTTTTTAATTACCTGTGTTACTGGCACCAATAGAATCATTATGAGACGCAAAACCTTCGTCAACAGATGCATTAGCTTTATCAGTACCTTTTTCTAAGAAGATCTTGATTACTTCATCAACGTTAGTGGTACCAAAGCTAAAACTTAATTCTGATTTTGAAGCCTCATCCAATATACCATCAACTCCACCTTTTCTATTTATAAACACTTTGAATATTGAAACAATATCAATTATTGGAATTGTGGTATCACCTTTCTGGTATCTTTGGAATAGTGCTGCATCATCTATGAAAATGACAAAATCATTCTCATCACCCTTGTAAAATAATTTATGTGGAGGATTGCTCATCGTTAAGTATATGTGGCAAGTACTGCTATTATGAAAAACTTCATGAGGTCGACCAGAAACAGAGATAGACGCAGTTTAAATACTTTTGGATCAAGGGGTGGGATCGCAATTGTAAGTTCGGTGAGGCAGCAGAAAATATAGTGACACATTAAATTTTTCATAGCAACTGTTACAATGTAGAAACCAAAGATCTATTCCTTTTTTGTTAAAAGCTTTGCTTGATGATCTTTTTAGGTTGCTGTGTTTTTGTGCTGTTTTGATGTCTTGGACCAAATCAATTGATAGAAACTGTTAAATTTCTCTACGAGCTTACGAATACTTATTTCATCACCTTGGAAAAAAGCGAGACATCAATTACTACTTTTAGCCGTGCAATCGCATTGCATTCCAATAGAGCTCTCCCCTAAAGATCCCTAGTACGTTCAAAAGAGCATGGCACCATCTTGTTATTGTTGCAAATGTCACACCAGGGAGTGAAAAAACAGAATGTGTGCAGCAGTTGAAACAGGAAAACAGCTCATTTGGTCTGGCGTCACAATACAGGAAATACTACCATTTGAGAGCTACCACTTGGAGTTTGGTTAATTTGGAGATAAAGCAAGTAGGGGGGTTTTGCTTGTTCACTGTAATCTATCATCCACTCAACACTCAATTTGAGATCTGGTCATGTACTTATACCAACGTGTGTGAGTGCCATTTCCAGGAACGAATGATTAAATGAACACATTTCGAGTAAAGGTGGTACATGGTTTCTTCCAAGAGAAGAGTCCAAGAATAGACAGCCTCTAGACCAGTCCAATTTGTCTCATTTCATATTAAATATTAAAAAAACCCTTCTACTTGATTAAGGATCAAGCTTACATTCTACTCAAAGTTAGTTTTCCATTTAGTTCCGCTTCTTACATTCTGTTTGGCGTGGATATTACAATAAACTCAGATTGCTACAGATAGTCCGCAGGACTCCCGCTATTCAAATAGGCTAGTGGCTATACGTGGAAGATTCCTCCTCGGTGTACGAAACCATTGTGGCAGACGAAAGTCTACTATTGTCTAAAATACAATACATGCGAGGTACATATATTAATATAATGTAAGAAATGTGTCAAAATGGGAATTTCAGAGCTTCTCTTAAAATCACATAATTTCTTTATTGTAGAACCAAACAGACAAGGAACTGGTGTGAATAAAAGGTTGAATACAGATAGTTTCTGATCAAGCTAACTGCATGGACATGGCTATGGTAAGGATATGGTATGGTGAAAGCGAGTAGAATTTTTCCCAGCGTGTGTGACCTGTGTGAAATATAGATCCGTTTTTCCCACCAGTGAATATCTCTTTTGCTTCAACAACAGCACCGTCACCAACAATTCCCATTAGCTGTCGGTTCAAGATGGTTGTTGATAAATTAAGATCAAATATAACCAAGCTAGGAAATAATGTCGGTACACACATCAAAGATGCTTACAAGGTTACAGGATCGGAAATAACCAACTTATCATATACCATCAAGGATACTGTTACTTTTTATCATCGAGATTACGATGAGGATGATGAGTTAATAGACCATTACAAGCATGATTTGAAAGAGTCCATTCTGGGATTGAAATACATTGTGCTGCAGAATCACCATCTATCATGCAAATTCTTTCCCAAAATGTTGTCATTAAATATCAAAATTGTACAAGATTTTGTATCCTTAATTGGACCCGGCTCTTTGCAGTTTGAGGGAATTGAAACTTACTATCATGAATTCGACTTATATCAAGCTACACAAGAAATACCCCACGTTCATCCGAAAGAAAAACAATTTTTAGTCAATACTGTGAATGAGCAGTTGTTCAACTATTTGTCCTCTATAAGGGCACTAAAAGTGACAATCAGTCAAGATTGGGACTTGTATGATGAATCTATAAAATTGAGGGTTGTTGATATGAATAAATATTTGAAGGACACCTTGAAATTGATCAAAAAGAGGAACAGAATGAGAGATGAACAAGATAGATTGGTTAGAAAGATTGAGAAATTGAATCAAAAGCAACCCCCGCTAGATGAAAAGGATCATGCAAATTTAGACACATTACAATTACAACAAGAAGAATTGGAAAAGGTTTTTAATCAGTTAAATAGTAAGACAATTACCATATTACCCCATGTAATATCATTCCTCGATGAGTTCATTGAGAATATTACCAAAATAATATTGTGTCAACAAGCCAAAACGTATGAAAAAATTATGGAAACATTGAGGTATTTCACAGAATTTTATGGAATGGTCAGTGAAGAATTGCCTTCCTACCAAGAAATTATAGACCAGTGGGAAACAAATATAACTGCAACAAGATTGCAAATTGAATCATTTATCACCATTATTCATGACAAGAACCCCAATCTTATTTATTCCGAAATTGATGGTGAAGATAAATCTCTGTCAACATATAAATTCTGGAACAAAATGAACATGAAGTTACAAGAAAAGAAACATGTCGTAAAAAGCAAAGATAAAGAAAATGGAGTATTCAATGATGTATTGGAAATAGATCCCTGGGATGCATATGTGAAGTATCAAGATCCTCTGACCAATGTGTCAGAAACGTATCATCCTCATAAAATTATAGAAGTTGAGGATGTCATAGTTCCTGAGGCATCGAGGCCCGCGCCGCCCGAATTACCACCAAGATCAAACACTGCTACTTTTAATCCATCTCATCAAACCATTTTCTCAAAGGCTTCACCATTGCAAAGCGAGTTTTATATAAGCTCCTCGAATGACTCGATGGAATCATTACTGTTTTCTTCAGATGAAGATGATGTCACTTCAGTGATGTCTAGTTCGTCCTTGACTAGTTCTCTTTCAAGTCAATCAGCGCTACGTTATTCTAATGACAAGGGCCGAGCTGTTGATAGAGGTTTAAGAAAAGTCTATAATACTAGCAAAAACGAAATCAAGAAAACTCCAATCACCGAGCATTCGTTCCCGTTAATTAATAGGGATAATTTTACCTTGAATCAAATATCAATTACCTACAAACTTGAATTGTTGAACAAATTTTTTGCTAAACTAGTTGATAAATCCAATGGAAGTGATGTTCGAATTGCGAAATATGATTTCAATGGTGCAGAACCGGGTGATTTGTCTTTCAGCAAGGGTGATAAAATTGAAGTTGTATTCAATTTTCAAAACATTGATACCTTATATAGTCAAAATAATTTGAATTGGTTAGTTGGTCTATCTAGAGTTGAAGACGACTATAGAATTGGATTTGTACCAAATAACTTTTTTGAATAGTTTGATAGCAGTATCGAGCAATTGGGTTAAATTTGTATCTTCAAATATATATATATATATTTAATCTATTTCATCCTTTAATAAGTCGAATAATGACTTCACAATTTTATCGGGGTCTACCCTCAAACCATTATGGAAGTATTCACTTGTGATGTATTGTTTTAGGTTGTCTTTGGCAACAAAATTATTCTTTACATGCATAGTAAGTCCAAAGTCGACATATTGATCATGGTAGTATGTTGCTGCAACGATTGGAATTTTGTCCCAAGTGGTGTTTTTCAATACTTCTGTATCATAAAGCTTACTCCATGTTTCGTTTTCGTGTAACTCAGTGGCTAATTGTCTAAACTTCCTCAATTCCACATAATCATCGAACATTGACTGGAAAACCATTTCTCCAGTGAAATAAACTTCCTTGCTATCTTTACTATGAACAAACTGTTCATTTCCTTCTTGAAATCTTATTCTGTTTGCACTCCATTTCGAACTGCCATTTCCATCGCAGTATATTGCTTCTTGGAATAATGCATAGATCACATTGGTGTCAAATCCAGATTCGCTTTGTATAGCATTCAATACCTGATAAGAAGGATGTCCAAATAAATTCAAATCGTATGAAAACTTAGTGACAATCTGATGAATTCTATCTGTTCCTCCCATACCACCGAAGCTTAAACCTAGCTGCTGAAATCTTTCGACTGTCAATTTACCTCCGTTTGGTAATTCTACTTTATTGTCTGCCAAATATCTGCAAATTTCAACAACTTTTACCTTATCTTGTGGATACTTATTATAGTAATGCACATTTCTTTCTTTGGTACGTTCGTAAGTTGCTCTATAAACATCATCAGCACCTAGAGTAATGGGAGGTACTCCACCAGTAACCAACACCTCTTTCAATGAGTTAGCATACTTGGAAACATACGTGAAACATGTGAAACCACCGTATGATTGACCCAATAATGACCATTTATGATGTCCTATCAACTGATTTCTAATTTGCTCTAAATCTTCCACAATCGAATCAGCTCTAAAATGCAAGATATATTTCAATTGATTGGACACCTCAAAATCCCCGTACGTCTTAATGACCAAGGCTTTGAAAATTTCGAACTCAATTGGAGTAGACAACCCAGTACCTCTTTGATCGAGGTACACTATCTGATAGCCCTTGTCCAACAAAACTTTGGTCATACCCAGATTATCCAAAGGCACTTGGCAAGGAAATCCAGGACCACCTTGAAGATACACAATCAACTTGGGTTTGTCAGGTAAAATGATTTCTTTCCCATCAAAGCCATCGTGTAATGAGGGTTGATATTTTTGGGTGATATTCACAACAACCTGAATTGAAGTGTCAGGATTTGAATAGTTCAATGGTAGAGTATAACCAATTCTCTGGTTCACTATATCCTTTATCCTGAAATAATCAATGATCTGATATTCTAACATGAGCAACGAGGAACTGTCGAACAACTGTCGAAGAAGTGTTAGAATAGTTGAAATAATACTTTAGTTGTGAAATAAATGCCGTACCACTTACTGGAGAAATGCTGCACTGTGGATAGATATACAACCGACACGACCCAGGCGAACACTGTGCCAGATCCCCAGTTGGAAGCGCTATTCACCTCATCAGAGATGCAGTGGATTGGTGTGACTCGGCCGTGACAACCAAGTGATAAGCATCAAAACATAAGCTAGGAATTTAGGCTCTTAGTGAACGATGTCGTACGAAGAATCAGTGTCCTTGGAGAGAAGATTCTCTAGCAGATAATTTCTATACAGCTTTCAAAACCCCGAGGAAGATTGTATTAAGCTTTTCCACGTAAATTGTGTCTTGGGGTTCCTATAGCAAATTCTCTCTTTCTTGTTGTAAGTGGTTGATACCTTTCCAATGTCTGGCTGGCCTGGACTTCAAAATTAAGTCAACACATCCACGAGGTGCAAATTTCCAAAAAATGAGCCCCAATCCTGTTAGTATACCCTAGTCTAAGAGGTTCTTCAATATTCAATATGCTATTGATCAAAAATCTTACGCAGAAACGACTGGACTTTCCCAATAACTTGGTACAAATGGGCGTAGAACACCGATAAATGGCTATACCTCAGTGCCCATGTAGTGTGTGTGTTTTGCATATTGTGTGTTGAAGTTTGCACGCGATACACGTCTGCATTATTTTTTGTTTACATGGAAATCAAAATCAAACAAAAAGATTTAAAACTTACGACCAAATATTGGACTGAGACAGCCATCAGCACAGCAATGGTTAATCATCAACAACTAGGGTCATCCAGGAGCGGGAAGGGTCTAAAATTTAATAGACCCATACTAAGTAGTATAAAAGCTCCTATTTCCAACAGGGAATTGATAAACAGATTAACAAACTTACACGATGAATTATCAGCACTAGATGACAATTCAATAGATCTTAATTCATTAAGTCAGATAACAAAGGATCTAGCCAACAAAAAACTCTTGAATCATACCAGTATTGGTGTTCAAGCTTACGTATGTTGTTGTATTTCAGATATTCTAAGATTAAATGCCCCCAATGCGCCATATTCGGCTTCACAGTTATCTGATATATTCAAAACATTTTTCAAACAATTCACAAGATTAACCATAGACCATAATAATAAGAGTGAAAAACCCCCATTCTACCAACAGCATGTCTATTTGTTAAAAAGATTAGCCGAGGCAAAATCAACCATTTTGATCACAGATATCCCTGATTCTGAAACATTGATTGAGTTATTGTTTGACACATTCTACAATTTGGCAATAAAGAATAGCTTCCCTCAGGAATTGGAAACCATTGTCACAGATATTTTGTCAGAAGTAATATCAGAAGGAGAAATTATTCCGCATAATGTACTAAAGTTGATTTTGAATAAATTCTTAATTCATGATTCACAGAGTCAGTTATTAATGAGCAATAGTATAACAAGTCCAGAGTTTAATTTTTCACTATCTATATGTGAGCATAACATAGACAGGATGTCACGCCTTGTTGCCCAATACTTTTCGGAGATATTGTATGAGAGTTCGAATAAGGTAGATACTGAAAGTGAAGATGACAATAGCCATCACAAAACTCTTGCAAATGCTTTGGAAACATTAAATAAAATCCACAACTTGTCTGTTCAACTTTGGAAATTTATTCCACTAATATTATCCTCCGTAATGGCTCTCATCGATGATGAATTGAATGCTGATGATGAGAGAATTAGAATATTGGCAACGTCTACAATTGGTCAAATGTTAGGTGCATCTACTATCAATTCAATGATACCTCAGCACAAGGTTAATTTTTTTATTTCCCACAAAGTAACCTGGAATAACTGGTTAAAGAAAACTTCTGATGTATCCTCTACTGTTCGAGCTAAATGGGTCGAACAACTTCCTGAAATTATCACTAACAACAATAATACGACAAGTGAAATAAATTTAATGTTATCTACTTGTTTGCATAAGTGTCTTGTTGATTCTGATGAAAAAGTTAGAGAATCTGCATGTATCGCTACAAGTAAAATACCTTTTGAGCCATTTTTAACAGAGATTGCCAGCAAAGATATAATGAAAACGTTATTTCAATTAATTCGTGAAAAACAAACCAGCATAAGGCATGTATCCATTCAAATATTAAGTTCAACATATCAAAAGTATATGGATGCTGAAATTGACGCAAATAAAGTCCTTCAATGTGACGATTTGGAGTTAGTGAAAATGCTATTGAGCATTCCGAGTCACATTTTATCTCTTGTCTACATAAACAATAAGAACATTACCTCATTAGTTGATATTTGTTTATTTGAAGCGTTACTTCCAATTGCTGAAACCAATACCGTGAAGAGAGTAAATAGACTTTTAGAATTCTACAAAGGATTGGATGAGAAGGGTAAAAGTGCATTTGCAGCTATTAATAAGAGACAACAACAAGTTGCTAATGTATTGACTACTTTCATGGAAACTGTTGATACATATAACAAAAATGCAACACAACAAGAAAAAGAGAATAGCTCATCATCTGCCGAAGATCAGAAAGCAGCATTGTTGAAATTAGACAAGATGATTAATTGGCTTTGTTTCTCATTCCCTGATGGCTACAATACATATTCATGTTTGGAACGATTATACAAATTAAATCGAGCTAGATTTCTCCATTTGATTAAAGTTTGTATTTCTCCGGAATCCGACTTCAGTACAATAAGAAATTCAATGAAAGAATTATTCAAGAAATTATCTGAACCTAAAAACATACGATTAGAAAATGGAGAAAAGGCTATAGTTACTACTAACGATATGGTTTACAATTTGAAACTTCTATTATTAAGGGCATCCCCGTTGTTTTATAATAGATCAAATGTCGAAGAGTTGATAAGTTATTCTAAGGATCCTTCGCATGATTTGTATCTCTCAGCTAACGATATTCTTGAACAAATTTCATTGATCCTTCCAGATATCCTTAGGTTCCATGTGCGGTCATTAACTAATTTAATCATAGAAGAACAGGAGCATAATAATAGTACTTGTGGTGTTTTGAAGACTATATATCATTTTGTTAAGAAATTCCCTGATTTGTTCCCCAAAGAAATATCATTTACTGAGTCGTTAAAAAAATTAGCAATTAGTGGAACTCCAAGAGAGGCAAAGTATGCAGTAAAAACTATCGCTCTTAGTGATAAAAAAGAGGTATGTTGTGCTGCAATCGTTAATCACATATACCCACTAGATATTGAACACGAAAAATTTGCTACACACTTAAGTTCAATTGCTGAATTATTTTTGGTTGACCGTTTGTCTATTCTGAATAAAGAAAATGAAATCACTCCATTTCTAATTAAGAGGTTATTCCTTGAAAATAGGAATCTTAACCGTGAAGTCATAAATGAAGACCAAAAATGGATCCATGATGATGAATTGGATGAAAACTCACTACATTCCACTGTATATGAGAAACTCATTGCAATTAGATTATTAATTAATAATTTGAAAAGCCTTGATAATGAAAACTTATTGGCTGAAGATAAAGAGAATGCCCAAGCTAAAGCTCTACCTGTTACAAGATTACTAATATCATTTATCGGGAATAATGGTGAAATTATAAATAAGAATAATCCAACATGGCCAACACCTGAGCCATACAAACTGAAATTACGTCTTGCTGCTGGCGATTATTTATTAAAGTTGGCTAAAATTCCGATGTATAGTGAAACAATGTTGTCTCAAAGTATAAGAAAGTTAACATTCCTTTTAACTGATTACAACTACAATGTTAGATGTAAATTCATACACAATTTAGAAGGGAAGTTAGCCGACGAACTGATTTCAGAGAAGTTCTTGCCAATATTATTCTTTGGTGCGTTGGAGCCCAATGTAGAATTGAGAAATAATGTGACAATGTGGATCAATTCAATGTTCAAAAGACTGGAACTGAAGAAAAATATCAAATTTGAAAAGTCATTGGTAAGATTGATTCATATATTAGCGCATCATGAACAATTTATTGGTTTAATGAAAGAGAATGATTCTGACGAAGGTAAGATAAATGCTTATACATACGCATGCAAACTCATTATATTCTATGTGCAATTAATCGCCAAATCAGAAAATATTTCCTTGTTATACTACTTTGCAAGTCGAGTCAAACAGCATCGAGATGCTAATATTGCAACATCCGAATATGAATCGGAAGAGTTATCTGAAGAAATTTTGAATTTATATAGAGTCGCCGAACTAGCTCAATTGGTTTTGAAAGATTTTAGTGACTATAAAAATTGGACTGTGCAAACATGGCCAGGTAAGGTACAATTACCACATGATATTTATGCACCCATGGCATCTTCCAAGGAAGCTCAATCTATCGTTACAAAAATCTTCATTCCCGAAAGTATTCAAATTCAATTAATGAATTTTATTAGAAAAAAATTACATGGAATTAAGCGAAAGGCCGAAAGTTCAGTAACAGGTGGTCAAAAACGTCAAAAACAAGTATTAAATTCGTCTACCCAATCTAAAACCTTAAAACCAAATAAACCAAAGAAGAGAAAGATAGTTTCACAACATGAGAAGGAAAGTGTTGAGCCTACTAGAAAGAGTTCAAGATCTACTAATAAGATAAGCTACATAGATCAACTAGAATCAGATGACAGCAACAGTGATCACGAAGTTTGAGAAATATATATTTATCAGGCAATAAGGTAATTTTTATCTTTCCATTTCTTTAAGTGACTCTATAGTACCATGCTTCATCCAATCTTCTCCCATAATTCTCAATCTTGCAACTGATGGAAATTTTTTATTAGCTACAATAACAGTTAGCTGACTTACTATCATTGTCATTATTTTCACACTTTGAACACCATAATGAGGTAGGAAATCCTTTGCTGTAGCCTCCCACCAACTTCCCAATAATGAAAAATGAGTATTTGTCAATAACTCAACCGGGGTATTTGATATTCTAGCGAGAAAATGCCATGATGCTTCAAACGAATATATAGACACCGGACTTGCTCCTCCTAAATTAGTCATGACTGCCCATACTGTACATATTCCCGATATACGTTCATCATATTTAACGTCATCCTCCCATTTATTGTCTTCTTTTCTTTTCCAGCCCATTCTAAATCGACCTTCCTCTGAATCTATTGGACAAGTATATCCTATGATATATGGACATTTTTTGATGAATCTTGCAGTTAAGAAATATTCGAATTCTTCAAATTTATTTAATAATGCATATGCTAAACATGCCAACGGTCTTGCGGCAAATGGTCTCACAATAATTTCAGTTTCTGCTTGATCTATAATTGCTTTAGCTACAAAGTTTAAGATCCACCTGTATGCCAATTCATTTGATCTGGTGACATCAACCATTTGAACAACTTCATTTGTAATTTTGTTCAATTGCGCTACAGAATTTGATAACTGCCCAAATTTGGGATTAATTTTTCTCTTATATTGATTGACTTGCCTCTTTAATTCTTGATTTTTATTCAATTCACCCACGATGTCGGTTTTGATGTCTATGATGTTTTGCTTGAATTTATGGAACTGCAATTCAATAGATTTGAAATTTGTTACAGATGCATTTTTGGATTCTTGTTGTTTTCGTTTTAATTCTTCTTCTTGTTTCTTTTTCAATTCAGCTTCTTTTTTAGCGGTTTTAGCTTGCTCCTCTTCTTTACGTTTTCTTTCTTCTTCTTCCTTTTGTTTCTTCTCTGCTTCTTCTTGTTTGTGTTTCCGTTCTTCCGATTCTTGTCTTTTTCTTTCCTCTTCTTGCTTTCGTTTACGTTCGGCTTCTTCTGCTTTACGTTCTCTTGCTTCTTCTTCTTTACGTAATCTTTCTCTCTCTTTGGATATAAGTTCTTGAACTTCAAGATCTTGAATTTTCAAATTCTTGTCAAATTCTGATATTAATTTTGTAATATTAGACTCTGCCAAACCATAATGTAAATTCAATTTTTGTTGCAATTTCTCTAGCTGTAGACTGCTTTCTAGCTGTTTTGATTGAAATACTTCTTGAGTATACTGTTCAATTGACTCATATATTTTGCGAAACTCATTGTTTGAAGAGGTATATGCTATTGTTCTTGGTGTAATATGCTGTAGTGTGATTGTTGTTGGTGATGTTGTTATATCCTTGAATGCAAGGTTTCTGTTGACGGGTTCTTGCACATCAACATATACTTCGAAATCCGACGGTATACCAAATCTCATCTTCAATAGATTGGTTTAATTGCTTCCCGTATGGTGGTTTGAATTTAATGAGAGTCTAGGGGTAAATGTGAAGATATAATCCTGACATGTTGAAGAGGAATGGGATTAAAAATGAGCCTCATTTGCACTACTAACAAATTTACATGCTGAAAAAAATAGTGATAAAAATTTTTCAATGAAAGATTTTCTGTTCAACTGATAGCCAAATCAACCAGTCTCAGCGATATGAACAGGTCATTCATTCGTCAGTTCACCAGATCCAGTATAGCATCTAGACCTGGGTATTCCACTGTGCAACCAGTGCATCATTTAGTGAATGTGGAAAAATCAAAATTAAAGCCAGGTTTACAAGAACTTTTGCTACCTGAAGATGATATTCGATCAATCAAATTCAAACCAACAGAAATTTCCCAAGACAGAGTAGACGACTATTACCATAGCACATTGAGGTCAGATTTGCTTTTACAATTATACGATCATGAAGCGGAAGTAATAGAAGGAAATAAATTCAGACCTTGGGGCACAGACTCTCCTTATAAAATATATCGTAGACCAAGAAATCCAAAAGGAGGTACTAGAGCAACTAAAACCAAATATCCAATTACAAACAAGAATATACCAAGAATTGAAAGTATTGCCGTACAATCCTTCAATAAATACGCATTAGAACATCCTTGGTTGAATATTTCCACCAGATTACAATTGGCAACGATGACAAATGTGAAGCCCAAGCAAATTTTCTCAAAATCTAACATTTTACCATGGAAATTAAGAGTTGGAAAACCATGTGGTGGTAAAGTTGAATTATATGATAGAGATATGAATCAATTTATCGCCACTTTAACTGAATTAGTATTACCAAGAATTAGAGCTTTCAAAGGTATTAATATCAATTCTGGGGATAAAAACGGTAATATCTCATTTGGTTTGACTCCTGATGATTGTCAAAAGTTCCCAGAATTAGAGCATTACCAAGAATTATTCCCAAATTTGAACGGTTTGACAATCACATTTAAGACTACTGCACAAACTGATTCTCAAGCTCGAACCTTATTAAGCGCGTATGGCTTCCCATTCGCAAAATATTAAACAAACAAGCAGCATGTCATTTGTATATAGATTCATGTGTAAATAGTTAATCAAATTATTGAAAGCATAGATTGATTGCAATTTGAATTTTGGCGACACGCGAAATGTGTAATGCTATTTTTGTAGCTTCTTCCCTGTTTACATTAAGACAACTACAAGAGTACATCATCAATTGATGATATGTCCACAAATAGTCAACCAGACATCTCAATAGTTCATGAATACCAAGTGCTATATTCAGATAGAATAAATCAAAAAGACAAGAAATGGAACGACGGAAAATTAAAATTTTATGAGTTTAATAACAAATTAGAGATTTTGAATGAGGACGGCATCCTAATTGATGCTGATTTCTGGAGGGATAAGCAAGTCAAGCAAATCTTGAATAAGATATTAGCTGTGGATAATGAATTTATCATTCCAAAAGGCAAGTTCATTATCCAAATTCAGGATTGGATGGGTGTTTATGAACGAGATATCAGCAACGCCTTCAAAAACAGGGGAACACCCTCAACCTCGATACAAACGCCAAAAGAAGACAGTATAACTAGGAGGAAGGGAACCATTGGGATCAAAAGAAGACCAACTCAAGAACTAACCCCAGTGGGAAGAAGGAAGGTTATCCCAAGACAATTAGTTATCAGTGATGGTGAAATCTATTCATTCAATACAAATGGTCAAACATCCACCAAGCAGATACAGCAACTAACATCTAAAGCGTACGTACAGTCAGGTACACAATTGCTGGAAGCGATTTCAAAATCAAAGCCAGCGGTTCACGGAGAGACTCGGAGGCACATACGTGCAAAATTGAAGCAATCAGTACTCCCACTAAATCAACAAAAGCAACTACAGTTCAAATCTATAATCAGTAATTTGAGTCAATCGCCCAATGCACTAACTCTCAATCTGCTGGTATTGCCGATAAAATTTCAAATTGATTCAAAACTCTCATCTAGAACTCCAATCCGAATTCTACCTAAATCATCAACTCATTTCAAATATTTGCATACTCCGTTCCAAAATATTGATTTTACAATTAAAAAATCAATTAATAACATGGAATTATCACCAAAATCAGGCAATATTTCGTCTGATGACTCTATAGAATCTTTTTTGTTGGCCACTTCACAATCATCAACAAAGTCAGTGAAGATCAAAGAAGAGCCTAAACTTAACTCACATACAAAATTAGATGATGCTGTTATAATATATGATCTATCGGATTTTGAAGAAAATGAAAAGTTTAATGATATGTTGAAACAAAGGAAGGAGGAAGAGAGTAGCAGTGAAAATATTCACTGTGATGTACCCAACAAGTATTCTTCTCTGCAAGAATATATCAACTCAGTAAGAGCTAATAAATCTCCAACCGAAGCTTATGAATTCGATCTATCTTCAGATTCAGAGATGGATGATATAGACATATAACAGCATGTTTAATTAATATTTACTTCCTATACAAGTAGCAATATCTTTTTCAGGTTTGATTCTATTGATGATCCTGGAATTCTTCCACATTACCTTTTTCTTGTTCCGTTTCGATTCTTCTATTTCTATCTCTAGCAACCAAGATTGGAACTGCGTTGGATGTAAAGATTTTTAGGACCGGGAATGAAGAAACCAATCCATTAATAGCAGCAATAGCAGGACGATTGGAAATTGTGGCAAGATATTGTTGAGCAGGAAGTTCGGTATACTCTTCATCATCAGTAGTTTGGAGTCTATCATTGTAAGCAATGGTTGATTTGTTTGAGTGGGAAATAGCAATTGGCATGATTGTGGATCAAGAGAATTACAAAGAAGCTTGTTTATGTTGCGAAATAATTATAGTAGCAAAAAAATATTTCATGTATTTTGATACCTAAAGTACTTATCAATCTTGATCAATATACCTAAGAATTTATCTTTACTCAATAACTTCGACAACATAACCAACCTCCACCATATCTTGCTTGGGCTTAGGCCAATGGGCGAGCTTTTCAACTTAAGTTTGATTATCCTGGTCCCCTCCACAATTTTATTAACCTGGTTCAACGCTACGTCTGCCACTTGACGAACCATAATTCTCGAGTCATAATTATAATTGTAACTTTCCAGCACCAGAATATACTTATTCCAATTATTCTCTTTTCTGCCATTTTCGAAAAATCCAAAATTAAATCTTTTGGAATCTATTCCTGGTGTAGTTAGTATAGGTATATGATGAATCAAATCAAGTTTGTAATTCATCTCCACCCAATTCTTAAGAATGTTGGAAGCTATCAATGGAAGAGATTTGAGATTGTCAGTATTGTTTAATAGTGTGATGTTGTGAATTTCGTCTCCATAATATAGTGATCCAATCAAGGAATTAGGCAAATAGATGGGTAAATTCCTCAAAGCGAATGACTTTCTTCGTGCAATGATAACAGCATTATCTTCCTCAGTGTTACCAAAATTGATTGTTTTTGTCCATGGGATTGAGTCATTTAAGTTCTTGTCATAAATCAATTTGTTATCGTTACAATATAATAAGTGATAATTTCCCGTCCAACTTTGAATATTCAACTGATACTCTATCTTATAACCCGTGAATGGAATATTTGCATTTGTGATACATGACTGAGATTGATCTGCTAGGGCATTGATTAACTCAAAAAGTAAAAGCATGTACAAAACAATCATAGTTGTTGATTTCCACAAAACCATACTCGCAAACTTTACTACATCTATTAAATAAATATACTAATCTTTTAAACAACTATCGAAACCAACCGCCAAAGTCATACCGATCACAATGTCAAACATCCCTCTGTTATTAACGTCACTGAATAACTCCAGATCTTCATAAATTGTGATCCATCCTAATTTATTTTCGTCTGGTGTATCATCTTTAGTATTTGACAGAAAATATAATCCATCACTACCTTGGTAATACTTTTTTGTATCTGTTCCAACACCTATATTATAATCTTGTTCACCATTTAGATATGTACTGCTTGTACCACCTTTTGTATTCTTTACTGTCTTCAATATACGTTTCTTTGCACTATTATCAAATGGTCTGAACATACTTAATACCGGGGGGAAACTGACTGCTGAATCGTGGATACTGATGTTCTTGATGTCTTGCTCCCTGTATCTTATATTGTTATTCTCTGCTTCAATATAATTTTGATGGAAATAAATATTTCTCTTCCCGAAAAGCTTAAATTCATCTTCATTTGATTCATAATCATTCGCTTTGCTGTTGACATTCTTCATGATCTCTTTTAACTTGAGAAACTTACTTATTCGAACTCTCGGTATGGATCCAACATTCCACAGAGTATTGTGGAAATCTTTTAACTCAAAATTCTTGAAATACTTGGGGTACTTTCTTCGTATATGATCGAATGGGAAATAACTTTCTCTAATCGGTTGTACAAATGCCATACCATTGAATACTGGCATATCCTCATATTTAACAATTGAACCTTGTTCCAAATAACTATCTTTTGGTATAGAAAAAGTGAAATATTCACCATCTTTCTCTGATTTCTTGGTTACAATCATATAGGGAGTTTTGGATTCCACCCCCAATGCATTAGCGTCTTTAAAAATTAACGAGTATCCATATTTTGATGATGGCCTAGCACTTTTATTTTTACCTCCATTTACAACTTCAATAAAATAACCAGGGGCATTTCGACAATATACGTGCTTCATTCCTGGGTTAGTTGTTAAATATAAATCTTTCCCAAATCTTAATATATGATACTTCCAAAATGGTGCGTCAGATGCTGAAATTGAATTCAGAGTATGAATTCCTATACTCAGAGAATATGAACACTGCGCGGATTTTGGAGGTGCCAGTAAAGGTGTTGGTAATGATGAATATTGGTCATAAACTTTGTATTGATGAGGTTCTTTTGGTGGTAATTCTGGGCCCAACCGAAGATGATGTATATTCGCTAATATTTTGATCGAAGAAAGTTTATCGCCAATCTTAGCGTTTAAGCTGTTTAATGATAACTTTCTGAACATACTTTTCATTGGTTTATTACTGTCATCTTGAGGTATACTAGGTAGAGGGTCTTCAAAGGGGTTCGTAACATCACCTTCTTCTATAATCTGTTCTTCAAATTCATCTTTCAAATTTAAGTCCTCTTCTGGTGGAGGTTTTCTCTTACATTTTCTTGACCCACCAGATAGTAGTATAGTAGGACTAGGGAGTCTTTCATCATCACCCCCAAATATTATTTTATTTACGACTGGTGATTTAGATAATTCACTTGCCAGCAATTCTGCAGATGGTGTCTTTATTTCATCAACATCTTCATCATGATTCCTAATTATTGTTTCAGGAGTTGATAAGTTTTCTGTCAGAAAATTCGCTGATTTATGCATTGTTACTGGTGGTGTCGTGCTTCCTACGGGTTGTAAATTAGGATTTCCAGTCCGATGTTGTTGTATCACGTTCTCGGCATAATCATAAAGGGACATGCTGCTACTATTATCACTTGAACTTTCATCATGACTAGTAGGTATCGGGGGTGATGGGAGATCTTTCAGTAGCAGTTCTTGTGGTAAACTATTCTGTCTCTTTGACATGGTAAAACTTTATTGTATCTCTGCAATTAAGTGTAAAACTAAGTATACACTGAAGTTATGAGAACAAATCCTGTCCCACAAAATGATTATAAGAACAGGCTGGTGACTTATAGAGGATATTGGAGTTGCTGAGTCGTAGAAGATGCAAAAAGACTGATGTTTCAAGTGAATTATATTACTTTTCCAGTGGGATAGACGATCGGATGTAAAATGTAAACAAGGTTCATGAAGACGACTGCAAGGTATGGTAGTAACTTGTTGTTTCTCAGTTACATTTATCTGCTTTCATCCAAATTTTCACCATAGTTAGACAATTTAAGTACAAATAACGGCTAAGCTCATTAACAGGTTCAGAATGTTCGTCCAAGAGGTTGAAAGAGACTACCAACGATAGTTCCAAATGTTGGTACCGACTTTTGCGCTTTTCAGTTCAATCACCGTCATCGTCTTATAGTATCTGCCACTGCTTCTTCTTACATAGTCAAAACAGGTGATAATCATAAAGCTGACCAATCAAGCAATAATAAAGTTGTAAAGCATATTGCACATAGAGTTCAATTTGTTTGGTTTAGAATATTGAACAATGATTTTGAAGAAATCCTGGACACGTTAAAAGCTGTAGCTTGATTTGCATCGCATGCTACACAATAGAAATGTCGTTTCGACTGTGTAAAAAATTGGGTTGAACAATATTTGTGCTTCATCGAATATCAGAAATTGACCGAAGAAGTAGGTTGTTCTGAAGAATTACCTTCAATCTTATGATTACGAATGATTCTTGGAATTGTCGATTCAAGCGTGATCAGCAATCTGTAGATAACCATGTAAATGAAAAGGCTTCTGATGAAGAACTTTGCAAGGATTTACTTACGATTTTGCAACAGAGAATTGATCGATCTAAAGTATGCCCCTAAAGCGTTTTCATGATTCATCTACCATGAATCTCAACTGATTCAATCAATTATATAATAAATTATATAAGCACCTGGATGGTGAACCGTCGTTGGTGCACTTTATTCTGAACAGTAATTGCAAAGTAGCTGGGTACACACGAACAGGTCTCGTCTGAGAATATTTTTTTTGGTTTTCTGGTTTTGCTCCACCTTATCAAATTGGGGAGGACAAAGGAGATCCAATTGTTCAACTCGAGTTGCATTGCTATTTTATAATCTCTTCCTTTTCTCTGTATCGACCCAATTCCTGAATGATTGATCTTGAACAAAATCACCCTCTTTTACCTCCCTCTCAGAGAGAAGATGACAATGAGGGTTCAATATACGGCGGTGTTGAAGATGAATTGTTTTGTCCTAATTCTCGTCAAGTTTTTCGAATTTGTGTTAATTTGAAAACACTAATCGACAAAGTTATCCCTATATGTTTCAAAGAAGATGAAATCACATCTACAGACTCTTCAATCTTGAATGCGAAAGTGGTTGAATTATGTTACACTGCTGCGGGTGGGAAAGGTGATGGCAAAAAGGGGACTTCTTCCTTCAAATATCGTGCAGCTTTAGTATTTTGTTTGTTAAAAGTATGTGATTGGTATTGGCAACAAGCTGAGTTTGAATTAAGTGACAATGAACTATATTCTTTAAGAGCATTATCAGCACAAACATTGGCAGCAATTATTGTAGAAAGAGAAACTAATGACAAGTATTTATTTTTAAGTATGCTATGTCACAGATATACCATCTGTATTAATGGCGTTGATGCTACTCCTGTAAGTGCATTGGAAATGGCTGTTGATATGCACTCAACTATAGTCATTGGCTCTTCGGGATATCAAAGATGCATCAAATGGTTGTGGAGAGGTTGGATTATTCAGTCATCAACTGATCCCCATTCTTATGTTTTATACAAGGGAGCAGCTTCTCATGCCATATCAACTCATTTTGATCCTGCCAGAATCAAGACACCTTATTATCAGAACATCTTGGAAATCATTTTCAGTATAATTTATCTAGTATTGTTCACAATTATTTTAAACACCCATACAACTACGTACTCAGACCTTGATCTTTTTGAAATATTGTTGTACTTATTCACTTTGGGTTCTATATTAGACGAAGTTGTCAAATTTTATCACGTGGGGTGGAACTACTTGGGATTCTGGAATGTTTTCAACGATACTATGTACTCACTTATCTCGGTTGCAATTGTTTTCAGAATGATGAGTATTGATTCCCATGGGGACCTTAGAGAAAGTTATGATGAAATTTCCTACCGAATTTTATCCTGTGCATCGCCATTGATGTGGTCAAGATTATTATTATTCTTGGATGCTCAAAAATTTGTTGGTGCCATGATTGTTGTTTTGAAAGTTATGATGAAGGAATCTCTTTTATTCTTTGTGTTGTTGTTCGTGGTCATCATTGGTTTTTTACAGGGTTTTATCGGATTGGATGCTTCAGATGGTGAGCAAAATGCTACCAAGAGAATTTTAATCTCATTAATCAAAGCAGTAATTGGTGGTTCTTCTTTTGATGATATGGGTGCATTGGTCCCTCCATATGCATCAGTCTTATACTATATCTATTCATTCTTATTGACTGTTATTTTGATGAATATCTTGATTGCTTTATATTCAACTGCCTATGCAGCCATTGTTGAAAATGCAACTGATGAATATTTCGCATTGGTTGCTCAAAAAACTTTAAGATATGTCAGGGCACCGGATCAAAATATTTATGTACCTCCATTCAACTTAATTGAAATTCTTATCACTCCCTTTGGATGGTTCACGTCTAACAAGTTTTTCAAAGATCTTAATTATTATGTTATGTTGGTAATCTACTCCCCGTTGCTTGTGTACATTGCATCAGATGAATTATCTGCAGCAAGAAGAATCCAGTACAACAGATACAAAGGCTTGCCTGATGATGCAAATGAAAATGACACTGAATGGGATTTAACCGACGGATTTGCTGATGACGGTGGTAATCTTGGTGAATCATCACCCTTGGAGGGAATTACAGAAAGAAACCAAGAGGTTAATCAAGAATTACGTAACCAACGTCTAGGGGAAAACCAAGATCAGGAATTCATGATCAATTTACATGAATTTGAAAAAGAAATAGAAAAATACGTTAAACCAGTTGAGGAAGCTAGTAAAATAGGTTTGAAATGGGAATACTATGATTTGTACCAAAAGATTGATAAGCTAACAGCTTTGGTTGAGGCTGTTGTTACTGAAAATATGGAACTTAAAGGAAAATTAGACAAAAAGTGAACGTCTAATTGTTTTAGTTTTACATAACTTTTGCTGCCATATACAGTATGGCCAAATAGTACACAAAAAAAATTTTAACTAACTGGTTTTTGTGCTGTAATTTTAGTAGCAGTTATCGAGTATATAGTGATATCAACAAAGAGAATCTGTCCAACGTTGTGAGAACGATACATTTACATCAGTACAGACTTTGTTTGATTGTAGGGTAATTGAGCGTTTGCAAACTCCTTTGTTTTATTCGTGTTAGTAACTCGTACGGTGAAGTATAAAATCCTACAACCAAAGTACAACCATACACACACTCAAACATCAACCAACTCTCAATCACCATAGAGAAAAAAAAACACTAGAAAATCTTTACCAACACATATTAGTATTCAATTATAGGCTAGACTCACCATTTCATCATGTCAGATCTAATGCATAGAGTGGATAATTCATCAAAATTCAAACTTGGTGATAATATACATTTTGAAATGTCAAAGGAAAACAACGACATCAATCACAATCATCCAACATCTGCATCATCTTTACAACAACAACTGCACACACATGATTTATCGTCAAGTTCTAAGAAGAAGAAGAAAAAGAAGAATAAGAAAGCAAAGATAACTACCTCCCAGGCTTATTTGAATAATCCAGAGGATGACTACCCTACTTCAAGAGTTATTAAACAAGCACCGAATGGAGATGTAATAATAGAGAGTTTGGATGACGAAGAGGACGAAGAAGAGAGTCATCATAACCACCATCATCGCCTCCATCATCACCATGATCATTACCACGACGATTATTGTGAACATGGTCATGATCATGATCACGACCATCACGACCACCACATACAACAAATAAATCACAATAGTAATGATTTGAATCGAAATACCCAAGATGCACATGGTAGTTTATGGGATAGTGCATCAATTGAAGAACAAGAGCGATTGAAAGAGTTTTGGGAATCACTAGCTGAAGCCCAGAAATTGGAGTTAGTCAAGATTGACAAGCAATCAATAATGAAGATGTTCAAAAATGAAACTAAACAGCATTTACTGCAACTACTGCAACATCTGAATGGAAATAATAATGGATCATCATCTTCAAATAACTGTGCATGTAAATATTGTGGTAGAAGGAATAATATCATCGAGGAAGAATTGGAGAGTGTTTACGACAATCATTTCGATGACATAATTGACTTTATTCATGAAGTTCGAGATATTAATGATTTAAATGCTTTACCTGGTTTATTATTTGGTGGATTTCATATGCTAGAAGAAGAGAGAAGATTACAGAAACGACAACAGCAGTTTAAGGAGAAATTAGAGTTAGCATCTCAAGAGAGTAATGATACACAGGTACAAGTTGAAAAGATTAAGTCACATATGGAAAAGTTTAAAACAACAGCAAATAGTAATCAACAACAGCAGCTACAACAGCTAAAACCACAACCACAACTAGAACATCAAGTACAAGTACAATCACAACAGCAAATACAAACACAAGCGCAGGTACAATTACAACAATCAGTACCACTGCAACAGTCGCAACAACAACAGATAGAACAGCCTATATATCAATCTCAAGAAATACATTTAAAAGAAGGATTTGATGAAAATGATGTGAAAAACTCCACAGAAAGTCAATTATTTAATAAATTATTTGATCCTAAATTATTTGAAGCATTAGAAAGTATGGATTTACAAAAGATGAAAGAAGTTTCCCTGTTTGATCCGAAGAATAGTTCCCATATAAACATGTTAGAAAAGGCAGGATCGTTAAGAGAAATTGTTCGAGATCTAAATAATGTTGATAGATCCCATTTGGAAAAGGGAATGTCTTACGTACAAAGCATGGGGAAATTTTTTTCAAATATTGCTAATTTAAATCCAAATAATCCTGAAGATGCAGAGAAGATTATGGCAGGTCAATTAAATGATAAATTATCTCAAGGATTGTCAACATTTGCAGAAGATTTATTGAAGAATGATGGTAACTCATTTATTAGTATGATGGAAGCTCTTTCTGAATCAAGAACTGCTCGCGAAGAATTATTGAGAGAGAAACCTAACAGTAATACAATTAATAATAATAGTGTAACGCAACAAGAACAAAAGCAGCAACAACAACAGGAGCAACAACAACAACAACAAGCTGCTTGGGTTGATCAGGATAAACATCATGAACATATTTGTAATCATCATGATAACGACGATGATGACGATTATGATGACGATTATGATGAAGATGAATACGACGAAGATGATGACGATCAAGATGATGACGATGAAGATGACGATGAAGATGATGAAATGGATGATATTGATGAAGATGATGAAAAGGGAGCAAGTGATACCGAATCTGAAATATCTGAAGAAGAGAAAATGCAGGAAATTCGTCGTTTATTTTTGATTCAAGTAATCAAGTTATTCCAAGAAAGATTGAAAAATGCGTACAAGGAGAAATTATCTCAAGACAGAACACAAAGATTAATTGAAGAGTTGGAAGCAGAAGAAAATGCTAAAAAGGAACGTGAATTGAAAAAGTTGAAGCAAAAGGAGAAAGCAAAAGAAAAGAAACGTTTACAACAGTTGGCCAAAGAAGAAGAAAGACGAAAAAAAGAGGAAGAAGCAAAAGCAAAAGAGGAAGAGATAAGATTACAAAAAGAACAAGCAAAAGCTTATCAAAAGAGAAAGAAGGAAGAGGCTAAATTGAAACGTGAAGAAGAAAAGAGAAAGAGAGCTGAGGAAGCAAAGAGAAAAGAAGAAGAGCATAGAAAAAAGGTCGAAGCACAACAAAAACGTGAAGAAGAAGCAAAACGTTTGAAAGAAGAACGTAGGAAGAAAGTAGAGGAAGAAAGAAAACACAAGGAGGAAGAAAAGAAACAAAAGGAATTATTGAAAAAGCAAAAAGAGGAAGAAAGAGAAAGATTGAGAGTTGCAAGAGAACAACAATTGGCAGAAGAAGAAGCGAAATTGAAAGGGCTTAATCAACCGCCTTTGGCTACTGAAGACGAAGAAAGAGCAGGATTGACTAAAGAACATGATTTAGCGAGACACATCGAAGAAGAAAGATACAAGTTGTCCGTTGAACCTCCAGCAAACCACTTACTAAATCAATTGTATCAGGCAAGACCGGGATCTGTTTCAAGCACTCCTTCGTCAGTGGGTCTTCCTACGCTCACTCAATTACAGTCTGCCCCAGCTCAAGTTCCACCGGGGTATTCTTCTGAATTTATACCTTCGGCTTATCAAAACAATACCCTTTTATCTCAGTCCAATATGATGTCGCCTCAAACAGCACCTATTAATTTAATGAATGGTCCTGCAGTTACAAATACTAATCCTACTGCATGCAATGCTAATTCTGCTACAGTTCCCCTCAGTGCTAACACAATGTCCCCCTGGTCAAGTAAATCGAGACTAAATTCATTATCAAACTCTACAACCCAACCATTCTTGCCTCAATTTTCACAACCAAGCGCATCAACTGCTGCTTCTGTAACCACTCCTGCTGTGAATAACGGCGTAAACCCAGTTCAACAAAATAATAATTTCAGTCCCTTCAATGCATTTGCTGACCCATTAACAAATGATACTTTCATGACAGCTCCAGTAAGTAGTAATACCAACATTTGGAATTCCTCAACTAGTAATTCAGCTACTACTGCAGGAAATACTAGAAATAATTCAATTTGGGGTAATGCCAGTAATCAGATAAGTACTGATGCTCCATTGATAAATACGGCTGTACCAAATGCCACCAATGGTTTATGGAATAGTAATAACACAGGTGCATCGAATGAGCTTGAACTAATTCAAACTTCAGCATACAGCTGTTTCCAAATTCTACAGAATTCTAATCAATTAGAATTCGGTATTGCGCCATTACTCAAATTGTTCCAAAATGTAAAAGCCTTACTAAGCAAACCAAATCTTACTATAAATCAATTTTTAAGTTGTTGTCACTCATCACCTGTTTATCAATTTGATTTTATTTATGATGATTTTGGTACTGTGACACACTTGAAAGTTGGATTATCTGGCTTTCCAAGAACTTCTCCGCCACCTCCTCCTCCACAACAACATCAAGCTCAACCACAGCTTCCTCAACCGCAACAATCTTCTGTCGGTAGAGCTGTGCCACCACCTGGATTCACTAAATCTTCACCCCCACGAGGATTATTCAATGAAAGTCCTTTTTTGAATACAATCGGGGAATTGAGTCATGGTAACGGTTCCACAATCCCACAGAATGGATTTGGAAGTAGATTATGGAATTAGTCATTCTTCCCCTTTGCTATATAAGATTGTGTTCATAAAGCTATATTTAATATCATTATTTAATATCATTATTTAATATCATTATTTAATATCATTATTCAGTATCAATATTTAATGTCTGTCAAGTCTCTTTTTTGCGGTAGAAAGGAGCACACATTTCTCGTTAGTTTCAGATCTTCGTAGTTCATTTTCGCTTTATTTTTTTTGCTGGAAACCTACAAAGGTTTAAAGGTACACATTTCAAAAACAAGTGATTCATGAGAATCAAACCCCAACTTAGCCATATCTGTCCCTGCCCAAACTAACATCGTCTTTCACACTCCATATTACAGACATTGTTACCAAGCATCACCCATTAAACATCGTATATTTTGCTTTACTATAACAGGATCAGACGTACTCATCATATTATGGAAGAGAACATACTTTGAAATACGCACACATAGTAATCACGAGCGATATGACTACAGACTCAATAAAAAGAAAATTAGTAATAGTCGGAGACGGGGCCTGTGGAAAAACATCATTATTGTACGTCTTCACGCTTGGTGAATTCCCCACTGAATATCACCCGACGGTTTTTGAAAATTACGTAACTGATTGTCGATTAGACGGCAAAGCAGTCCAGCTAGCCTTATGGGATACCGCCGGACAAGAAGAATACGAGAGATTACGCCCACTAAGTTACAACAACTCTCATGTGATACTTATAGCATTTGCGCTTGATACCCCTGATTCATTGGATAACGCAAGATCCAAATGGGTAGCTGAAGTTAAAAAATACTGTCCGAATACTCCATACATTTTGTGCGGATTAAAAAAAGATTTGAGATTGGATCTTAAAGATCGAAGAAATTTTATACAGACTGACATGGGAGAAAGAGTGGCTTTGGAAACTGGTGCTAAAGTATATCTTGAAAGTTCTGCATTGACTGGAGAGGGTGTGGATGACATTTTTGAATATGCAGTTAGGACCAGTCTATTGAATAATGAGAAACCCTCCAATGCGTGTTGCACGATACTATGAGGATCGTGAGGGTTTGGAAAAAAGCGGGAGCGGGGGCTATTGTAAACGAGTAGAGTTGGATTATATATATATAATGTTGGACACAATATAAGATTTTAATGCATTAAGTATGGTCTTTCGTTGGCGTAGTTCACGCTATTGCATCCATCTTATATATTGAGTATACAAGGAGAAGTGTGAATTTTGGGTCGTTGCAGGCCTTTTGTTCTTTTGTTGTAGTCTAATGCAAAATCAGAAATTCTTGAAATTGTTTTAGATTACTAAACGAGTAAGAGAACCCACGATAATACCTACTTATCCATCTAATGGGTAAGGTAAACTGGGCAAATACAAAGTTTACCAAACAGCTTCTCATAGTGTGAGCATTTCCTCTACAACTTCTTGCAATTAGTATCCTAACCCCATCCTTTAATGCCTTTGCAACTCTTTGTAGCCTAAATAGAGTTGTGCTTGTGACCCTCGATTGATACGGCAACAAAAGATCCATCTAAAGAAAGCATGTCTTGTGCCGAAGAGATACTCTGCGGACGGCAGTGAATCGTAGCATCTCAACCCCTTGAGTCAAGCAAAGTGCAACAATATGATAAGACCCACGTTCCGAAGGACAAGGCTATGTCATCGTAAATAAATTGTCCAATCAGCGTCCACGGGTCCTGGTTGCTGTAGTTGTTAAAGCTCTCTTATCGATCCGAAACTAATATTTTATACACTCTACGAGATCAACCTTTATACGCAAGTGATTTTGCATGTAATTCCACCAACTTAACTCATGTATGATAAATGACAAACTAAATGGTTACAAATTGGGGGAAGGGAGGAAAAGTGTAAGACTTAAGCGAGTGGAGAATGAGAGCGCAGATTTGGACAGAAAGATAACGGATTTTTCGATGGATGCCAAGAGCTTGCCGATCGATTGGCTGCCTGACAAATCAAGCAACTGAGGCTTTTCTATGTATTGCGCAGTAGAAGGTAGTTTGTTAGTGTACATTACAAATGAGTGAAAAGTCAATGTAACTGAGAATTGGCTGGATATCTTGCTTGTGTACGAAGCCACCATTTTAGATTTGGTAAATTTTGGTATATTAGGCGGATAACCCTTCGCCTGAAAAACTACCTGCTTTCACCACTATCCCCTTTTTTCAACTACATTGACTATTTTCATTGCACTATTTGGCTACATACTATGTCTAGTAGCTATACCAACAAGAATGATGACACAACTAATACTATTTTAAACAACCAACCTTTGGTACTGGATCCTATTGTAATCACCACTGGGGAAGACTCGACGCATACCCGTATAACAACTCCTATCACAAACCTTGAGCAGGGTCATGAGTATGACAAAGGCAGTTCTGATACCTTTACACTAGATGAAAGTTGGGAATCACATCCTATTAGCGGGAGTCCGTCTCCTCCCTTCCAGAAAGTAAAATGCTTTGTTTATAAGGTTTATCATTCTTTCATTTTACCAAATGTCGGTATATCGCTATTATTATTATCGCAATTCTTGAACTCCATTATGATCACCACCTGTAAATTATTAGTCACCGATAAAAATTTCAATGAACCAATTCACCCATTACAAATATTGTTTGTTCGTATGTTCATTACGTATTTTTGCTGTCTAGCTTATATGGGGATTACAAGATCGGTTGAACAAGCACCATTTGGTCCTCCAGCCATTAGAAAATTATTGGTAGTGAGAGGCATAGTTGGATTTTTCGGTGTTTTTGGAATGTACTTCTCATTACAGTACTTGAGTTTATCAGATGCTGTTGCGATTACATTTCTTATACCGATGGTAACTGCGTTTTCGGCATGGATTCTTTTGAAGGAAAGGTACTCAATTTTGGAAGCTGTCTGTTCAATATTTTCATTAGGTGGAGTTATTTTGCTTGCAAAGCCATCGTTCATCTTCGGTGAGGAATCCAACAAAGAAACAAGTAGTGATGAAGCAGTCGAGTCTGCTTCCTCCGAAAAGAGAATCCTTGCTACAGCAGTTGGATTAGTGGGAGTTTGTGGAGCATCCATGGTTTATATTGTGCTTCGTAAGATCGGTATGAATGCTCATCCATTGTTATCGGTGAGTTATTTTGCATTGATATGTTGTATTGTTACATTTTTTGCTATTTTGGTCATCCCAGGTTTATCGTTTGTTCTTCCGCAAAGCTCACACCAATGGTTCTTGTTCTGTGTGATCGGATTCTCAGGTTTCTTTATGCAATTTTCACTTACTGCTGGAGTTCAACGAGTGAAAGCTGCGAGAGCCTCATTGATGGCTTACTCAGGTATGGTGTTTGCAATTATTTGGGACTTGACTATATGGGGTCATTTGCCTGGATTATTGAGTTTTTTGGGAATTGCATTGATTGTTGGAAATGCTGCTATAATTTTAAAGTTTAAACCCGAGTCTCAAAATGATAATAAACTATCGAAGGACGATGTAGAAAGAAACGGTAAATATGATGAGCTAGACAATGATTCCATTGCCATGCAAGAATTCATCATTGGTGATGATGATGATAAAGGTTCCAATAACGAGAACAGCAAGCATAGCAAGAACTTATGAGTTTTGTATAAAATATTTTGTGATATTTTAGCTCTTGTGATTTATATATTTGGGTTAAATAGACATTAGTATACAAGTGCATTTATATCGTTGTTGCAGTAGTAGAACTCTCTCCCTATTGGCTTCTGGTACTAGCACTTGTACCTACTAGATTTTCTAGGGGATGAAGTCATTGCTGATAAAAGATTAATTCAACCAATCTAATTCTTTCTTTACTTGTTTCAATTGAATTAAATTCCCATTTATTTGTAAATCCGCATCATTCACATATTGTCTTGTGTTTCTAGTCAATTCATTGACATTATTGATCAATTTTCTCGAATTATTTAAATTTACGTCTATGTATTCTAGTTTTAAAAAATCTTGAGAATTTGGATTTGAGGGAAGGATACGTAGTTGATAGATCCATTTATTATTATTCGATTGGTTTTTACTCATCTTGTATACATCTGTAGATAAAGAGGTGATTTGTGTTTGCTGCGGTTATTTTTTCGGTAACATTTGATTAACCAATCTATCATACTGCCAACTTTGTGTAGTATCCAATGGCAAATCTTTGTCTTCAATACTTTGATAATCTATATCCCATTTATCCAACTCGCTGAAGAATTTGCAGATTGGCTGAGTGTACCATCTATCACCATTCCATGTGAACCAACCTAAATGTCCACCAACTGTTGTTGTGACCAATGTAACATAAGGGTTCAAATTTGTCTCTGAATAAGGTAATGATCTAGACCCGGTAATTGGATCATCTTTAGAACTTATGATTAATGTCGGTACTCTCACTTTTAATAACCTTTGAATGGGAGATGCTAATCTGTAATACTCATCTGCAGAGTTCAAACCAAAAAGTTTCGAAGTAAAATAATTATCAAACTCTTTCAAAAATTTAATTTTAAATTTTGCCGGATTCTGTTGATATTCTTTAACGAATTCATTATTCTGCAAAATACCATGAGAATTCAATAATCTTAATAAATTGTTACACATAGTTGGTGAATATACATTATGACCAATTATGCTATCGCGTAAATGTAGTGCTCCGTCAGGGAAATCCCATGGAGTTCCAAACATACATGCACCTTTGATTTGTTTAGAAACTGTGGAAGCTTCTTGACCTAAATAGTTAGCTAAAATAGCTCCTCCCAATGAGAATCCCATCATATAGACTCTCTTATTTGGCCATTTTACACTAACAACTTCATTCATAACATATCTTAAATCATTTGTCCACAATCCATTGTACAATTGCGGACTTGTTATAGTATGTTTTGCACATCCACGAGAGTTTATAACAAATGCATCAAAATTATAAGGATCTGAGATTATTTTATCCAAAACTGATCTAATGTAAGCCTCGTACGACCCGCCAGATAACCCATGTAATACGATTAACAATGGCTTTTCGTCATTATTTTCAATGATTTCTTCATTTGGGTTCATATATTCAGTTCTTGGGGGAAGTTCTTTTCCTTGCGATTTTGGTTTGTAATGTAAATGATCAGGATCAGATCTTAGAGGTGGGGCAATAGCATAATCTAAAGCAATAGTACTCTCACCTTCCCATTGGTCATATTTCAACTCTGTTCCATCAGGTACCTTATAAGTTTTATTTTCAATTGTTAAAATTTGTCTTTTGTAATGAACATGGTTTTGATTTTCGAATTTATTGATTGCAGTATAGGCGGTTTGTGTATGGCCCGAAGATAAAATTGGATTCACGTAAAAGCTATAGTCTGATGCCAATTCTTCAACTTTTGATTTCAAAATTTCGGGAATTGTAGTGGCGGTACTGTTCCCATTATGATTTCTTGGTGTGAATTTGATTGCAGTTTTGGAGGTGAAATTCTCGACTCTTGACTTAAAGAATCCTGAACCAATCATTGCAAGCTGGTTGGTACTTCGGTTTGGTTGTAAGACGGTGCAGATTTAATCACTATTGGTTTTTTCTAGATGCCTAAACGACCGAGGATGTATGTGAAGAGCAATGCAATTATCTTCGACCTATCAAGATCAGTTCTATATTTTTGCTCAAGATAGAAGAACATCTCATCCAGAGATGAAAGGTTGGACAGATCCAGCCTAACATATTTGATGATTACGATGGGGATCTGACAACCGGTGTCCTTGTGAAACGCAATATATGTCGTTTATGTAATATTTTGCAGCACCACCTGAGGCATTCTGTAAACTCATCTATCTACATTCCGATAGAGCCAGATCAATTAAGTTATCTTGCCATCGCATGGCTCTATCGATAATAAATGTAAATAGTGTATCTACAATATTGTGATGATCTCCAATAGTATTGGTTTTTCTTTTGTATGAGCATTGCATTTATATCATGTGTCTAGACGCATTATGGTTCTGGAAGGGCATTCAATGGAAGATTAAAAGTCCATTACCCACAACACATAGCTGTTTCTCTCCCTATAATGTTTCAGTTGACCCACAGGTTTGAATTTATGGAATACTAACCGAGTTTCTTGAAACCAACTTGGTGAACTTGAAATGAGATCACATGTTTATATTTTGAGACCCTTTCCAGTGGATCCATTAACTTACTAATGGTGATATACTTTTACATGTAATTACTTATTGCTTCTATTATGATCAAACGTATATTATTACATTGTTTGCAACAACAGCCAGGTGAACTCTTTTTCAATATTTCACAGTTTTATCAGAGGTCATGTCGGTACAAAAGAACCCTTGTTCTTCGGACACCGTCCTCGTTTGTGGAACTTTTATTTTTTGCAATCAAAATATAAAGAGATACAAATAAATACTAACATTTAAACTATACAACTACACAATCACTTCTCAATTGTGCTATTGATCTCATTGAGTAATAATTTATGATTATCAATTAATCTTTTGATTAGATTCAAATCATGCGAGTTGAATATTTTTCTATTCTTGAATTCTTTGATGAGTAATTTATACAATTGTAGTTTATCGTGTTTAGGCAATAACCTTTCAAAATTCAATAAAGTTATAGTCACGAGTGTCGAAAAAGTGGTAATTAAGATTTGATTTGAATCTAACAAATCCTTATTCTCTTTTAATGCAATGAGATATCTATTTTCATATAATTGACTTAGATAATTATTATTAATGTTTCCGTCATTTTCTTCAAACAACTGTTTTGTTATTGCTTCTTCGCTACATTCTGATTTGAATGTTGGTGTAGGAACATTAGTTGGTGTCTGACTACTTAACAACTTTTGATTTATTTCTTTTAGAAGCTTGATTTCAACAGCTAATGCATCAATAGTTTTAGCACTTTCATTTTCATTATTTTGTATCTTCTTCAAAAACTTATTCTTCACCGACGTGAGTTGATTAGTCAAAGAATCCAACTTTACATCTTTTTCTGCCATTGTTTTCTTTAATGTATGAATTCGCTTTTCCAATTGGATTTTCCCTTCTTTCAAAGAATCCAATTTCTTTATGGTAACTTTGGACTCCTTTTCTACTTGCTGTTTTAATTCTTGGTTTTCTTGTAATATCTTGGACTCGTTTTCCTTGATTACAAAAATCTCTTTATTCAATTCAACAATCTTCAATTTCTGTTCATCTATTCTTTTACCACTTTCTTTTTCAATTTCAGCAAACTCTCTATCCCAATTTTCTACTTGACCAACCAAATTACCATTAATTGATTTAAATCTGTGATTTTCTTGATTCAATTCTTGAATCGTAACATTTTGTTCTTCAAACTTATTCTGTAATGTATTATTTTCTTCCCTTATACTTTTCAATTCCTTATCTTTCATCTTGGCTTCTTTTTTCAACTCCAAGACCTTTTTATGGATTCCATCTAGTCCATTTGGACTAAATTCTAATCCCAACTCTTCGCAAATCATTTTAATATTTCCAGTCACTACATCCATACTTTGAAAACTAGTCTCCTCTGGAATGTCTTCAAATTTGACTTGGGCATGTGGCGACGAGTGAATAGCACTCAATGTAATGGTAGGATATGATGAGCTTGCAGTAAATGAACAATTCTCTACACTATTAGCTCTACCTTCCATTTTCTCTGTTACCACTGGACTGATCATTCTCATATGTCTTTTCAATCTTGGTATTTGAGATAACTCATTAATTCTGATCTCCTTAATTGGAGCCGCCGAAGGTGAATGATGGTGTGTCATGATGGATTGTTTTGGTGTTGCAAAAAAACTCTG
Organism: Nematodospora valgi; assembly: GCA_030565165.1. Taxonomy (NCBI): domain Eukaryota; kingdom Fungi; phylum Ascomycota; class Pichiomycetes; order Serinales; family Debaryomycetaceae; genus Nematodospora; species Nematodospora valgi. The sequence continues at coordinate 559,623 of JAJMBF010000005.1, forward strand.
AGGTCCAGAACGTCCTGATGACATTTTCGCAGTAAAAGTATTTATACTCCTACAATAACAAAAAAGTTACATCGAGATACGAAGCATCCCATGCAAAATCGAGATCTACATATGCAATACTAAAGGTTGACTATTATTCAATTACAACTATAGAGAATTATAAATGATTATTACAGAAGCCTACTTAGTTTTCTAAGTCTTTTTTCAAAGTACCCATGAAAGCGTGTTTTTCAGCTGGAGTTTGGAATCTACCTTTACCGAATCTAGAAGCGGTATCGATCCATTTCAAGTTGACTTGCTCCAAAGCTCTTCTAGAAGTATCAACGTATAATGATTTTCTTAAAGTAACAATTCTCTTCTTAGTACCTGGGATTGAACCTTTTAACAAGACGAAATCATTGTTAACGTTACCGTATCTAACGAAACCACCCATTGGGTTAATGGTTTTCTTGGTTCTGTCAAATTCAGTAGCACCAGATAACTCATCACCACCTTTACCAACTCTATAAACTTTGTGATTGATAGAAGTTCTGTGGTGGTAACCGTTTTGACCAGCTCTGGCAACGGTCCAATTAACATTAGCTGGATGCCAAGCACCAATACAAGCAACCTTTCTCAAACCTCTGTGGGTTTTTCTTGGTAATTTCTTAGTACCCCATCTGTGAGTTACACCTTCGAAACCGTGACCTTTAGTAACAGCAATAACATCGATCATTTCGTTTTGTTCAAAGACAGAATCGACTGAAACTTCTTTTTCGAAATGTTCTTTAGCCCAGTCAACCTTGTCGGAGATTGAACCACCATTGATTTGGATTTCAGCAATGTGGGCTTTCTTTTGGACTAATGGAGTCTTTTTGACTTGTGTGTGTGCTAAAACTCTAACAACTGAAGCGTATTTCTTAATTCTAGCTAATTCAGTTTCAATTTGTTTAGCATCAGCAGCGTATTTACCTGAGTATTTGGTAAAAGCCTTCTTCTTGGATTTGTACCAATTTTTGTAGAATCTTCTTCTAATTTCTTCAGACAAATGTTCAGCCCAAACTGTTGTTAATGATCTTAAACCTCTTGGAGTTTCAACGTAACCAACAACACCAACAACAACCATTGGGGGTGTATCAACAACAGTAGCAGCTTCAACAACTTCTCTTTTGTGCATTTTTGAACCTGGTCTGTCTAAATCTCTAACAATGGTGGTCATCCCAGCTTTGTAACCTAAGAAAGCAGTTAAAGCAACTGGCTTAGATTTAATATCTTTTGGGAATGACTTAACTCTTCCTCTTTGCTTAGCAGCTCTCTTTCTTGGTAAGAAACCTAAGGAACCATGACGTGGAGCTTCGTATTTTCTGTGAGACATTTTTGATTAAATGTAAATCTATGGTAATGAAAGAAAGAACCACGAAAAAAGTGAAAAAAATTTTCTGTATTAACAAGACGAAGACGAAGAACAGATAAATTTTCAGTCCCAATTACACGACTCGATTGCAAATATTTTAGTTCAAACTTATATACAGGTGTTGTGACTTACCCGGAATTATTTGACCATACTATGATTGAACAGTTTTCAACATACATATGAACTATATGAACTGTTGAGTTGTTGTACAAAATAGTATTACAGTATAAGCCCACTTAATGAAAAGGGAAACAATTTTCTAATAATAACGTTTATATAAATGTTTAAATGAAAATTTAAATAATATTTAAAAAAAGAATATAATATAAATTAGAAACAACGGAAGAAAGACTAAATACAACACTATTCCAATTGGCTACTTTCTTTTAACATGCATGATTTTCTTTAATGCTAACCTAGCATCACCAGAATCTTCAGATGATGACCCCAGTGAACTTACGTTACTATGACCATTTGCAACAAAACTTTCATTCTGTAATTTGCTGACTTTACTATTTAATAGATCTGTCATAATCACAGTATTTGTTTGTTCTTCCAATGGATGTTCGGTAAGTCCTCTTAGTTGAAGATGATGCTGTTGATTCGGGTGCTGTGATTGGTGTAGTTGTAGCTGTTGGTGTTGTTGTTGTTGATTTACGTCTGTGAATATCTCTTGGTTCACCAAAAACGGATTCGTACCTCGTTTGCATTGAGGTGAATTCAAATTCATTACTGAATACATCATTGAATTGAACTGTGGGGTTAAGTTGAATATTGGGGTTAATCCTGTTGAAACATACATATAATTTTCTTTCGGAGTTTGAGGATTGTTTGTTATAACTTCAGTTATTGAAGATAGTTGTTGAGCTACATCTTTTCGTGTAGTTGATGTACCGGTGAGATCTGAATTGTGTCTTCTCAATAAGCCTCTTGGTTTTTCTTCAATCATGGACATTGTTTCTATTCCAATTACCGAATTGGTATGAACTAATGACGGTGGTACATGCGAGTTTTCACTTGTTGTTGTGGTAGTTGTGGTGGTAAGTCCTTTCTTTACTTTTGGTTTGAAAACATCACTTGACAACACTGCTTTTCCCAGGTCATCAATCATTAGTTTTAACAGAAAATCTTCTGATGATTTTCTAGTTGTTGGACTTGACTTACTGCTTTGAATAGAAATTGCTTGTCCATTAGTTGGTGGCATTTTCTCCTTTTTGAATTTTATATTGCTCAGCATATTATTATCACTATCATTATTGCTGCTAGTCAATGTGACAGGAGGTAACAAATTCTTACTTAAAGGAGAATCTGATTTTTTATCAGAAATGGATTTTCTAGGAACTGGCGAATAATCAATATGTTCTCTACGATCCATAGGGGTTGGGAAACCGGAACTTGCCAATTTATCTAAACTTTGGTGATGTGGAGTAAAATAGCTATTTTTCACAACTGATGAAGTTGGTGGTGGTGTGTTATAGTAACAATTTTCTGATTGAGTAATCATTGAGATATTATCCAATGCTTTGGTGTTAATTTGATAAGATAGATTGGAAGAAGGGAAATGATTCCCTACTGAAGATATAGGAGTGATCAATGTAGCAGATGACGAGGATGTAGGTTTAGATTTCTTAAGATTGACTGGGGATCCGTTTGATGCAGATGAACATTTTCTCTTTCTTTTAATTCTATTTGTGGGACTGACTCTCATCAAAGGAGTGAAAACATCAGGGGCACCTTGTTTAACAATTAGATTTGAGTTTGACTCCGCGGGGCTACTATTCAATGGAGAAGTGTTCACATTGATGTTTACGGTTGTTGTAATTTTTTGTGTGAATGAATCAGGTTTTGGAGGTCTACCTCGTTTCTTCTTTGGAGTAGGTAGTAGTAATTCTTGTTGCGGTGATTTTCTTAATTGAGTCTGTTGATGAGGCAGTTGATGTTGTTGCAAGTGTTGCAATTGTTGTTGGTGTTGTTGTTGTTGAATATAGAACTGGTTTTGTGCATTGGCTGACCGAGGTGGAACTCCATGCGGTATTATGAAAGCATGTTGCTGTTGATGTTGTGGTGGTTGCTGTTGTTCATCGTATGGCACATGATTGTTATTGAATTGATTCGCCATACTATTGTATAATGACAGTATGATATGTATCAAAAGCAATAAAATTACACGGATGGGTATTTCTTTTGTTCTTCTAATGGTTATAGATTATTGTGAATTTCAAAGGGGGAAGAAAAAAAAGAGTTTTGTTAACAGTATTGGAGTCTATGTCTATGTCTATGTCTTGAACCTGTAGGAATAGATATTTGAGGTTGTCCTATGATGGTTTTCTGCAATTTTTGGGGACGATAAACCTGTTATCAAGCTTGAAATGTGAAATTTGTTGTCGTTGAAAGCGAAGGACGGGTGTTCAGAAGATGTGTATTGTATATTATAATATTGCCTCGAATAGGAAATGTAATTGAAAATCAAACAACAAAATACGCAACTAACAGTTTTGATGAGAAACGATAAGGCCTTCTAATGGGGAGGTCAGTTACAATAAGCTATCTCGATGAGCATATATAGAGCCAAAGAACGTGTAGCGTGAAATGAAGTAGGGGCCGTGTTGTAAGTTGATGAATGACGGCTAGGTGGTTGGTATTGATTGACCAGTTGGATACTGGTTACTCCTTAGTGGTGTGGTAAAAAAAATCGTTTTTTAAGTGAAAGCTGTCTAGTGTGAGAAAAATATTTTCTTAAATACCTTCTGATTAAAATATACCTTATTTATTTGTTCGATAATATGTGCCAGAGGACTAATACAAACCCCAATGAGCAATGTAAAATAATGCTTTCATTTTTTCTACTTGTATTAATAATAGCACTGAGCCTCACCTTTGTTTCTCGTCTGTAACCTCACCATATTGTGTTTATTGTTTTGACGGGGAGGTAGAGTTTCACTGCATTCGAATGCTCCTTGTCGAACAAATCCCATTTGACTTTTTCATCGGCACTCCTGCCATATCATTTGCCAGCCAGGGATTCGATGGTTGACCTTCATGGGGATTGATTGGGAAAAGTTAAACTGTGCTGACGAAGGATGGATAATAGTTTTACATTCGTATAGATAATTTGAAACTTAATTGTTGAAGTTACAGAAACCAAAGATAATATGTCTTACATGTATTCGCTTTTCTATTAACCTTGTTTGTTTGGGCAATACGTTCAAAAATCATTGAAATTCTAGTTGGTTTACTCTCACTTCAACATAACTTTATCATCTCAGTCAAAGTTATCTTATCCCCAATAACGCCTGTCACAATTTAAAATTTGTTCTAGAAGTAGGGTGATGCCCTAGTACATAGTTACTCTTGACTACCAGAAAAAAAAATCTCTTCGTCCAAAATTGGCCAATTGTTGTGCTTCATCGTCTAATCATGGATCATGAGGTCTTGCACATCTAAATCTCTTTGCGCGAGCGAAAGTCTATTGTGGACAGTTCCATTCCCCCACGAACTCTGTGGAATAGTCTCACAGCTCATTATTTTCAGGTATGTTCTATTTTCATTGGACGCGTACTAATAAGTAATTTTACCACTTTGGGAAACCTAATGAAAAGCATAAGCAATGTAAGGGGTAACACATGTACCGAATTTCATTATGTTGGTTATATCCAAGTGTATACATGGATAAAATTTACTTTGAGTTGCTGCATTCTTATTGTCCGACTACATGAGTGATTACTATATGCACAAGCATTAATGACATCATCGGAACTCCAAAATCATTATGTAAATAATGGCTTCATTTTAGTGCTCGTTTTTCAAGTAAGTGCAATAGAAGACAGTAAGTTAAATCAGATATAAATCTCAGTTGGGTTGTGCCATTTCCTCCTTGTTCACTCGTCGCCTTACATACCTGTGAAACTTAATATTACTTCAGGAAACTCACTTTCAAATTAAGGGGGGAAAGACATGAGAGAGATGTACGTTCATTGATTTTCATGTGTTAGTGACACACTCTGTGATAGGATTGCCCTTGGATAGAATATTTCAGGCAGTTCTATCTGTTTGCACTTGCTAATTGACCCAAAGGCAAAGAAGATACATTTCAGAGTTGAATTAGCATGATGTACACTACTGTTGTTGTTTGTATGCACTACTAATGGATAGACAATCCAATAGTATATGTTTATACAAAAATGTTTAGACTATGACGAGTAATCTACGCTCTTTGTGATAAATGTTATTAGATCTGATAATCTGTACATATAGAAGATAAAGAAGAGAGAAGTATTGTAAGAAAAGAGGTAAACCGATAAATTCGCTTATCTAAGGTTTGGTTTTAATTTTCTTTAAAATTTTTTGTCAAATTTGTAGTAAATAATAAACTTATCACTGACACAGTTTGTGGTCTCTTTTAAATCATTACTTGTGATGTAATATTACCTAAATAAATTACATGGTTTCCATGAGGTTAATTACGTTGAAGCGTGTCTTGATTAACACATCTGCAGCACTTTTGGTGGTTACAAATTGAACAAAAGCTGATGTATTTTGAATACTTCCAAGGGACTGAGTGAAATGTACAAAATTGGCGAGTCTCGATCAGGTTATTGATACGTTCAGATATTCTGGCGAGCTCGTTGTTCTTGGTAAGCTCTCATGATCAAAAGTAATTTTGAGCAAAACCATCGCAGGAAATAACAATAGCTCATAATGCAGAGATTAGTCCATAGGAAATCCTCGGTAGCTAACTATGCAGAAATTTACTCCAAAACCGAAGAGCATAATACAGCAACAATAATACAGCAACATGCAGTGGTGTCACTTGAATGAGAGTTCAGGTTGGTCAAAGATTACAGCCATAAATTTGCAACTTCCATTTATGAATCAATAACTTTTGTAAAGGCTCTTATCCCATCCATAATAAATATGACTCCTGTAGTTTACAATTCTGGTTGTTATCATGCTCGACCATTTTCAATTTCGAGTCATCAAAAGTTTCTTCTGATTTATTATTGTAAGTGATCTATTATATCACATTCGTATATTTGAGGCATGTGAGGTTGATAGGTTGAGAGATGCTACCCAATAGGAACTGAGTCATGCTCGATGACATATATACACGATCTTAACAACTGAAAGTTAAGTGTGAAAGGGCCCATTACACAATCGACCGGGGTTCTTCACCAATAATAATGGAAATTGGCAATCCTATTGAATACAATAAGTGAAACCAACATATTATCTGAAAATATTTTGTGAACTCTGGGTTGTAATAAGTTATATGACGACCCACCCAATTGTTCCCACTGACTCCATGGTAACCATTGATTTCTTCTTACCTTATGACGGCCCTCAAATTTTGGCTCGCCATTTCTCACCTAAATCTAAAAGGCTCAATGAGGGCTAGCCTCGAACCGTACAGCATGGGGGCTGGTCCAGGCTCCAATGTTTATTATCCTGACCACCCCTTGTAGTTTTGGTGGATAAAAATGTCGCCATCACAACAAACTACTTAAACTCCATAGACTATAACATACATGTCCACGAAATGACCAATTAGCTCTTGTGAATCATAAACAAACTGAATCAACTTGTTTGACTCTTGGGGTAAATTATCGATCAAATCATTACATATTTCAAGAGGAAGAGGTTGGCACGTTGAAATTTCGTAGGATCCAATAATTTGTGAATTCATGTAAATGATTATAAATCTAATGGGAAGGCTATTATAATATTTCAACGCTTGGGTTAGGGTTGTGATTGTTGATGATGAAAGAGATGGTGATGATATTAGTGTTGACATGATCGAATGTGGCGGGGGTTGAAAAACTGGTGACTTGTTTTTTATTTTTGCCAATTTTTTAGATCTTTTTTTCAAGGATATGTGGGTGAAGGATATGCAAAATCAAGGAGATTAAGCCGCTACAATCGTGCAGATTACCAACCTTAAAGAGGTTTAGCAATGATATGGTTTTGTAATGTCAAACTGACAAATGAATGATATAATTTCTCCCTATTATATCATATCAGCAAGAGACCATTTTGAAATGACCAACTGAAAAGGTGGTAGCACCTGTATACAGGCTGCCCAAAATGTTTCATATCCTACCCCACTACATTCGAAAAACTATCGCTGATGTAGTTACCCCTCGAGGTAAAAGTCAGTATTAGGTAGTGGCGGGTACACTAGTAATGTAATTAAACCGTAGTCAAGTTAATTAGAGTTAATTACTAGCATGACAAAACCTGTTGTTCAGAGCAACCAAAGATTCAACCGTTTATACGAATTTCAATTGGCTACCCAAAAGGAACAAGTCAATCAAACCATATATAAGGTTTAATAATTCTCATTTTGCAATCTTCTAAATTTCAGAATTACACCATTTTTCAACATTGCTTTGAAAAATTTCAAAACAAACTCGCAAAAGTCAAAAACAGAAACGTCTTTCTCGAATTTCGTATTTTCAAACATCACCATTTACTGACTAGGGAAATATACAGATAGGTGTGACAGTACCCATAAAAAGCTTGTGATAAAGTCACCAGAATTGAAGCACATATTTAGAAAAAGGAGTGCCCGATTTGAGTTCATATTTTGACAAATTAATAAAGAAAAACGTCAGTTTTAAAATTTAATTACCACTCCTTATTAATACACCACACTACTAGAAAGTGTGTCGATCAGCGGATATATATTATATAAAACGATACCCACAACCCCTCAGAACAGAACACTCTCTGCTGAAGCACAACACCACGTCTCTTACATCAACCCACCGAGACAACCACCAGATTACAACAAAAGAAAAGAGATTCAGCAATTGAGTCATAGCTTTTAACAATTCATATCTGCACAGATACTGCGGCGTAGTGGCTCAGGGTACAAATTTCTAATTTCCACCCCTCCACAAACTACAGGTAATCACTGCTTGTAAACAATAACAGTACCGAGCTTATTTAGCCACTTTCTGTTCTAGATCAATTTTTCATATTTTTCATATTTACCACCACCACCACAACAACAGCTACACAACCAGTTCCACAAACGATTATTTCAGTTATGACTCCGAGCTCACCCATATCATTAGCTAATTTAATGAACACCACTATAGAAACGCCACCTACACCTTACATCCATCAGGAACAGCAACAACAACAGCAACAGCAACAGCAAACAGAACGCCAGCAAAAGCAACAACACCAGCTACAACAACAACACCAGCACCATCCAGCTCCACTGCTCACCAATAGCAGTAGCAGTTACCCCTCCTCGGTTTTACAACAACAACAACAACAACATGATTCAAAACACTCCCCACCGCCATCTTCGTCGAAGAAAGCTTTATTGTCAACATCCTCTCCTGAAGGTATACAAGTCGCCTCCAAGATTACACCAACAAGATTGGCAAGTCTATTAATTAGAAAAGGTCCTTTGCCAATACGTCATATAACAGCACAGTTGTCACAAGAAGTTCCATCGTTCGAGCTATTGAGTTTGAGCAAGCAAAGAAGATTGATTATGGCTGCAATGGAACAGATCGATACAGTGAATAATATGGTATTTGAAAAAATTGGATGGGGTCAATGGGCTGTTAGAAAAATAGATAGCGACTTTATTGTGACTGAAGGCACTGAACAACAAACCAATAGCAGCTTATTTGTAGATGACGAGAAAAAGTTGATCAATGTAAATGATTTGAGAAACCAGACTAATCTCAAATTGGGCTGGTCCAAGAAGAAAAAGGAATCTAGTAAGTCAAGAAGAGAATCAATCACAAATCATGAAAAAACATTGCATAATTTGAAGTTGCCTAATGAAAGTATTGATAATGCTATTGCATCAGATAGTGAAGATGATGAAGAGGAGGATGAACTTGGATTATCTGAACACATGGATGAAGATGAGGAAAGTTCAGGCTCTTCTGAAGACGAAGAAATGTTTACATTCGATGAATCAATAGACAAATTCAAGAAAAAGTCTCCACCAATAATGTTTGCTAAAAGAGTTCCAACAAAACTAAGCCCACCACCACAGTCAGATAAATCATCAAGAAGAAGAAAATCAAGCTCTTCGGCTCCAAATATAATATCAAAACCTTCCACATCATATAGACAACAACATCAACATATTCTCACTAGATCGAGATTAAATTCAATAGAAAACTTAGATAACTATATTATATCATCAGCTAAAACCTCAAATGCGCTGATAAGTCTGCCACCGCCTCCAATTTCATTCAGTTATAGTGGTTCAGCTTCGGCATTAAACAGTTCTCCAATCGGATCATGGAGTAATAACTACATACATAATGAAGAAAACAACAACGGTTCATCCACGGCTAATAGAAGAAAGTCATCCTTTAACGAATCTCATGTACGATCCACATTATCAAATGTACAGGCTAGTACATCAAGTGATACAGACGAGGAAGACTGGGCTTCCATAGGTCCAGAATCCTTGAGAAAGAAAAAAAGTTCCAGGAAAAAGAACAAAAACAATGTGATTAAGATCCAAAGAAAGAAATCAGATGAAATAGATTCAAGTGGTGTCAATGAAGAAGAAAAATCTGCAGCGTTTGCATTAGTAAATTTAATGTCCGTATAGAATATGATATATACCTTCATTTCTCTATGTTGTTTTACTTATATAGTTGAATAAAAGTTACTCTGGTTAGTGCTTCGATCTAGATATTTTACGAGCATTGAATCAGTAACTTGGATTTCGTGTTGCAGCTGGTTCTCTATTCACTTCTTATTAATTTATCCCAATTAGGAAATCATATTGGAATCTCATTCAAACACACGTTAAAATTTTTGACAACCAAAAAAACAGTTACAATTGTACTTACAACCAACTGTTCATTTTCTTCTTCGTCAAACAATGTCGACCACCACAGCTGCTTTATTACCAGCAATCCAATTGAAGGTCAACTACAATGAAATAAAGGCAATTATAAAAAGTTTTATTGAGGACTTCAAAGATACAATAATTGATATAGATGAAGAAATTGACCAAAGACATTCAGGTAAATATATGAATATCTTACAAGATATAAGTAACAGAGATAAGACAACAATCCTTGTTGAATTTGATGACTTAAAGTCATTTCTTGCTAATTATGATCCGGAGTCATCATCTGCTTATCAAGAATCACGTACTCTTTTAACAACAATTCTCACAAATACTCATCATTTTATCGAATTATTCAGTGAGGTTATTGATTCCATCATGCCAAAAGCTACTAAAGATATAAGTTATAAAGATGATGTATTGGATGTCATCTTGAATCAGCGTAAATTAAGAAATGAAAGATTGCAACAAGAATCAAATATGGAATTCGATCAATTGAGAGAAGGCTTCACACAGGTTGATGATAATGTTGAAAATCCAGCTGACCCAAATTTATTTCCCGCCAAATTAACAAGAAGATATTGCTTGTATTTCAAGCCTTTAAGCAGTAGTAATCAAAAATCGTTAAGTGTTCGACAAATCAAAGGAAAGTTTGTTGGTCATTATATCACTGTAAAGGGAATTGTTACGAGAGTTTCTGATGTTAAACCAAGTGTTTTGGTGATTGCATATACCTGTGATAAATGTGGATATGAAATATTCCAGGAAGTAAACTCAAAAATGTTCACACCTTTGAGTCAATGTAACTCTCCATCATGTGTGAATGATAATATTAAAGGACAATTATTTATGTCAACTCGCGCTTCTAAATTTTCAAGTTTTCAAGAAGTCAAAATTCAAGAAATGTCAGATCAAGTTCCTGTTGGACATATTCCACGTACTTTAACGATACATGTGAATGGAGATCTTGTGAGATCAATGAACCCAGGGGATACTGTTGACTTATCAGGAATTTTCATGCCAGCTCCATATACTGGTTTCAGAGCATTAAAAGCAGGTTTATTAACTGAAACTTATTTGGAAGCTCAATACATTAAACAACATAAAAAACAATATGATTTAATGACATTGTCTTTACAATCTGAAGAAAAAATTAATAGTTTGATAATGTCAGGTTATGTTTACAATAAACTCGCTAAATCGATTGCACCTGAAATTTATGGTCATTTGGATATCAAGAAAATATTATTGTTACTTTTATGTGGTGGTGTAACTAAAGAAATCGGTGATGGTTTGAAAATTAGAGGCGATATAAACGTTTGTCTTATGGGTGATCCTGGTGTTGCTAAATCTCAATTATTGAAAGCCATAAATAAAATAGCACCAAGATCAGTTTATACCACAGGTAGAGGTTCTTCTGGAGTTGGTCTCACCGCTGCGGTAATGAGAGATCCAGTTACTGATGAAATGATATTGGAAGGAGGTGCTTTAGTGTTGGCAGATAACGGTATTTGTTGTATCGATGAATTTGATAAAATGGAAGAAGGTGATCGTACAGCAATTCATGAAGTAATGGAACAACAAACAATCTCTATTTCCAAAGCGGGTATTACAACCACTTTAAATGCAAGAACCTCAATATTGGCAGCAGCTAACCCATTGTATGGTAGATACAATACTCGTTTATCACCACATGAAAATATCAATTTACCTGCTGCGTTATTATCACGTTTTGATATAATGTATCTTATCTTGGATATACCATCCAGAGAAAATGATGAAAGATTAGCTAATCATGTTGCATATGTCCATATGCATAATAAACAACCAGAGATGGATTTCGAACCTGTTGATTCTAGTACAATTCGTGAATATATTTCAAGAGCAAGAACATATAGACCGGTGGTTCCTAAAGAAGTTGGTGATTATGTTGTTCAATCGTACATCAATATGAGAAAAGAATCACAAAGAAATGAAGGATCAGTGAAAAAATTCAGCCATATCACACCAAGAACTTTGCTTGGTATATTGAGAATGTCTCAAGCATCAGCAAGAATTAGATTTGAGAACGTTGTAAATTTCGAAGATGTTGATGAAGCATTGAGATTAATTCAAGTAAGTAAATCCTCTCTTTATGCTGAAGACAACGGATTTAGAGAAGATGAAAGTAGCACATCCAAGATATATCAAATTATTAGAAATATCGCAATTGGTGACGGGTCAAGATTCCAAAATACTTTAAACATAAATGAGATCAAAGATCGTGTAATTGCAAAGGGATTTACAATTCAACAATTCGACGATTGCATATTAGAATACGACGGGGTTGGAATTTGGCAAAAGATAGATAATGGAGAGACTTTGATGTTCACAAACACAGATGATGAAGATGATGAAATGAGAGACTAAGCGTTGGTGATTCTTGTTGTATAATAGAATTGTATATGTTGAAAATGTAACATTTATTTTAGACCATGTGTATCATGAGGCTGAAAAAAAACATCTCTTCCCTTCATCAGCAATGTCAAACGAACATGATGATGAAAATACCCCTTGGCATATTAGGGACCTATTCAAGGTCTAAGTTATGTTGGAAAACAAAGGATCAGTTGCAAAAGATCATGTATGTGTTTCCTTCTCCCATCTCCTTCCACCCCTCTATCCGTACTAACAGAACAGATGGCCAATAAAAGAACGTTTCTATCTTGGGTCCGAACTAATCTTACTTTTATAACAATTGGGGTTGGGTTTTTGCAACTTTTACGTCTTGAGGTAAAATCAACATCATTCACCACGAACTCTGCGACATATTCGATAAAAGATGGAAACTGGAGACGATACGAAGATTGAGTAGTCCAGTAGGTACCATGTGTATAAATATGGGGATATTGAGTGTTTGTTTCGGAACCGCAAGATATTACCAGGTCCAATACCTACTCATGAAGCAGCGGTTTCCTGCTATGCGGTTCAGTATTATTATTTTGATGTTGATTAACTTGAGTATTTTATTGTTGCTTTTGACACTAGATTTTAAGCTATCTTTAAAATAACACCTCCCACAGTGCTACCTAACCTTGTCTAAGTACGCATGAAGATTCTTGAGTTCATTACAAGTTTCGAAGTTAACAGAGGGAAGAGAATACCAGCGATAGTCAACGTAGGTTACCAAAAATCATTCAGGACGTTTCGTGTCAAGATTCAAAGTGAGTTTAAAGTCGATCGAGTCTGGTTGAACAACGTGATTGCAAAAATCACCTTACATCTCTGAAAAGTTGATTGGTGCAAAAACCGAAACATCGCGCATGCTGACTTGAGACCTATATATGATACATATTAACTTTCCAGATGACAATGTTACCCATTGTAGACAGCAGTAAAGTATACGTTAATATATTCTTGTGTGTAATTTTGTAAGGCTATACAGAAGTTCAATTTTCAACAAAAAAAATCACTGAGAACACACAACAAAGAAAACCAACTATTAACGATGGCAGACTATTCATCACAAACAGTAGCTCAATTAAAAGATATCTTAAAAGAGAAAGGATTAAGCACGGACGGCAAAAAGGCAGATTTGGTACAACGTTTAATAGATCATGACTCCACCGCAGCAACTGCCATCACAGAAGAGCCAGTGGAAGAAAAGGAAGACAAAGATGATAAAGATGATAAAGAAGACAAACAAGATAAAGAAGAATCCACATTGACTGTGATCCAACCTCAAAAAGAAGAAAAAAAGACATTATCACCGGAGGAGAGAAAACAATTAGCTCTAAGTTTATTGAATAAAAAAATTTCACGAGCTGAGAAATTCGGTGATGAAAGTGCAGTCGAAGCTGCTCGTAAGGATTTACAGCGTGTTGAAAAATTCGGTGTTGAACTAGGTACTAGCTTAGCCAGAGAAATTGGACTTGTCGATAAGAAAATGGGCAATGAATTAAGTGATAAAAAGAGAGGGTTTAAACGTGGATTTAAAAACAGACGTAGATAAAAACTGTATAGACTTATGTATTGTAATATACGCCTTTAGCGATCTAATCATCATCACTGATATTGAATTGAGATGCATCTGCGTGTTCTATTGGATCGTTTGCATCACGATCAACTACTAACCCATTGTTATCCTTAATCCAGATGAAAAAAATTGAAAGAACAAGAAAGAAGAAATATAACCAACCTGACCAAATGAAAGGCATGATAAAATTTTGAAGTGACAATTCCAACACCATCATTTCTAATGCAGATTGGAAGACTGGTTCACGATCAGTCCCAGTAGGAAAGTCAGGTATCTGCTCAACGGATGAAGTACTTTCATAAATTGCAAAAAAAGTACCCAAAAACATAACAATAAATGGCAAAATAAAAATCACTAAAATTGATCTTCTAAATGCCTGAACAACCTTTTCAGTACTTTCTTCATTTGGAGCAGGTGGAAAAGCAGCAATTGTTTTTTTGGTTTTAAAGTAAAACACCACCGAAAGAATAAACCAAACTAGTGATAAGATACTAGCAATTCCACCAAAAAAAAGAGATATTGGATTTGATGAATTTGTAGGCAGCTTTAAACGTCCAATTAAATAAGATTTGTCCTTTGAATAATTCATAGTTAATAAAGCAATATATAAAACAGCCAAATTAACTATAAATAGTCCTGTAATTCTTCTAAACGACTGCTGTGGAAACAATCTGTAGTGACGAGAATTTCCCTTGTGATAATACATAACACCATAACCCATTACAAACAACAACACTGCATATGATGTGTATATATTATATGCATCCGCTAAGTAATCAGAAAGAAACAGCATTAAACCAACAATTGTTGGATCTTGCCAAGATTCAACAAAATTGTTTTTGATGAAATACGTTAACCACTGATAGATCGATATTACGATAAATGGACCCAACACCAAAAATATTATACATTTGGAAATGATCGAAACAGAATCCAAATTTCTGAAATCTTCACCAACTTTAAAACGTAAAACGTAATTGAACAAGTATACAAAAAGCAAGATAGATATCAAAATAACATATTTGAATTGTGAATAAACGGTGTAATAAGGAATTGCCAAATTTCCATAAGAATTTTTGAAAACGATAGGAATTGCAAAGTCAATTTCTTTATCTGCTGGAGGAGCAATATAAACACAATAGATACCAGAATTGGGAACAACAAATTTCGTGTCTTTTCCAACTACACCAGTCCAGCACTTGCTCTCGTCAATAGTATATCCTTCAGCTGCTTTGATATTAAACTTGCCATCTTTCAACGCAGTTTTATACAATGTCTCTTTTTCCTTGGGGTATAACTTACTATACTTTTCAACGATAGGAACAGTTGTGAAATTAACAATATCAGGATAATGAAAAATCAAACCAGGAATCTTCAAATCATGAGTGGATTGGTCAAGGTGGAAATCAATGAATGCTTTGTTGCTTTTGGATTGCTGTACATGGCTACAAAATACACCGTCTCCATAGGTTAGTATAGTTGGTGGGTCTTTCAGGGCAAATATTGTAGTGACTAGGAACGTAAACGAGATGGTCAATTGTGACAAAATCATGATCTGCTGGTAGTACAAATGTGTTGGTTATTAGATGGAAAGAAGAACTAGAAGGAAGAGGGAACGCAAAAGCAAAGAATCATATAGGAGATAATAGAGGAAAAATAGTAAATAGATAATTATGAAATTATTACAAAACCGGGTAAATTTAAAGCATGCGCCATCCACGGTCTGTCCTGAATTTGGATTTATCAGTATGCAACACGAAAGTTGTAGTTGGCCGACAGTGCTGCAGAACTCCAGTTGAACACTGCTTTACAGCCTTAAACTGATAGAAGTTTCATCATTCCGATACATCCTGCAACGAATGCAGGACCGTTCTAGTCATGAGGTTTGTTGATGAGATGTCGTTTTCACAAGGCAAAGCTCAGTATTTTCATCCATTGGAGAAACACTGAGTGGCGAAACCAGCCCCAGCTCCTATCTCTTCGAACGGACAATCACACTAGTATCTTATACAGGGGAGTAACATCTACATGCAACTTTGCCGTGCTGGCTTCTTGGAGGGAAGGTTTCATTTGTGGTCTTGCACAGGTGGTTTTGATTTGCGAGTTGAGAAAAAGGTTACACTGCCCTTGAATACCAAACAATAAATTGATATTCTGTACTGCCATATCTCTAATATCTAGTATCTCATGAACCAGTGTATCCTCCTTCATATGTGTGTTCGGCTAACTTGTGTCCCTTTCTGTAAGTACTTCGGAACGTACATAACAATTATAATCTCATGATAGCTCTTGAGGTACTACCTTACCTAGCTAGCCAGTGCCTAATATGCCAAAGTCACACCTGTGAGTAACGATTTGATTCGATCTCAACATATACCAGCTCAAAGGTCTGCTCTATTGGACCATCAGTCAAATAGGTGGGACTTTCTATGTAGCCTGTATGTAAACCTGGTGCCATACTAACTCAATTTTTCCTCTACATACAAAAGGTTTTCTTTGAGTTCCCAGTTTTTACAACCAACACACAATTGATTTCTAGCTATGTCCTCACAGCCTTATTATGAAGCATTGCCAACTAATTTAAGACCAATTCATTATGATTTATCGATTCACGATATAGATGTCTCACAGGAGACCTTCAAGGGCGCAGTTGCGATTCAATTGGAGGTGGTTACACCTACAAATGAATTGCATTTGAATTATCGTGATTTGACAATAACAAAAGAAGGAATCACTGTAGATAATGACGGTAGTACAATCTCGATTGATTCAATTGTGGAGAACAAATCGAAAGAATTCTTCGTCATCAAGTTTGACCAAACTATAGAATCTGGAAAATTGGTTGTGACTATTAAATATAATGCTATAATTCAAACTAACATGGCTGGTTTCTATAAATCTCATTATCAAGAAGACGGCGAAGAGAAGTTTATGTTGTCCACTCAATTTGAAGCTACTGATGCGCGAAGAGCTTTTCCATGCTTAGATGAACCATTGTTAAAAGCTACCTTCAAAGTTGATATTACCTTGAATTCCAAATGGATTGCTTTAAGTAACACCCCAGTATCATCTACTAAACAGTTAAGTAACGGGTTAAACCAAGTTTCATTTGAAACTACTCCGATCATGTCAACTTATTTATTAGCTTGGGCCTGTGGTGAATTTGAATATATTGAATCCTTCACTGAAGATTTGTACGACGGTAGACCATTACCTGTACGCGTTTATACTACCAAAGGCTACTTACAAGACGCAGAATTGGCTTCCGAAATTGCACCAAAAATTGTTGACTACTTTTCCAAAATTTTTGAAATTCAATATCCATTACCCAAATTAGATCTTATTGCGGTTCATTCGTTCTCTCATAATGCTATGGAAAATTGGGGTTTAATTACATACAGATCAACTGCTCTTTTGTATTCAAAAGAAAAGTCTGATCCATCATACAAGCAAAAAGTTGCATATGTTGTTGCTCATGAATTAGCTCATCAATGGTTTGGTAATTTAGTTACTATGAAATGGTGGGATGAACTTTGGTTAAATGAGGGTTTTGCAACTTGGGTTGGTTTTACAGCCGTTGACTTCTTATTTCCGGAATGGGATATTTTTAGTGGGTTCGTTTCTGAGTCTTTGCAACAAGCCTTGAATTTAGATGGTTTGAGAAATTCTCACCCTATTGAAGTACCAGTCATTGATGCTTTAGATATTGATCAAGTATTTGACGCAATTAGCTATTTGAAAGGGGCATCAACTATTTTAATGATTTCCAAATATTTGGATACGGAATTATTTTTGAAAGGTGTTGCTGCGTATTTGAATAAAAACAAGTTTTCAAATGCTACAAGTTGTGATTTATGGAGTGCTATTGGTGAAGTATCAAATAAACCAATTGATCAACTAATGAACTCATGGATAAAAAAAGTTGGATTTCCGATTGTTAATGTTGATATTCATGAAGAAAGTTTAGTTTTGAATCAATCGAGATTTTTAAATGGTGGTGATATAACTGCTGCAGAAAATGAAACAAAATGGTGGGTTCCATTGAATATAGCAAGTGACACTACACCTGAGACTATTGATTCATTTGAAAGTGAAACTTTAATAATTGACAATTTTCCATTATGTAACGATTATTTTAAATTAAATAAGGACACTTCAGGTGTATACCGTGTTAACTACACAAATGCTATTTTGGAAAAAAATATCTTACCACACTTCGACAAGTTATCTCCAAGAGATAGAGTTGGTTTAATAGCCGATTCTATGGCTATTGCATGTGCAGGAAATAATTCTACCGTCACCTTCTTGAAATTGGTTGAAAGTATCGTACCTAAATTGGGTGATGATTATGTTGTTTGGTTAGAATTAGGTACAAGGTTAGACGATTTTGCCACAACTTTTTCAACGGGTTCACTAACTACCAAAATTAAAAATTTCATAAGATGGGTATATGAAAAAAAGGCCATTGAAATTATCCAAGAATTGAATAACGGTATTGATGACTCAAATTTCTTGAAAGTCAAATTAAGATCAGAAATTTTAACAAAAGCTGGCAAATTGTCAATTGAGCCGGTTTATGAGTTTGCTTTAAAATTATTTAACCAAGGCAACTTACAGCCTTCTTTGCGTTCATTTGTGTATACTACAATTGCATCATCTTCAAATTTCAATCAAGAGCAATTCCAAACGATATTGAATGAAGTTACAAACCCAACATCATTAGACTCTAGAGAAATCGCCTTGGGTGCAATGGGTAGTGTTGTGAATATAGACATAGCTAAGAAATTATTTACCTTACTTACCAAACCGGAAACTATACCAACCATGGACTCTCATTATCTAGGAAAACCATTGAGTACGAATCACGTAACCAAGGATTTGTTTTTACAATTCATATTAGATAATTACGAAATTTTTTTCAAACTTATGTCTCCAAATATGGTAGTTTTAGATAGATTTATCAAATTGACCATGAGAAACTTTCAAAGTGATGATAAATTCAATAAAATCAATGAATTCTTTCAAACTAGGGACGTTCATGGGTTTGAAAGATCTTTAAAACAAGCTTTGGATAATATCAAAATTAATGAAAATTGGTACCTTAGAGATCATAAAGAAGTTGAAAATTATTTACATTAAAAAAATCTATATAGGTAACATATATATTTTAAGCATTAACTTTATGGTCGTGGGTGGTAGCGTATCGTCCGGATGGGTCAGAGTGACAACCCCATTCGGCTTTTGGAATCCATCTCATCACTGTTGAAGCAGCGGCTTTTGAATTGTTGAAAATCTTGCCAAACTTACATCTGTACCAATAAGCTTCTTTAGTTTGAGGGATATCATCACCCCATTCTGGTTTTGGATTTTGCATATCTTCATCAGACACCATCTTTTCGGCGACATCTTTCAAACCGTCGATCCAAGAGTAACCAACACCATCTGAAAATTGTTCCTTTTGTCTGAACAAGATTTCATCGGGTAAGTATGGCTTTATATCTGTACCTTTGGTATCGAAGGCCTTTCTAAGAATGTACTTTTCGATGTGTTCTGGTGTTATCATTTTATCTTCTGGGTTAATATTCATACAGACTTCCAAGAATTGTTTGTCTAAAAATGGAACTCTCGCTTCTAAACCCCAAGCCATGGTTGATTTGTTAGCTCTTAAACAATCAGCATAGTGTAAGTCTTTGACTCTATTGACACATTCTTGGTGGAATGAATTTGCTGATGGTGCATTTGCAAAATACAAGTAACCACCAAAAATTTCATCAGACCCTTCTCCAGACAAAACCATCTTAACACCTTGAGCTTTGATCTTTCTTGATAAGAGGTACATTGGGGTTGAAGCACGGATTGTAGTGACATCGTAGGTTTCTAAATGATATATAACATCATCTAATGCGTCTAACCCTTCTTCCAAGGTGAATGTATGAGAGTGATGAATTGTACCGATGTAATGGGCAACTTTTTCAGCAGCTACTAAATCTGGAGCACCAGGTAAACCTATTGCGAAAGAATGTAATTGGTTGATACCACCTGAAGAATGCAAGGAACCTTTATCATCAACACCAGATAATTCTTTGTTGGCATCAATACCTTGTGAATTGAAACTTGCTTCTGCCGCTTTTCTAGTCTCTCTTGCTGCAATTGAAGCAATCAAAGAAGAATCTAAACCACCAGATAATAAAACCCCGTATGGAACCTCAGCCATCAATCTCTTTCTAACTGCCAATTCCAAAGTTTCTCTGACTTTCTTGTAATCAACATGTTCAGTTGGGATCTTAGACTCATTCCACCAAGTAGGTTCATAGTATCTTTTTATTTGATCGGTGTTCGAATCATATATATGACCAGGTGGGAAGGCGGTAATTTCATCACATTCGTCAATAAGACATTTTAATTCTGATGCGAAATATCTAGTTTCTGGTTGCTTACTATTTTTACCCAAGTATAAAGTAGTGATACCGATAGGATCTCTTGCTGCAACGATTCTATCTTTGGATTTATCATATAAGACCCAGGCGAACATCCCGTCTAGGTATTTAGGAGCATCGATATCATATTTTTCAAATAATGGGATAATTGGTTCACAATCACTTAAACTCTTGAATCCATACAGTGGAAATTGTTCTCTCAAGTGGATATGGTTGTAAATTTCCCCATTAACGGCAAGTGTATAGTTCCCATCTGAGGAGACGATAGGTTGTGCACCTGAATCTAATCCAACAATAGCTAATCTTTCATGACATAATATTGTTTTGTTTTGGATGATGTTACCTGACCAATCAGGTCCTCTGTGTCTTATTAATTTGGAATATTGTAATGCTTTGGACTTGAATTCTTCTACTTCTGGCACTCTAAATGCTGCAAAGATACCACACATGACGAGACAATAGTTTGGTTTTGAAAAAGATAGTTAGAAAGTTGGAAAGTTGGGTCGTTGGAGAGATCGACTCTTTTATGGTGAAAATTTTTTAAATGGAAAAATTAAGTAAGTATCTCCAAGAAAATTAAAGTGAGTTAATGAACGAAAAAGAAAGAGCAAATCTGAGATGAGTCATTAGGTGGCAAGAGTCTCTGTCCTCTCGCGCAACTCTCGGGTGAAAAGAACTATTTTTCTACTGTATTTATTCCATCACTCTTTAAGAAAACCGTATATAATCTTCTTGCTTGTCTGGCTGTTGGGCCGAAGTCCTGAGTCAAGATCTAGTTGGTACAACATAAACGAGATGATCACGTGCCGTCCATAGCCGTTTTAGGAACCAGGTTCTCGATTGCAACAAGCTGGGTATTGTTTGGGTATACAGATATCAAACATGAGGATATGTCTTGCATATAGTTGACCTTAGAAATTATGTTTATCCGATCATAAGCAAGTAGCTTGAACCCATTTGCTTTGCCATCAAGTCTGTCTTTCAATTTGTACATTTAAGTTTCTGTACAAGTTGGTAGTATCATCTTGATCCCTATTCTCAATTAACTACCCATCTAAAAGCAACTGGTAGCGATACATAAACTCCATGATCTAAACTCGCATATAGAGAGAATAGAATGGGATAAGACTAGAACTACTTCCTTCTAAAATATATATTCCTAATAAATAATCTAAAGCTTGCTATGGACTTTCAAATCATCATAGTCTCTGTCAAAGTTCTTGTCAGTGATATCGATGACATAGTTAATATTGATTTCATCAGCTAGTAAATCATTCGATTTTGTTTTTTTCAATAATTGATTTAAAAACTGGTTTAGTACACTTAAATCTCTTGGATTTACAATTTGTACATAAGCCTTGGTCTTTGCTTTGTTCTTGAAAATCTTGACTAGTTGAAGATTATTGAGATAGTATAAGTCACTCACTAGATATTGTTTATTTATTGACTCTAGCGAGACAAACTGTGATTTTTTGCGTGACTGTTCAATGATATATTTTAGTAAACCTTTTGTAGTGGGGTATTTCAAATCATCATCATCGAGGATTATCTCTTTATGAGCCCGTTGTCTCTTATTTCTTGCGTAATTGTTTGCCAAGTTGTTCGTCAATTCTAAAATGTTTGAGATTAAGACAATGTATGACTCCAAGAACGGTTGAGCCAAGCTGGAAAATAATTTAACATATTCGTAGTCTATAATCTTGTAGACTACTTCTCCATTGATCTCATTTTTTGAAATAATGTTTAGAAATTCTAAGTCATTCAATATGAACGTTAACCCATTTCTTGGATTCTCATTATAATCAAACAAAAATTCATTTTTGAGAAATCCAGTCAATATGTAAAAGATTTTCCCAATGATTTTATGATTACAGTTTGGATTGTCATCGAGTAACAACAAGATGTACATTATAAGACATCTTTGGATGATTAAATGAATTGTCAAATTCTTGTAGTACAACAATTCAATTGGGGACTCGATCTTGATAAGGTTCTTTTTATCGTTGATCTTAATGTACCTGAAAAACGATAAGATTTGATTTTTGATCAACTTGGTTAATTCAGAGTCTGAGCAGCTCAACATATCACTTAAGATTAACTTGTTTGTTTCAGAATCTTCATTTTCTCTGAGTAGAGAACTCACAACAATCTTAAAAATTGGTAGTAGCTCCTCAATTGTGAAGACTGATTTATTTGCAAAATAGTTATATGCTTGTAATGAGGTTCCGACAATGGAAACCTCAGGAATAAAACTGTTTCTGTTGACCTCATGTAGTATTTTGAAACCTAATTTCTTGAGATTGATATCTTCTATTGATTCTGCTTGGGAACCAATAAAATCAGAAAGTGTAAAACTTTGACCTAACTTAACAAAAATCTTGCCACTCAACTTACGTTCTGCATTGTCATTGAAACCTTCTTTATCATGTTTAATTTCGTCCTTTTTACTACAGAAAGCACTTCCGGCTACTGACAATATACCAAAGAAACTTTCTTGGGTCTTGTCATCACCTCTTAATTCTTTCAAATATGCATCATTTTCATAGACTCTCTCATACGTCACAGATACTGGCTGAAACAACATATTGAATCTAGGATTGCTCTGACATTTCCTTTGGTTCAAGTAAATCAGGACTAAAGACTTTAAGATTCCATATTTTGGTAGTAATAATTTCCCGTCTCTCGACCTTGTACCTTCAATGAACACCTCGAATGGAATTTGATTGACTAACAAAAACTCAATGACATTGTTCAAATTACGTTCAGTATACAACTCGTTGTTGAAAGATCTTGGGATGAAAATGGCACCCAACGATTTCAACAAATTCCCAACAACTGCAACATTCAAATTTTCACCCGCGATAACTGCAGGAGTGGCCATCTGGAATCTCACACAAATCAAATGCACAATAATGTAATCCAAATGGGATTGATGCGATGGTGCCCATATGATTGACATTGGATCATCAAGATACTTCTTATATAAATTCGAAAGGTCTTCGTTCGATACCCAAACTCCTTTGGGAAACAATTTTTGCATAATCACCATAACTGTAACATAAGCAGAACGAACGAAGTTATGGGAGGCAAAATTAGGTAAATTCTTCTCATTCTCCTTTTTATAAAATTTAACCATGTACTGTTTGACTTCCTTGAATCGAGTCTTGAAATCAGAGGCATTGATCAATTTCAAATTCAACTCCTGATTTATTAAATCGTAGATTATTTCATTCAACTTCTCGTCATCTTTTTCCAACTTATTATCAATGTGTTTTTTAAATTTGGCTTTAAACTCATCGGAGTGTTTGTTGATGAAATATCTATACTCATTCTTTGAATAAATTTTATCATAGGATTTACCTCCGGTGAAGAATCTGTACGCCAGATGCAAAATATTGAATGACTGGTTCAAGGTTTTGTAGTTGTCAGGAATATTAACATAGCTCTCTTTATCGATTGGCAATGGGAATTTCAAATCAATGTTTGCATCAGTGAGGGGATCATGCAAGATATTAACATCGAAATTGGAATTGGATATGTCTTGGGCCAGCATGACGAAGGGTGCTTTAGATGTTGGAGGACGAGAGAGAAGAAGTGAGCAAGTGTCAAGAAATGGGAGGAGGTAAATTAGAGTATATATATTGCGTTCATAAACATATGCTAGTTTGTCAAAGCTAATTTAAATCAAACGCATCGATTAATTATTTAAAATTGGTTTGAAAGAGGAAATATACTCAAAATTTTTGTTGGGTAAACATCACCATATACAGAGTGGCATGCTTTGCCACAAAAAGCACTTCTGAAGCCTTTCTCTCCACCATCTCGTCTAATAGTGGTGCGTCATACTCCTTCATGTCGAGGGTTGATTGAATAGATGTATGGTTTACTTTCCACAGAGGATAGCACATCTACTATGGCGATAGATCTTGCGTTTTGTCCTCAGCAGACAAGAAGAGCAAGAATAATTCCGATTTGCCCAATCGGGTAATTTGTGAAATCTTTAATAATTTAATCAATACTTCTAACCTGACCCGGAATGAGCTTTGGTACCTTTCCCCACTCTCATCTGGCTGCCTCCTTGCTTCATCTTTTGCCAACAGACCTCTGATTATTGCTGTATTACTTAACCAATGTCGTGAGAACCCAAAATCATATCTCGACAGGAAGCTACGGTTCCGCCACAATATCCCCATACTTTAGCCTATTGTCACATTCTCTATGTGCAGACGTACTACCGAGTAGCCTGGTACTTTTTTGCAACACCTTTAATTTCAGTCGTCAATTTGTTACTCAACGAAATTAAATGATTTGCATATGATTGATTGTTATTCTGGAATTTGATTGCAAAAGAATTTACACATAGAAAAAAACAAATAGGGAACCAATCAAAAAAAAAGTGGACCGTGGTAGAAGTACATGTTACCCCAATAAGCCGACGTAATTTGATGGCTCTGAAATGAATATTGTATGAATTAAAATGAATCACCAAATTTTGAGATCTTCAAGTTCCTTTCGTTTGTGATATCCCATTTAAAAAAACCATTGTATGATCATAGGCTATGAAACGAGCAATATGTGCCTCGGAAGTTGGTTTAGTGTTGGGCATTGGAGACATCCATTAAATCATGCCTCCAAATCTGGATTTTATAGTATTGCATACGTTTTGCTCTATCTATTTCTCAAGAATTTGATCAGATCTTGTATCTGTTGATTTTGAAATGTGCCATTCTCAGCCGCATGATTTCCCAAAAAATAATCTTTCATACAAATCAAAATGGTAGTATGTCATGTTCCACCCAACAATAAAGAACAACAAAGGGCATTAGAATTTGTTGAAAATACTTTTTATTTAGCTACTTTGAACCAATGTAATACCTTTTTGATTTCCAAAATATCTTTTTGACCTCCCAAATTCTGCATTTTTTTTTTTTGAATTATTTTTGTACTAACATAAAACAAAAAACTTCGGCAATTGAAGGCAAACGCAAAAAAAATACCAACCCCAAGTTTAAGGGAGGCATTTCAACATTATATTTTGCGTCGCTTTTAACACCAGTTCATTCATAAATGAGCTCATTTTCTTGTACCATGTTAAGTGCTGGATCAGGGTGGAAAAGTGCCAGGAGAACGTAATGATTCTTACATGCCAACTAACGAAATATGTACTTCGCATTACTCAAAATAGATAAGGCTCGATTCTAAGCTATACTTTTGACAAAATTAATTGGGCACAACTTTATCTATGGAATGTCTACCACTTGGTAACGTTAAGGGTTGATATTAAAGAATAGAGGAAGTTGATTCTTATTTCCTATTTGCTCTGCCATCCGTGCAAACTGTACTTTTTGAATAGTACAAGATGTGATTTCGGAATCTGTTGATCGCAAAGCTGAATGAACCCATATATTCTAATTGGTTTTTTAGTTAGCACAAAAACCACTCTACTCAATCGAACGCACCAAAACCAGTAGCGAACATCAATGATGTCACAAAGAAATAATATATTGAAGGTGAATGAAAAGAATTCCTAGTCAAAACCCCTCCGAAAAGAGAATAATTGAACAATTTTGCTGGACTTGCATTGTTGGATTCTTTTAAAAAATAACTCACTCGTTTCGTGCGATAGGGACAGCAAAGGAAACAATCTACAATCCGCTAAATAATATTTGTGTAATTTCGATCCTCTTGATAGTGATCTTAGCTCACAAAGTAGGATTCTACCAAAGATTGGCACTTTTTCCACAGTCATGGTATCTTTGCAACTTGGATGGTCTTCCAGAATGATGTAGTTTCTCAAAGCTCCAAGGCAGCCTATTCAAAACTAGAGATTTACAGGGTCAAGTAGTCACATTGAACATAATACAATAACAAATGCTCATACTTGATATATCACTACGGCGATTTCCAAGTTGGGAATGCAGATGAAATGACAGATATTATACTTGACTTAGATAAGAGTCAAGCCATTCTTATTATTGTGCATCAAGTCAAGAAGTATCAAGCTGAAAATATGTGTAGACAATCACAAACTACTGAGCCTGCTTTTCAACAACCCCTTTGTACTACTAGCCGTATCAAATTGTTAAGAACTAAATCAGAGTATTTATATACTGTTAATTCTTTGGATTACGAATTCAATCTTGTGTAGTGCTCATGCCAAGTGGTTTGAAAATCTTGGTGATAGAATAATTTGGACTTGGACGCCCTACCTGTAGCGGATCCAAACAGGAATATGACCGTTGCATGAGTACACAAGATTGCAGTTTTTGGAAAGTATTTTTCTTCGCAAATAAAAATCTTTAGTTTTGGTGGAGTCAATGCCCCAAAATATTCATTTTTATGACCATTCGATAATATGAATGAATCATACGTACTCTTCCCTGGGTTACTATTGGCACTCCAAATTATAATATTATTTTGTGGCCTCTAGACAATACTTTTTTTTGGCATTCATTTGGAAGAAAGTTGCTTCTTTACATCTATCGATTATTTGAGTGAACCGGAGGTCAAAAAGTTAACTCGATATTGACTCTAATGCGAACAGAGTCTTCAATATTCGATTCCATTAAGGTCGGCATACTGCTTCTTTTGAGTCACAGTTTACTTGCGTAGTTGAAGACTCCTAAATTAGGGTAACGAAGATTTTGTCTCAAACTTAAGATGACGCAAGATATAGTACGTATGTTGTGCGATGGGTAAAATCATTGACCATAAACAATAGAAACAAGGCATTACGTACATATTGCTATATGCTATCATTCAGGTAATCTACACATGCTTGACAACAACGTTGGAAGTTTTTGCGAGTACTCAAACAGATAATGCAGAGAACTATCCATAAAGTTAAATTCCGTCATGAGTATTACATACAAAACACACATGCAATTTTAGTACAACCAATAGAAATACAACTTTATAATCATTATTTCAGGCTGTATTAAGTTTGATCAACAAAGAAATAGAAACATAAACTAACACAAATACTTGATTTTGAATTATCGAAGTAATTACACATTTTTCGCAAATCTTGATGCTTTGGCTGGGATTATACTTCAGGGTCGATCCACACAACGCATTGAGATTTGTTATGCATTAGAAACATCGTTGCTCTCCCGGTAAGGAATTGTGATTATCACATATCCGTTGATATGCTCCTCTATAAGCTGGTACCACACTAAGAATTTTGCTGCTCCTTAGGATTCTGGTTACAGCAGACTCTCCCAATTTATCTGTCGGTAGTAATAAGATTTTTACCCCATGTATACTCTTCTAGCACCTGTTTCGTGGATTTTACGTAATTGGAAAAGATTTATCTGACCCAATATAAGAATAAAGTTTGGCCTTTAGTGGTATCCTCGTCACTTGCAAAATATACGCGAAATCCAGTCTAAACTTAGCTTTTTAAATGGAATTATAAGGAAGGATCGCTAATACAACATATTCGTAGTAATGCAAGTTTAGAGTTTGACAAAGTTCACATTCATACTCGTACATTTTGCGAAAACAATAAGTACAACCTATTTATAAGGAGGTTGTAATAAAATCAAATTTCATCTGGGTGGATAGGAAAACCAATAGTGGTTCCGAGGAATCAGTGCAATATCTACACCACCACGGAAGTGGTGTTTGATACAAACAGCAACTAGCCAGGGTAAGGGATTTTAAACTCACAGTTTAATAAACCAGAATAATCAATGTTGTCAAAAAATTACTTCCTGTCAACTTGCTGTCTATTATTGCCATCTCCTTGACAACAAATTTACGTTCGTACTTTGTTTCTCTGCTAAAAAATAAAAATCTCGAAGTTGAGTTCCACAGGTTTACGCAGAAAACTGCTGCATTGCAGCTTCAATATGCATGATTATAAAAATCATATCAAAGCAATGATCAACAGCCAACTTGGCTTAATACATTGTTGCCCTCTTCCTTGGGGTCCAACTTCTTGATGAAGCAAAGTACAATTGCATTTAAGCCATGATAAATTGATCATACATGCTTGTAAGAACTTTGAGAACTTTTATAGTGGAACAATGCATGTAACACTCAGTATGACCAATAGAGATGAAATGCTGGAAAAAGCTTGATGTCGAAGCTTATTTGGCATTGTATACGTTGAGCGAGGTTCAACATGAAATCTATCACGTAAATACACTTTGCTATCATACACTCAATTCTACATAAAAATCTCAAATTACAGTTTTAATACTTTCCCACCATTTAGTAGACCATGCACATACCAATTAGAACGCAAACACGCTAACCAATAGCACAGAAAAGAACTCTCTTTAGTAGTTTACACCTTATACCCCCATGAGTATATACCCAACAATGCTAACCACCCTTCTGCAATGATTTAACAACTGGCATAGTCAAGTTATTAATTGACTTTTGCAAGATTCTAGGACCACAGAAAAGATTTTAAAGTGCAGAAGATGCGACCTGTATTATGAGCGAAGGTATAGAAGATATCTCATCTCGCGCATCTTTCACATGGTGAGACCCTCACAAAAAAGCTTTGCTGTAGTGCCATGAGATTTTGGTGCTAGAAATAAGCTTTACTGAAGACTCGATCAAAATTGTTGGAGTGAAGTTGCTGGAGTATAACTTAAAATATCGAATCTGCAGTGTTTTAACTAATATCATAACTAGGGCAACAAAAGAGCATAAATCTGATGCAGATTCAATACATTTGAAAATGGGGTATTACCGAACAGATCGTCAAAAGCGGTTCTGTTGATAGCAGGACATAAGACGGTAAATGACTTGATTGCTTTCAAAGTTAATTTTGGGCTCATGGCTTTGTGTGGTTAAAGGTGTTGGAAAATCTGTTGTTTTTTGGCGAGTGAGTCTATTACATTGTATACAAACAAAACGGACACAAGCAGGCAGTCCTCAGTTGGTAGATACGGCATGAAAGTATGTGATGCTGCTAACTTCAGCCGGTAATTCGAGAAAAACAAAATATTTTAAAAGTATGTTTCAACATCTACCTCAAATAGGTAAAAAACGGGGCTTCTTTAGCAGATTATGTGAAGATGTAGTTATGGAAGATTTACTTCAAGATATTTTGAAACTGTTTCTGACATCATCTTTAGACAAGGTTACATCCGCCACCTGCACCTGCATTCCATCTCGAGGCCGGAAATTCTTGTGATACTCCATTTAGTATCAGGCGTAGCCATGTCTTCCGAATGCACTCGAGAAAAATATTATTTCGAACATTGCAATTTATTTTTTTGTCTGGTACGTCAAGCTGTTCACGTTCTCCTCTCATTATCTGGTTGATAGTTGATGCCTTACGTAGATCGTTACGGGTTATGAACGTCAAAGTCCCATAAAAATAAACTCTCTTTATTCAAACTCAACTTCACACACAAGAACCCTCATATTCTGCATACAATAGTACTCCATAATCAGTATGCAATAAAAGTACGAACTCTATCTTAAAACAGAAATTAAATAATTTTTCTTTCCATGGTGGGACATTTATGCTGCGGAGAATGGATTACGGACCCAAAACCGTAACATCGATTTAAGCTTTCGTACATTGTTTCTCCGGATGTTCATTAGGGGTTTTAAATATTGTACCACCAAGATTTGCAGGGAAGAACTAAAAAAAACAATTGTTAGGCCACAAAAACGGGTTGAAACACCCTTGCAAATAAATTTTACAAACAAAGTTCAATGTGGCATGGACTTGACCTGGTTAAAAGCAATACAGATTATGAGATTTACAATGGTTCACCTTAGTCGACTGCAGTGAACCATATATATTCCAACTTCTTCCTTGAAAATGGCATTCTTGGTTCTGAAGTTTTAACTTTTCGGCGAATTCACATCACAGTTAAATTAATATGTTGGTCTTTCGAAAATTTAACTTAACTATATGGTTGTTGATAACAGCTGTTCTCAGTTTAGATATCACAACGAATAGAGTTGACCGAGGATTGGTCAATTTTAATGTCGGAGATATCAACATTTATTCTGGAGCTTATTGGTCTATTATTAACAATGCAGTCTCTGCTTTTGTTAGTAGTTTATACGTTCAATCAAATGCTGGACTCTATATATCGAGTACTTCACCCATCCTTTCATTAAGTGTTACCTTATTAGGTTCTTTGAATTCAATTACGAATAATGGTATTATTTCTTTCAATTCAGTTGCATCCTTAACATCTTCAACTTATAATCTTATTGGTTTGTCGTTTACTAACAATGGTGAAATGTATCTCGCTGCTTCAGGTGTTCTTCCCAGTATAATGGGAATTACTGCTGCTTCGTGGAACAATAATGGTTTGTTGGTATTGTATCAGACTCAATCGAATAACGCTAACGTTAATCTTGGTTTTCCTTTAGGTACTATTAACAATAATGGTCAAATTTGTTTCTACAATCAAGTTTATCAGCAAACCACTTCAATTCTGGGCACAGGTTGTATCACTTCAAATTCGGATTCTACAATTTATATTTCTAATGCTGCATTGCTGGTCGCTACCAGTCAAACTTTTTATTTGGCTGATTCCGAATCTTCTATTGTTGTTCAAGCTTTATCATTTTCTCAAACATTTACTGTTTATGGTTTTGGTCAAACAAATGGTGTAGCAAACAAGATTGGTTTAACAATCCCTTTGGTAAGTATTCCATTAACAAGTAGTGCTTACTCTTATGATTCTACTCGTGGTATTCTTACTTTACGAGGAGCCGGTTTGCTATCACAAAACTTTGAAATTGGGACAGGTTATAATCCAAATTTGTTTGAAATTGTTACGGATACAGGAGCAGGTTTACCCTCTACTTTAAGGGGATCAGTTCGATACAATGGGCCCGTACCAAAACGAGGTCTTCCAAGTCAATGTAGAGATTGTAAAGTGCCACCACCAATCCCAGGAGCCAACCCAACTAAATACACTACAACTGTCACTTCAACTGCAACGGATAATTCAGTTCAAACTAATAGTGAAGTAGTACATATCACAACAGATTCTCAAGGATCATGGTACAGTTCTACGAGTACTATCCCTCCTGCAACAACGAGTGTGTTTACCATCACCTGGACCACCACGAACTCAGATGGATCAGTTCATACCGATTCTGGTATTGTTTCTCAATCTGGTACTTCGTTGACAACACTCACTACATTTCCTAGTCCAACCCAAACTGAATACACAAGTACTTGGACCACCACGAACTCAGATGGATCAGTCCATACTGATTCTGGTATTGTTTCTCAATCTGGTACTTCATTGACAACACTCACTACATTTCCTAGCCCAACCCAAACTGAATACA